>JBBDGP010002106.1:1417500-1626950 GCA_037952835.1 Lithobates septentrionalis
TAGAATGAACAGAGACAGTGGATGTGTCAAAATGAGAAAACACACAAGGGTCTATAAAAAAAAACAAAAAAAACAACAAAAAAAACAAAAACTTTTGTGCAATTGTCTGCTGAAATACCTAAATCAGGAAAATACCTTTTTATGGCATTGGTCATTAGACAGCTGATAATCATAGAAAATAAACAAATTAGACAAATCACTGGGATTATTCATGAAGGCTTTGTGCATATTATTATTATTATTATTATTATTATTATTATTATTATTATATAGTGCAAACAATTTGTGCAAGCATTACAACATGGGGCAGACAGTCACAATACAATTTAATACAGGAGGAACCAAGGGGCCCTGCTTGTTAGAGCTTACCATCTAGGAGGGAGGGTCATGTGATGCAAAAGTTAAAGCGGAGTTCCACCCAAAAGTGGAACTTCCGTTCATCAGATTCCCCCCCCCCCCGGTGTCCCAATTGGCACCTTTCAGGGGGGGTGCAGATACCTGTCTACTACAGGTATTTGCACCCACCTCCTGGAATAGATTCCCGCGGAAGTCACGCCCCTTACCGCACCCCCCCTCTGTCTCCTGGGAAAGACACAGGTCCCAGGAGATAGCGGGGACCACTTAGGACGCACAGCGCGACACACGCATGCGCAGTAGGGAACCAGGAAGTGAACCCTCAACGCTTCATTTCCTGATTCCCTCATAGAGAATGGCGGCGGCAGCAGTTGAGAGCCGAGCGATTGATCGGCTTTGGCTGCCGACATCGCTGTACTCCAGAACAGGTAAGTGTCCATTTATTAAAAGTCAGCAGCTGCAGTATTTGTAGCTGCTGCCTTTAATAATTTTTTTTAAGGTGGACTCCCTCTTTAATAGCTGTGGAGGATGAACTGACTGAGAAAATAAAGTACAGTTGTTAGGTGGGGGCAGAATAGGCTTCTCTGAAGAGAAGGGTTTTCAGGTCCAAAAGCAAACATAGCAGGAGATAAGAAAATATATGTGAAGCGCTACCTCCCTACAAAACTAAAGAAATACTAAGTAATATGAACACAAACTAAAAAATTAAAAGGAGTGTAAAATATAGCACAAATAATATTGCATAAACCACAATAATAAAATAATATGTGCAACCAGTGACCTATAGTGAAAACAATAAGTATAACACATACATAATCACAGATGAGTAAATAACACCAAGTGGACCCTCCAATAGTCACACTATGCGCTCACCTCCCAGAAAGGCCCCCAATTAGGCCAAGTAGCACTTTTTCCTTTGGGGTCTCAATCCAGTGTCTTTTAAGCTCCCAACACTGGACTCCTGCAAGCGTGGTCTCTCATAGATGATGGCAACATATGGGTAAAAAAGGAGCTAGAATAGTGTAATACTGTAAAACGAAATTAATTTAAAACACAAGCAAGCTATACAACTCACATTTAGTAATGCACTAGCCCTGGTGCATACAGGTGATGAACTTGAACATATACAGATCCATGCCTGGGGTCACAAAATCGTCTGCAAGTCTTCGGCCCTGCTGCCCTCATGGGTGATCGTGTACTTCCTACAATGATGCAATGACGTCGCAATGAGCCGAGGGAGCGGAGCAGTGCCCTCTGTGGATGGTATACAATTTACGGGTTACATCCAAGTTATCAGCAATCAAAGGAAATACTGCTGGGGATCTCCAAAGCATATACCCTGGTGGACTGGCGCTCTAGAACACAACAGTCATACGTATTACCCCTGCAGGGGTGATGGGATGCGGTGAGTGGGGACCCTTGAGAGGGAGCACTTAAGTCACCCGGATATCTCTGCAAGCACTTAAGTCACTTCTGACGATCTCTGCCATCTCCACTACATTATCTGATCAATATTTACATGTGGACTGTTTTTCATCTTATGTACTTTTTACCTATATATATATAACCGTAAATACATGGCGCTTCGGGTTCTGGACACTATCTAATTATTTTTATTTTTATTTTTTTTTTCATTTTGGATTTTGATTTTTATTCTTACTGGATGCAACACTTGTGGACACTTATATGTTTATATTTAAATGTGCAACAGCACAGCATATGCCCTTCCCATTTTTTTTAACTGTTAAGACTAGGGATGAGCCGAACACCCCCCGGTTCGGTTCGCACCAGAACCTGCGAACGGACCGAAAATTCGCACGTACGTTAGAACCTCATTGACGTCTATGGCACTCGAACGTTCAAAATCAAAAGTGCTTATTTTAAAGGCTAATTTGCATGGTATTGTCCTAAAAAGAGTTTGGGGACCTGGGTCCTGCCCCAGGGGAAATGTATCAATGCAAAAAAAACGTTTAAAAACGGCCATTTTTTTGGGAGCAGTGATTTTAATGATGCTTGAAGTAAAAAAAAAAAAAGTGAAATATTCCTTTAAATATCGTACCTGGGCGGTGTCTATAGTATGCCTGTAAAGTGGCACGTGTTTCCCGTGAGAACAGTCCCTGTACAAAATGTCATTTTTAAAGGAAAAAAAGTCATTTAAAACTGCTTGCGACTTTAATGTAATGTCGGGTCCTGGCAATATGGATGAAAATCAGTGAGACAAATGGCATGGGTACCCCCCAGTCCATTAAAAGGCCCTTTGGGTCCTGTATGGATATTAAGGGGAACCCTGCACCCAAATTAAAAAAGGAAACAGCAGTATACAGGCTCTGTACTCTGAACAGCAGTATACAGGCGGTGCAAACAAGACAGGGACTGTAGGTTTGTTGTTAAGTAGAATCTGTTTGTAATTTTGAACGGGTACATTTTTAACGTGTTTAGCTCCAGCCAAAAAATCTTTTTTAAGCTTTTTGGAAAAAATAGGGAAGGGTTATCACCCCTGTGACATGTGTTTTGCTGTCTGTGCTCCTCTTCAGCAGATTTAACGTCACTTTTTGTCCCAATGACAAATGTGTTTTGAAAATTTGGTGTTTTTTGTGAAACAAGGATTGGTGATAAAGCATCAGTGGAAAGAAGAAATGTTTTTCCCATATTAACTCTTACAGGAGATAATTTCCCTTCCTAGGGGTAGATTTCATCTCACTTCCTGTTGTCTCCTTCCGTTTGCAAGTAGGAGTCGTTTGTAAGTTGGATGTTTGAAAGTAGGGGCCTGCCCTATATACTCAGCAGAAATTTGGGCCTTAGGTGTTGTTGTGGCCACAGCACTGTAAGCCCTCACAGGGCCCTGCTGTGAAATATTAGATCAAGAATTGTAATTACATGCCCCTTTCGAACAGGGGCAGAAAAATTGGGCCTTTGGTGGTGGTGGTGCTGGTGCCAGTAAGTCCTCACTCACTCTTGGTGGGCGCAGAAACGGGCCCTGCTGTGAAATATTAGATCAAGAATTGTAATTACATGCCCCTGTTGAACAGGGGCTGAAAAATTGGGCCTTAGGCACTGGTGCTGGTGCCACAACACTGCAACCCCTCACAGATACTCTAGTTGGAACGCAGGAACGAGCCCTGCTGCAAAGTATTGAACCAAAAATTGTAATTACATGCCCCTGTTAAACAGGGGCTGAAAAATTAGGCCTTAGGCACTGGTTCTGGTGCCACAACACTGCAACCCCTCACAAATACTCTAGTTGGAACGCAGGAACGAGCCCTGCTGCAAAGTATTGCATCAAAAATTGTAATTACATGCCCCTGTTAAACAGGGGCTGAAAAATTGGGCCTTAGGCACTGGTGCTGGTGCCACAACACTGCAACCCCTCACAGAAACTCTAGTTGGAATGCAGGAACGAGCCCTGCTGCAAAGTATTGCATCAAAAATTGTAATTACACGCCCCTTTTAAACAGGGGCTGAAAAATTGGGCCTTAGGCACTGGTGGCGGCGCCCAGAACCAAAAATGTTCTTACAAGCTATCAGCGTGATCATTGAGGAGGAAGAGGATAATTACTCAGGATAGTCACTCAGCATCAGCATAGGCAGTCTTTGAAGGGATCTGAGATTTCAAAAAAATTATTCGGTTACATCAGCATCAGGTGCTTGGTAGCTGGTGGTGATCCAAGACTGATTTATTTTTATGAAGGTCAGTCGATCAACCGAGTCTGTGGACAGACGCACTCTGTGATCGGTTACAAAGCCTCCAGCAGCACTGAATGTGCGTTCCGAAAGAACGCTGGATGCAGGACAGGCCAGTTGCTCAAGTGCACACTGTGCAAGCTCTGGTCAGTGATCCATCCTCAAGATCCAGTAACCCAGAGGATTTTCGGTGGGAAAAGTGTCCAAGTCAGATCTTGCCCCTAGGTATTCCTGCACCATGTAAAACAGACGCTGGCGATGGTTGCTGGAACCGATCATACCTTGGGGCTGCGGAATAAAAAATTGTCTGAACACATCGCTCAGACGGCCACCTTCTCCACCGCTCCTTCTTTGACTGACCAAAGCCTCAGCAACACGTTGTCCAGAAACAGGAGTTTGTAACCTCCCAGTCTCTGGGAACGCGTTGCACAGACCTTTCTGCAAGGCCTCCCGAAGATGTTTCATCCTCTGCTCCCTCTGCGATGGCAAGATAAGGTCCGCAACCTTACCCTTGTAACGTGGATCAAGGAGGGTTGCCAGCCAGTATTGGTCCTTCTCCTTGATACCACGAATACGAGGATCCTTACGCAGGCTTTGCAGGATCAGGGAGGCCATGCAGCGTAGGTTTGCTGAGGCATTTGGTCCGGAGTCCTCTGGGTCACTAAGGACGACATGGTCCGCAGCCACCTCCTCCCAGCCACGTACAAGTCCATGTGATTCTTGGGACTGATCCCTTAAAGACTGCTGCTGATGCTGAGTGCCAGGCTCACCTCCATACTGACACAATCCTCCTCCTCCTCTTCCTGTGTGATTGGCGGGCACGCAGGAACACTGTCTGGATAAAGGGGGCCTTGAGAGCTAAGGAAGTCTGCCTCTGTTCTGTCTCAAGTGCCCTGTCCATTTTTCCACGCAGCGTGTGCTCCAACAGGTGGACAAGGGGGACAGTGTCACTGATGCATGCACTGTCACTGCTCACCATCCTCGTGGCCTCCTCAAATGGTGACAGGGCATTGCATGCATCCCTGATCATGCGTGGGGAAAAAAACAAGCTCCCCTGACCCTGTCCTGGTGCCATAGTCGCACAAGTACTCATTGATGGCCCTCTGCTGCATGTGCAGCAGCGGCAGCATGGCCAACGTTGAGTTCCACCTGGTGGGCATGTCACAGATTAGGCAGTTCTTGGGCAGGTTAAACTCCTTTTGGAGGTCTGCCAGCCGAGCACTGGCATTATATGACCGGCGGAAATGCACACAGACTTTCCTGGCCTGCCTCAGGACATCCTGTAAGCCCAGGTACATGCCCAAGAACCGCTGCACCACCAAGTTAAGGACATGAGCCAAACAGGGCACATGGGTCATTTGTCCCTGTCGGAGGGCAAAGAGGAGGTTGGTGCCATTGTCGCAAACCACCATTCCTGCCTTAAGTTGGCATGGCGTCAACCACCTCTGAACCTGCCCCTGCAGAGCTGACAGAACCTCTGCCCCAGTGTGGCTCCTGTCCCCCAAGCACACCAGCTCAAGCACCGCATGGCATCTTTTGGCCTGCATACTTGCATAGCCCCTTAAACGGTTTCGAGGACAAAGCACAGGAAGAGGCCATGGAGGAAGAAGAAGAGGAGGGGGTGGAGGAGAGAGGTGTGTCACATTCATTAGTAGTGGCATTTTGGAGGCGTGGTGGCGGAACAACCTCCAACACTACTGCACCTTGTCCTGCATCCTTCCCAGCTGCCAGCAGAGTCACCCAATGCGCGGAGAAACTTAAGTAACGTCCCTGCCCATGCCTGCTGGACCATGAGTCAGCGGTAATATGCACCTTACCACTGACCACCCTGTCCAGCGAGCCATGGACATTGCCTTCCACATGCCGGTAGAGAGCCGGAATCGCCTTCCGTGAGAAAAAGTGGCGTTTGGGTACCTGCCACTAAGGAACCGCACATTCCACAAACTCACGGAAGGGGGCAGAGTCTACCAACTGAAAAGGCAGCAGTTGAAGTGCTAGCAATTTTGCCAAGCTAGCATTCAACCGCTGGGCATGTGGATGGCTGGGAGGGAACTTCTTTCGGCGGTGCAGCAGCTGGGGCAGGGAAATTTGCCTGGTACAATCTGACGTTGGTTTACCAAAAGCAGATTGCCCACAAGTACTTGGCTGTGACAGACCTAATTCTACACCTATAATCCTCTCAGTGCAGGTCTCAGAGAGGACTGAAGGTATAGTGGGGTTGGAGATCTCAGCTGATGAGGAGCAAGGAGAGGTCCTCTTTGTTCTTTGCTGTGGGTCTTTTAGATACGCTTGCCAACGAATTGCATGGCAGGTCAACATATGTCTGGTCAAGCATGTGGTGCCCAAGTGGGAGATCTTTTGGTCATGCGAGATACGCTTGAGACATATGTTGCAAATAGCAGTGGTGCGATATGATGCACTCGTCTCAAAAAAGGCCCTCACCAAAGAACTTTTTGAATAACGCGCAGAGACTGCAGTGCCCTGCACATGCGGAGCTTTGGGGTGTGATTCAGTCAGTGTGCTGCCCTTAGGCTGGGCCCTGGATGGCATCCTGCCTCGTTGGTGATGTGCCTCCTCCTCCTCCTCCTCCTCCTCCTCTCTCCTATCAGGCACCCACATTGAGTCAGTGACCTCATCATCCCCTCCCTCCTCATCACTGGAGCAAACCTGGCAGTATGCTGCAGCAGGGGGAGCATGACTGCCAGATTTCTGTCCTTCTTGGGCACCCCCTCTGTCCGTGCTCACGTTACTGCCTTCATTTAGCTCAGTATCATCATCAGAGCCTTCCAAACGCTGGGCATCCTCCTGGAGCATGTACCCAGCACTGTGGTTAAACAGTTCGAGGGACTCCTCAGGAGGACATGGTGGGGCTAGCGAAGGAGTCACTGATGACATTGAGCTGAGGGAAGAGGCCGCGTTGGCAGCTGCTTTGCCAGACAAAGTACCCTGAGCATGGGTGAGAGAGGATGAGGAGGATGAGGACGGCTTGGTCATCCACTCAACCAAGTCTTCCACATGTTGCGGCTCAACACGGCCAGCTGCCGAAAAAAAGGCCAAGCGTGTCCTACGGCCACGTGCTGATGAGGATGCACCGTCTCCACGACCAGCACTGTTGCCTCTAGATACAGAGCCTGCTTGCCCTCTTTTATTGGCTTGTGACTGTCTGCCTCTCCTTGTTGGCCTTCCAGGCATACTAATGGCCTGTAGCTGCACTAAGCTGGGATATATAGATATATATATATATATATATATATATATATATATATATATATATATATATATATATATATACTGATACTGCAGCTAGCAAAATCAACTGCCTGCCTGTAGTATGAGAACACCACCAACCTTCTACAGGTAGCTTTAGCTGAACACTGTGCAGAGCTCGCAAAAAACTAACTTGTAGCTTATTTATCTACCTGCGGTAGTGATAGGATCAGGAAAACACCACCAACCTTCTACAGGTAGCTTTAGGGGAACACTGTGCAGAGCTCGCCAAAAAATAACTTGTAGCTTATTTAGCTGCCTGCTGTAGTGATAGGATCAGGAAAACACCACCAACCTTCTACAGGTAGCTTTAGGTGAACACTGTGCAGAGATCGCACTACACTAACTTGTAGCTTATTTAGCTGCCTGCGGTAGTGATAGGATCAGGAAAACACCACCAACCTTCTACAGGTAGCTTTAGGTGAACACTGTGCAGAGCTCGCACTACACTAACTTGTAGCTTATTTAGCTGCCTGCGGTAGTGATAGGATCAGGAAAACACCACCAGCCTTCTACAGGTAGCTTTAGGTGAACACTGTGCAGAGCTCGCCAAAAAATAACTTGTAGCTTATTTAGCTGCCTGCGGTAGTGATAGGATCAGGAAAACACCACCAACCTTCTACAGGTAGCTTTAGCTGAACACTGTGCAGAGCTCGCAAAAAAATAACTTGTAGGTTTAGCTGAACACTGTGAGGAGGACGCACTACACTAACTTGTAGCTTTAGATGAACACTGTGCAGAGGTCGCACTACACTAACTTGTAGTTTTAGCTGAACACTGTGAGGAGGACGCACTACACTAACTTGTAGCTTTAGCTGAACACTGTGCAGAGGTCGCACTACACTAATTTATAGTTTTAGCTGAACACTAGGGATGAGCTTCGTGTTCGAGTCGAACCCATGTTCGACTCGAACATCGGCTGTTCGACCGTCCGTCGAATTGCGAACGATATGGGCCGTTCGCGCCAAATTCGTGTGGCGCGTCACGGCCCATAATTCACTGCGGCATCGCAGTGCATTGCTGGCTGATGATTGGCCAAGCATGCACTATGACCCGCATGCTTGGCCAATCACAGCGCCGTCAGTAGAGAGAGCTGTAATTGGCCAAAGCCAGGGTGGCTTTGGCCAATTATGGCTCAGGGGATTTAGTACACACCCCACACTATATAAGGCCGCCTGCACGGCGGCCCTGTGTAGTGTGTGTTCCGGTGTGCTGAGAGATAGAGAGAGAGAGAGACAGTGTCATTTGATTTGAGTTAGATAGATTAGGCAGAACAGTCAGTCAGTTAGCTGCACTTACAGTGTATTGTGTATATATATGCATCCCAGGTGTTGCATATATATATATACACTGTATTCAGTTTAGCTAGATCCGTTCCTGTTATCTTCTATCTAGACTATTTAGTGCAGTGTGTCCTGCTCACAGTGTTCAGCTAGATCCGTTTCTGCTATTTACATTCAGTGCAGTGCGTCCTGCTCACAGTGTTCAGCTAGATCCGTTCCTGCTATTTACATTCAGTGCAGTGCGTCCTGCTCACAGTGTTCAGCTAGATCCGTTCCTGCTATTTACATTCAGTGCAGTGCGTCCTGCTCACAGTGTTCAGCTAGATCCGTTCCTGCTATTTACATTCAGTGCAGTGCGTCCTGCTCACAGTGTTCAGCTAGATCCGTTCCTGCTATTTACATTCAGTGCAGTGCGTCCTGCTCACAGTGTTCAGCTAGATCCGTTCCTGCTATTTACATTCAGTGCAGTGCGTCCTGCTCACAGTGTTCAGCTAGATCCGTTCCTGCTATTTACATTCAGTGCAGTGCGTCCTGCTCACAGTGTTCAGCTAGATCCGTTCCTGCTATTTACATTCAGTGCAGTGCGTCCTGCTCACAGTGTTCAGCTAGATCCGTTCCTGCTATTTACATTCAGTGCAGTGCGTCCTGCTCACAGTGTTCAGCTAGATCCGTTCCTGCTATTTACATTCAGTGCAGTGCGTCCTGCTCACAGTGTTCAGCTAGATCCGTTCCTGCTATTTACATTCAGTGCAGTGCGTCCTGCTCACAGTGTTCAGCTAGATCCGTTCCTGCTATTTACATTCAGTGCAGTGCGTCCTGCTCACAGTGTTCAGCTAGATCCGTTCCTGCTATTTACATTCAGTGCAGTGCGTCCTGCTCACAGTGTTCAGCTAGATCCGTTCCTGCTATTTACATTCAGTGCAGTGCGTCCTGCTCACAGTGTTCAGCTAGATCCGTTCCTGCTATTTACTAGGGATGAGCTTCGTGTTCGAGTCGAACCCATGTTCGACTCGAACATCGGCTGTTCGGTCGTTCGCCGAATTGCGAACGATATGGGCCGTTCGCGCCAAATTCGTGTGGCGCGTCACGGCCCATAATTCACTGCGGCATCGCAGTGCATTGCTGGCTGATGATTGGCCAAGCATGCACTATGACCCGCATGCTTGGCCAATCACAGCGCCGTCAGTAGAGAGAGCTGTAATTGGCCAAAGCCAGGGTGGCTTTGGCCAATTATGGCTCAGGGGATTTAGTACACACCCCACACTATATAAGGCCGCCTGCACGGCGGCCCTGTGTAGTGTGTGTTCCGGTGTGCTGAGAGATAGAGAGAGAGAGAGACAGTGTCATTTGATTTGAGTTAGATAGATTAGGCAGAACAGTCAGTCAGTTAGCTGCACTTACAGTGTATTGTGTATATATATGCATCCCAGGTGTTGCATATATATATATATACACTGTATTCAGTTTAGCTAGATCCGTTCCTGTTATCTTCTATCTAGACTATTTACATTTAGTGCAGTGTGTCCTGCTCACAGTGTTCAGCTAGATCCGTTCCTGCTATTTACATTTAGTGCAGTGCGTCCTGCTCACAGTGTTCAGCTAGATCCGTTCCTGCTATTTACATTCAGTGCAGTGCGTCCTGCTCACAGTGTTCAGCTAGATCCGTTCCTGCTATTTACATTCAGTGCAGTGCGTCCTGCTCACAGTGTTCAGCTAGATCCGTTCCTGCTATTTACATTCAGTGCAGTGCGTCCTGCTCACAGTGTTCAGCTAGATCCGTTCCTGGTATTTACATTTAGTGCAGTGCGTCCTGCTCACAGTGTTCAGCTACATCCGTTCCTGCTATTTACATTCAGTGCAGTGCGTCCTGCTCACAGTGTTCAGCTAGATCCGTTCCTGGTATTTACATTTAGTGCAGTGCGTCCTGCTCACAGTGTTCAGCTACATCCGTTCCTGCTATTTACATTCAGTGCAGTGCGTCCTGCTCACAGTGTTCAGCTAGATCCGTTCCTGCTATTTACATTCAGTGCAGTGCGTCCTGCTCACAGTGTTCAGCTAGATCCGTTCCTGCTATTTACATTCAGTGCAGTGCATCCTGCTCACAGTGTTCAGCTAGATCCGTTCCTGGTATTTACATTTAGTGCAGTGCGTCCTGCTCACAGTGTTCAGCTACATCCGTTCCTGCTATTTACATTCAGTGCAGTGCGTCCTGCTCACAGTGTTCAGCTAGATCCGTTCCTGCTATTTACATTCAGTGCAGTGCGTCCTGCTCACAGTGTTCAGCTAGATCCGTTCCTGCTATTTACATTCAGTGCAGTGCGTCCTGCTCACAGTGTTCAGCTAGATCCGTTCCTGGTATTTACATTTAGTGCAGTGCGTCCTGCTCACAGTGTTCAGCTAGATCCGTTCCTGCTATTTACATTCAGTGCAGTGCGTCCTGCTCACAGTGTTCAGCTAGATCCGTTCCTGGTATTTACATTTAGTGCAGTGCGTCCTGCTCACAGTGTTCAGCTACATCCGTTCCTGCTATTTACATTCAGTGCAGTGCGTCCTGCTCACAGTGTTCAGCTAGATCCGTTCCTGCTATTTACATTCAGTGCAGTGCGTCCTGCTCACAGTGTTCAGCTAGATCCGTTCCTGCTATTTACATTCAGTGCAGTGCGTCCTGCTCACAGTGTTCAGCTAGATCCGTTCCTGGTATTTACATTTAGTGCAGTGCGTCCTGCTCACAGTGTTCAGCTACATCCGTTCCTGCTATTTACATTCAGTGCAGTGCGTCCTGCTCACAGTGTTCAGCTAGATCCGTTCCTGCTATTTACATTCAGTGCAGTGCGTCCTGCTCACAGTGTTCAGCTAGATCCGTTCCTGCTATTTACATTCAGTGCAGTGCGTCCTGCTCACAGTGTTCAGCTAGATCCGTTCCTGGTATTTACATTCAGTGCAGTGCGTCCTGCTCACAGTGTTCAGCTAGATCCGTTCCTGCTATTTACATTCAGTGCAGTGCGTCCTGCTCACAGTGTTCAGCTAGATCCGTTCCTGGTATTTACATTTAGTGCAGTGCGTCCTGCTCACAGTGTTCAGCTACATCCGTTCCTGCTATTTACATTCAGTGCAGTGCGTCCTGCTCACAGTGTTCAGCTAGATCCGTTCCTGGTATTTACATTTAGTGCAGTGCGTCCTGCTCACAGTGTTCAGCTACATCCGTTCCTGCTATTTACATTCAGTGCAGTGCGTCCTGCTCACAGTGTTCAGCTAGATCCGTTCCTGCTATTTACATTCAGTGCAGTGCGTCCTGCTCACAGTGTTCAGCTAGATCCGTTCCTGCTATTTACATTCAGTGCAGTGCATCCTGCTCACAGTGTTCAGCTAGATCCGTTCCTGGTATTTACATTTAGTGCAGTGCGTCCTGCTCACAGTGTTCAGCTACATCCGTTCCTGCTATTTACATTCAGTGCAGTGCGTCCTGCTCACAGTGTTCAGCTAGATCCGTTCCTGCTATTTACATTCAGTGCAGTGCGTCCTGCTCACAGTGTTCAGCTAGATCCGTTCCTGCTATTTACATTCAGTGCAGTGCGTCCTGCTCACAGTGTTCAGCTAGATCCGTTCCTGGTATTTACATTTAGTGCAGTGCGTCCTGCTCACAGTGTTCAGCTAGATCCGTTCCTGCTATTTACATTCAGTGCAGTGCGTCCTGCTCACAGTGTTCAGCTAGATCCGTTCCTGGTATTTACATTTAGTGCAGTGCGTCCTGCTCACAGTGTTCAGCTACATCCGTTCCTGCTATTTACATTCAGTGCAGTGCGTCCTGCTCACAGTGTTCAGCTAGATCCGTTCCTGCTATTTACATTCAGTGCAGTGCGTCCTGCTCACAGTGTTCAGCTAGATCCGTTCCTGCTATTTACATTCAGTGCAGTGCGTCCTGCTCACAGTGTTCAGCTAGATCCGTTCCTGGTATTTACATTTAGTGCAGTGCGTCCTGCTCACAGTGTTCAGCTACATCCGTTCCTGCTATTTACATTCAGTGCAGTGCGTCCTGCTCACAGTGTTCAGCTAGATCCGTTCCTGCTATTTACATTCAGTGCAGTGCGTCCTGCTCACAGTGTTCAGCTAGATCCGTTCCTGCTATTTACATTCAGTGCAGTGCGTCCTGCTCACAGTGTTCAGCTAGATCCGTTCCTGGTATTTACATTTAGTGCAGTGCGTCCTGCTCACAGTGTTCAGCTAGATCCGTTCCTGCTATTTACATTCAGTGCAGTGCGTCCTGCTCACAGTGTTCAGCTAGATCCGTTCCTGCTATATACATTTAGTGCAGTACGTCCTGCTCACAGTGTTCAGCTAGATCCGTTCCTGTTATCTTCCTACTGACAGGCAGGCTTGTCTGGTTACAGTATATAAAGCTACCTGAAGAAAATTACAGGTGTTCTTTTTGATCCTATTAGTACCACGGTCAGGCAGCTAGACTATTTACATTTAGTACAGTGTGTCCTGCTCAAAGTGTTCAGCTAGATCCGTTCCTGTTATCTTCCTACTGACAGGCAGGCTTGTCTGGTTACAGTATATAAAGCTACCTTAAGAAAATTACAGGTGTTCTTTTTGATCCTATTAGTACCACGGTCAGGCAGCTAGACTATTTACATTTAGTACAGTGCGTCCTGCTCACAGTGTTCAGCTAGATCCGTTCTTGCTATTTACATTCAGTGCAGTGCGTCCTGCTCACAGTGTTCAGCTAGATCCGTTCCTGGTATTTACATTTAGTGCAGTGCGTCCTGCTCACAGTGTTCAGCTAGATCCGTTCCTGCTATTTACATTCAGTGCAGTGCGTCCTGCTCACAGTGTTCAGCTAGATCCGTTCCTGCTATATACATTTAGTGCAGTACGTCCTGCTCACAGTGTTCAGCTAGATCCGTTCCTGTTATCTTCCTACTGACAGGCAGGCTTGTCTGGTTACAGTATATAAAGCTACCTTAAGAAAATTACAGGTGTTCTTTTTGATCCTATTAGTACCACGGTCAGGCAGCTAGACTATTTACATTTAGTACAGTGCGTCCTGCTCACAGTGTTCAGCTAGATCCGTTCTTGCTATTTACATTCAGTGCAGTGCGTCCTGCTCACAGTGTTCAGCTAGATCCGTTCCTGGTATTTACATTTAGTGCAGTGCGTCCTGCTCACAGTGTTCAGCTAGATCCGTTCCTGCTATTTACATTCAGTGCAGTGCGTCCTGCTCACAGTGTTCAGCTAGATCCGTTCCTGCTATATACATTTAGTGCAGTACGTCCTGCTCACAGTGTTCAGCTAGATCCGTTCCTGTTATCTTCCTACTGACAGGCAGGCTTGTCTGGTTACAGTATATAAAGCTACCTTAAGAAAATTACAGGTGTTCTTTTTGATCCTATTAGTACCACGGTCAGGCAGCTAGACTATTTACATTTAGTACAGTGCGTCCTGCTCACAGTGTTCAGCTAGATCCGTTCCTGTTATCTTCCTACTGACAGGCAGGCTTGTCTGGTTACAGTATATAAAGCTACCTGAAGAAAATTACAGGTGTTCTATCCCAGCTTAGTGCAGCTACAGGCCATTAGTATGTCTGGAAGGCCAAGAAGGAGAGGCAGACAGTCACAAGCCAATAAGAGAGGGCAAGCAGGCTCTGTGTCTAGTGCTGGTCGTGGAGACGGTGCATCCTCATCAGCACGTGGCCATGGGACACGCTTGGCCTTTTTTTCGGCAGCTGGCCGTGTTGAGCCGCAACATGCGGAAGACTTGGTCGAGTGGATGACCAAGCCGTCCTCATCCTCCTCATCCTCTCTCACCCATGCCCAGGGTGCTTTGTCTGGCAAAGCAGCGGCCTCTTCCCTCAGCTCAATGTCATCAGTGACTCCTTCCCTAGCTCCACCATGTCCTCATGAGGATTCCCTCGAACTGTTTGACCACAGTGTTGGGTACATGCTCCAGGAGGATGCCCAGCGTTTGGAAGGCTCTGATGATGATACTGAGCTTGATGAAGGCAGTAACATGAGCACGGACAGAGGGGGTGCCCAAGAAGGACAGCAATCTGGCAGTCATGCTCCCCCTGCTGCAGCATACTGCCAGGTTTGCTCCAGTGATGAGGAGGGAGGGGATGATGAGGTCACTGACTCAACGTGGGTGCCTGATAGGAGAGAGGAGGAGGAGGAGGAGGAGGTGGCACATCACCAACTAGGCAGGATGCCCTCCAGGGGCCAGCCTAAGGGCAGCACATTGACTGCATCACACCCCAAAGCTCCACATGTGCAGGGCGCTGCAGTCTCTGCGCGTTATTCAAAAAGTTCTTTGGTGTGGGCCTTTTTTGAGACGAGTGCATCAGATCGCACCGCTGCTATTTGCAACATATGTCTCAAGCGTATCTCGCGTGGCCAAAACATCTCCCGCTTGGGTACCACATGCTTGACCAGACATATGTTGACCTGCCATGCAGTTCGTTGGCAAGCGTATCTAAAAGACCCACACCAAAGAACAAAGAGGATCTCTCCTTGCTCCTCATCAGCTGAGATTTCCAACCCCACTAGACCTTCAGTCCTCTCTGAGACCTGCAGTGAGAGGAATGAAGGTGTAGAATTAGGTGTGTCACAGCCAAGTACTTGTGGGCAATCTGCTTTTGGTACACCGACGTCAGATTGTACCAGGCAAATTTCCCTGCCCCAGCTGCTGCACCGCCGAAAGAAGTTTGCTCCCAGCCATCCACATGCCCAGCGGTTGAATGCTAGCTTGGCAAAATTGCTAGCACTTCAACTGCTGCCTTTTCAGTTGGTAGACTCTGCCCCCTTCCGTGAGTTTGTGGAATGTGCGGTTCCTCAGTGGCAGGTACCCAAACGCCACTTTTTCTCACGGAAGGCGATTCCGGCTCTCTACCGGCATGTGGAAGGCAATGTCCATGCCTCGCTGGACAGGGCGGTCAGCGGTAAGGTGCATATTACCGCTGACTCATGGTCCAGCAGGCATGGACAGGGACGTTACTTAAGTTTCACGGCGCATTGGGTGACTCTGCTGGCAGCTGGGAAGGATGCAGGACAAGGTGCAGTAGTGTTGGAGGTTGTTCCGCCACCACGCCTACAAAATGCTGATTGTGACACACCTCTCTCCTCCACCCCCTCCTCTTCTTCTTCCTCCATGGCCTCTTCCTCGGAACCAGCGGTGCTCCGTAGGCGTTCAAGGGGCTACGCAAGTACGCAGGCCAAAAGATGCCATGCGGTGCTTGAGCTGGTGTGCTTGGGGGACAGGAGCCACACTGGGGCAGAGGTTCTGTCAGCTCTGCAGGGGCAGGTTCAGAGGTGGTTGACGCCACGCCAACTTAAGGCAGGAATGGTGGTTTGCGACAATGGCACCAACCTCCTCTCTGCCCTCCGACAGGGACAACTGACCCATGTGCCCTGTTTGGCTCACGTCCTTAACTTGGTGGTGCAGCGGTTCTTGGGCAGGTACCCGGGCTTACAGGATGTCCTGAGGCAGGCCAGGAAAGTCTCTGTGCATTTCCGCCGGTCATATAATGCCAGTGCTCGGCTGACGGACCTCCAAAAGGAGTTTAACCTGCCCAAGAACCGCCTAATCTGTGACATGCCCACCAGGTGGAACTCGACGTTGGCCATGCTGCAGCGGCTGCACACGCAGCAGAGGGCCATCAATGAGTACCTGTGCGACTATGGCACCAGGACAGGGTCAGGGGACCTTGGTTTTTTTTCCCCACGCCAGTGGGCCATGATCAGGGATGCATGCACTGTCCTGTCACCATTCGAGGAGGCCACGAGGATGGTGAGCACTGACAGTGCATGCATCAGTGACACTGTCCCCCTTGTCCACCTGTTGGAGCACACGCTGCGTGGAATAATGGACAGGGCACTTGAGGCAGAACAGAGGCAGGAAGAGGAGGACTTCCTTAGCTCTCAAGGCCCCCTTTATCCAGACAGTGTTCCTGCGTGCCCGCCGATCACACAGGAAGAGGACGAGGAGGAGGAGGAGGAGGAAGATTGTGTCAGTATGGAGGTGGAGCCTGGCACTCAGCATCAGCAGTCTTTAAGGGATCAGTCCCAAGGAACACATGGACTTGTACGTGGCTGGGAGGAGGTGGCTGCGGACGTTGTTGTCCTTAGTGACCCAGAGGACTCCGGACCGAATGCCTCAGCAAACCTACGCTGCATGGCCTCCCTGATCCTGCAAAGCCTGCGTAAGGATCCTCGTATTCGTGGTATCAAGGAGAAGGACCAATACTGGCTGGCAACCCTCCTTGATCCACGTTACAAGGGTAAGGTTGCGGACCTTATCTTGCCATCGCAGAGGGAGCAGAGGATGAAACATCTTCGGGAGGCCTTGCAGAAAGGTCTGTGCAACGCGTTCCCAGAGACTGGGAGGTTACAAACTCCTGTTTCTGGACAACGTGTTGCTGAGGCTTCGGTCAGTCAAAGAAGGAGCGGTGGAGAAGGTGGCCGTCTGACCGATGCGTTCAGACAATTTTTTGGTCCGCAGCCCCAAGGTATGATCGGTTCCAGCAACCATCGCCAGCGTCTGTTTTACATGGTGCAGGAATACCTAGGGGCAAGATCAGACTTGGACACCTTTCCCACCGAAAATCCTCTGGGTTACTGGGTCTTGAGGATGGATCACTGGCCAGAGCTTGCACAGTATGCAATTGAGCTACTGGCCTGTCCTGCATCCAGCGTTCTTTCGGAACGCACATTCAGTGCTGCTGGAGGCGTGGTAACCGATCACAGGGTGCGTCTGTCCACCGACTCGGTCGATCGGCTGACCTTCATAAAAATGAATCAGTCTTGGATCACCACCAGCTACCAAGCACCTGATGCAGATGTAACCGAATAATTTTTTTTGAAATCTCAGATCCCTTCAAAGACTGCCTATGCTGATGCTGAGTGACTATCCCTGAGTAATTATCCTCAATCATCACGCTGATAGCTTGTAAGAACATTTTTGGTTCTGGGTGCCACCACCAGTGCCTAAGGCACAATTTTTCAGCCCCTGTTTAACAGGGGCGTGTAATTACAATTTTTGATGCAATACTTTGCAGCAGGGCTTGTTCCTGCGTTTCAACTAGAGTGTCTGTGAGGGGTTGCAGTGTTGTGGCACCAGCACCAGTGCCTAAGACCCAATTTTTCTGCCCCTGTCTAACAGGGGCGTGTAATTACAATTTTTGATGCAATACTTTGCAGCAGGGCTCGTTCCTGCGTTCCAACTAGAGTGTCTGTGAGGGGTTGCAGTGTTGTGGCACCAGCACCAGTGCCTAAGGCCCAATTTTTCTGCCCCTG
Organism: Lithobates septentrionalis; assembly: GCA_037952835.1. Lineage (NCBI taxonomy): Eukaryota > Metazoa > Chordata > Amphibia > Anura > Ranidae > Lithobates > Lithobates septentrionalis. The sequence goes on from JBBDGP010002106.1 coordinate 1,435,373, forward strand.
TCTAACAGGGGCGTGTAATTACAATTTTTGATGCAATACTTTGCAGCAGGGCTCGTTCCTGCGTTCCAACTAGAGTGTCTGTGAGGGGTTGCAGTGTTGTGGCACCAGCACCAGTGCCTAAGGCCTAATTTTTCAGCTCCTGTTCAACAGGGGCATGTAATTACAATTCTTGATCTAATATTTCACAGCAGGGCCCTGTGAGGGCTTACAGTGTTTTGGCCACAGCAACACCTAAGGCCCAAATTTCTGCTGAGTATATAGGGCAGGACCCTACTTTCAAACATCTAACTTACAAACGACTCCTACTTGCAAACGGAAGGAGACAACAGGAAGTGAGATGAAATCTACCCCTAAGGAAGGGAAATTCTCTCCTGTAAGAGTTAATATGGGAAAACAATTTCTCCTTTCCACTGATGCTTTCCAATCCTTGTTCCACAAAAAAACCCAAATTTTCAAAAAACATTTTTCATTGGGACAAAAAAGTGAGGTGAAATCTTCTGAAGAGGAGGAAAGACGCAAAACAAATGTCACAGGGGTGATAACCCTTCCCTATGTTTTCCAAAAAGCCTAGAAAAGATTTTTTGGCTGGAGCTAAACACATTAAAAATGTTCAAAATTACAAACAGATTCTACTTAACAACAAACCTACAGTCCCTGTCTTGTTTGCACCGCCTGAATACTGCTGTTCAGAGTATATAGGGACCTTTCCTTATTTTAATTTGGGTGCGGGGTTCCCCTTAATATCCATACAAGACCCAAAGGGCCTGGTAATGGACTGGGGGGTACCCATGCCGTTTGTCTCACTGATTTTCATCCATATTGCCATGACCCGACATGACATTAAACCCGCAAGCAGTTTTAAATGAGATTTTTTCCTTTAAAAATGACATTTGGTGCAGGGACTGTTCTAAACATGGGAAACACGCGTCACTTTACAGGCATACTATAGACACCCCCCAGGTACGATATTTAAAGGAATATTTCACTTTTTTTTTTTTACTTTAAGCATCATTAAAATCACTGCTCCCGAAAAAACGGCCGTTTTTAAAAGTTTTTTTTGCATTGATACATGTCCCCTGGGGTAGGACCCGGGTCCCCAAACCCTTTTTAGGACAATACCATGCAAATTAGCCTTTAAAATGAGCACTTTTGATTTCGAACGTTCGAGTCCCATAGACGTCAATGGGGTTCTAACGTTCGTGCGAACTTGCGGTCCGTTCGCGGGTTCTGGTGCGAACCGAACCGGGGGGTGTTCGGCTCATCCCTACTATTTACATTCAGTGCAGTGCGTCCTGCTCACAGTGTTCAGCTAGATCCGTTCCTGCTATTTACATTCAGTGCAGTGCGTCCTGCTCACAGTGTTCAGCTAGATCCGTTCCTGCTATTTACATTCAGTGCAGTGCGTCCTGCTCACAGTGTTCAGCTAGATCCGTTCCTGCTATTTACATTCAGTGCAGTGCGTCCTGCTCACAGTGTTCAGCTAGATCCGTTCCTGCTATTTACATTCAGTGCAGTGCGTCCTGCTCACAGTGTTCAGCTAGATCCGTTCCTGTTATCTTCCTACTGACAGGCAGGCTTGTCTGGTTACAGTATATAAAGCTACCTGAAGAAAATTACAGGTGTTCTTTTTGATCCTATTAGTACCACGGTCAGGCAGCTAGACTATTTACATTTAGTACAGTGTGTCCTGCTCACAGTGTTCAGCTAGATCCGTTCCTGTTATCTTCCTACTGACAGGCAGGCTTGTCTGGTTACAGTATATAAAGCTACCTGAAGAAAATTACAGGTGTTCTATCCCAGCTTAGTGCAGCTACAGGCCATTAGTATGTCTGGAAGGCCAAGAAGGAGAGGCAGACAGTCACAAGCCAATAAGAGAGGGCAAGCAGGCTCTGTGTCTAGTGCTGGTCGTGGAGACGGTGCATCCTCATCAGCACGTGGCCATGGGACACGCTTGGCCTTTTTTTCGGCAGCTGGCCGTGTTGAGCCGCAACATGCGGAAGACTTGGTCGAGTGGATGACCAAGCCGTCCTCATCCTCCTCATCCTCTCTCACCCATGCCCAGGGTGCTTTGTCTGGCAAAGCAGCGGCCTCTTCCCTCAGCTCAATGTCATCAGTGACTCCTTCCCTAGCTCCACCATGTCCTCATGAGGATTCCCTCGAACTGTTTGACCACAGTGTTGGGTACATGCTCCAGGAGGATGCCCAGCGTTTGGAAGGCTCTGATGATGATACTGAGCTCGATGAAGGCAGTAACATGAGCACGGACAGAGGGGGTGCCCAAGAAGGACAGCAATCTGGCAGTCATGCTCCCCCTGCTGCAGCATACTGCCAGGTTTGCTCCAGTGATGAGGAGGGAGGGGATGATGAGGTCACTGACTCAACGTGGGTGCCTGATAGGAGAGAGGAGGAGGAGGAGGAGGAGGAGGAGGCGGCACATCACCAACGAGGCAGGATGCCCTCCAGGGGCCAGCCTAAGGGCAGCACATTGACTGCATCACACCCTAAAGCTCCACATGTGCAGGGCGCTGCAGTCTCTGCGCGTTATTCAAAAAGTTCTTTGGTGTGGGCCTTTTTTGAGACGAGTGCATCAGATCGCACCGCTGCTATTTGCAACATATGTCTCAAGCGTATCTCGCGTGGCCAAAACATCTCCCGCTTGGGTAGCACATGCTTGACCAGACATATGTTGACCTGCCATGCAGTTCGTTGGCAAGCGTATCTGAAAGACCCACACCAAAGAACAAAGAGGATCTCTCCTTGCTCCTCATCAGCTGAGATTTCCAACCCCACTAGACCTTCAGTCCTCTCTGAGACCTGCAGTGAGAGGAATGAAGGTGTAGAATTAGGTGTGTCACAGCCAAGTACTTGTGGGCAATCTGCTTTTGGTACACCGACGTCAGATTGTACCAGGCAAATTTCCCTGCCCCAGCTGCTGCACCGCCGAAAGAAGTTTGCTCCCAGCCATCCACATGCCCAGCGGTTGAATGCTAGCTTGGCAAAATTGCTAGCACTTCAACTGCTGCCTTTTCAGTTGGTAGACTCTGCCCCCTTCCGTGAGTTTGTGGAATGTGCGGTTCCTCAGTGGCAGGTACCCAAACGCCACTTTTTCTCACGGAAGGCGATTCCGGCTCTCTACCGGCATGTGGAAGGCAATGTCCATGCCTCGCTGGACAGGGCGGTCAGCGGTAAGGTGCATATTACCGCTGACTCATGGTCCAGCAGGCATGGACAGGGACGTTACTTAAGTTTCACGGCGCATTGGGTGACTCTGCTGGCAGCTGGGAAGGATGCAGGACAAGGTGCAGTAGTGTTGGAGGTTGTTCCGCCACCACGCCTCCAAAATGCTGATTGTGACACACCTCTCTCCTCCACCCCCTCCTCTTCTTCTTCCTCCATGGCCTCTTCCTCGGAACCAGCGGTGCTCCGTAGGCGTTCAAGGGGCTACGCAAGTACGCAGGCCAAAAGATGCCATGCGGTGCTTGAGCTGGTGTGCTTGGGGGACAGGAGCCACACTGGGGCAGAGGTTCTGTCAGCTCTGCAGGGGCAGGTTCAGAGGTGGTTGACGCCACGCCAACTTAAGGCAGGAATGGTGGTTTGCGACAATGGCACCAACCTCCTCTCTGCCCTCCGACAGGGACAACTGACCCATGTGCCCTGTTTGGCTCACGTCCTTAACTTGGTGGTGCAGCGGTTTTGGGCAGGTACCCGGGCTTACAGGATGTCCTGAGGCAGGCCAGGAAAGTCTCTGTGCATTTCCGCCGGTCATATAATGCCAGTGCTCGGCTGACGGACCTCCAAAAGGAGTTTAACCTGCCCAAGAACCGCCTAATCTGTGACATGCCCACCAGGTGGAACTCGACGTTGGCCATGCTGCAGCGGCTGCACACGCAGCAGAGGGCCATCAATGAGTACCTGTGCGACTATGGCACCAGGACAGGGTCAGGGGACCTTGGTTTTTTTTCCCCACGCCAGTGGGCCATGATCAGGGATGCATGCACTGTCCTGTCACCATTCGAGGAGGCCACGAGGATGGTGAGCACTGACAGTGCATGCATCAGTGACACTGTCCCCCTTGTCCACCTGTTGGAGCACACGCTGCGTGGAATAATGGACAGGGCACTTGAGGCAGAACAGAGGCAGGAAGAGGAGGACTTCCTTAGCTCTCAAGGCCCCCTTTATCCAGACAGTGTTCCTGCGTGCCCGCCGATCACACAGGAAGAGGACGAGGAGGAGGAGGAGGAGGAGGAGGAAGATTGTGTCAGTATGGAGGTGGAGCCTGGCACTCAGCATCAGCAGTCTTTAAGGGATCAGTCCCAAGGAACACATGGACTTGTACGTGGCTGGGAGGAGGTGGCTGCGGACGTTGTTGTCCTTAGTGACCCAGAGGACCGAATGCCTCAGCAAACCTACGCTGCATGGCCTCCCTGATCCTGCAAAGCCTGCGTAAGGATCCTCGTATTCGTGGTATCAAGGAGAAGGACCAATACTGGCTGGCAACCCTCCTTGATCCACGTTACAAGGGTAAGGTTGCGGACCTTATCTTGCCATCGCAGAGGGAGCAGAGGATGAAACATCTTCGGGAGGCCTTGCAGAAAGGTCTGTGCAACGCGTTCCCAGAGACTGGGAGGTTACAAACTCCTGTTTCTGGACAACGTGTTGCTGAGGCTTCGGTCAGTCAAAGAAGGAGCGGTGGAGAAGGTGGCCGTCTGACCGATGCGTTCAGACAATTTTTTGGTCCGCAGCCCCAAGGTATGATCGGTTCCAGCAACCATCGCCAGCGTCTGTTTTACATGGTGCAGGAATACCTAGGGGCAAGATCAGACTTGGACACCTTTCCCACCGAAAATCCTCTGGGTTACTGGGTCTTGAGGATGGATCACTGGCCAGAGCTTGCACAGTATGCAATTGAGCTACTGGCCTGTCCTGCATCCAGCGTTCTTTCGGAACGTACATTCAGTGCTGCTGGAGGCGTGGTAACCGATCACAGGGTGCGTCTGTCCACTGACTCGGTCGATCGGCTGACCTTCATAAAAATGAATCAGTCTTGGATCACCACCAGCTACCAAGCACCTGATGCTGATGTAACTGAATAATTTTTTTCAGATCCCTTCAAAGACTGCCTATGCTGATGCTGAGTGATTATCCCTGAGTAATTATCCTCTTCCTCCTCAATCATCACGCTGATAGCTTGTAAGAACATTTTTGGTTCTGGGCGCCACCACCAGTGCCTAAGGCACAATTTTTCAGCCCCTGTATAACAGGGGCGTGTAATTACAATTTTTGATGTAATACTTTGCAGCACGGCTCGTTCCTGCATTCCAACTAGAGTGTCTGTGAGGGGTTGCAGTGTTGTGGCACCAGCACCAGTGCCTAAGGCCCAATTTTTCTGCCCCTGTCTAACAGGGGCGTGTAATTACAATTTTTGATGCAATACTTTGCAGCAGTGCTCGTTCCTGCGTTCCAACTAGAGTGTCTGTGAGGGGTTGCAGTGTTGTGGCACCAGCACCAGTGCCTAAGGCCCAATTTTTCTGCCCCTGTCTAACAGGGGCGTGTAATTACAATTTTTGATGCAATACTTTGCAGCAGTGCTCGTTCCTGCGTTCCAACTAGAGTGTCTGTGAGGGGTTGCAGTGTTGTGGCACCAGCACCAGTGCCTAAGGCCCAATTTTTCTGCCCCTGTCTAACAGGGGCGTGTAATTACAATTTTTGATGCAATACTTTGCAGCAGTGCTCGTTCCTGCGTTCCAACTAGAGTGTCTGTGAGGGGTTGCAGTGTTGTGGCACCAGCACCAGTGCCTAAGGCCCAATTTTTCTGCCCCTGTCTAACAGGGGCGTGTAATTACAATTTTTGATGCAATACTTTGCAGCAGTGCTCGTTCCTGCGTTCCAACTAGAGTGTCTGTGAGGGGTTGCAGTGTTGTGGCACCAGCACCAGTGCCTAAGGCCCAATTTTTCTGCCCCTGTCTAACAGGGGCGTGTAATTACAATTTTTGATGCAATACTTTGCAGCAGTGCTCGTTCCTGCGTTCCAACTAGAGTGTCTGTGAGGGGTTGCAGTGTTGTGGCACCAGCACCAGTGCCTAAGGCCCAATTTTTCTGCCCCTGTCTAACAGGGGCGTGTAATTACAATTTTTGATGCAATACTTTGCAGCAGTGCTCGTTCCTGCGTTCCAACTAGAGTGTCTGTGAGGGGTTGCAGTGTTGTGGCACCAGCACCAGTGCCTAAGGCCTAATTTTTCAGCTCCTGTTCAACAGGGGCATGTAATTACAATTCTTGATCTAATATTTCACAGCAGGGCCCTGTGAGGGCTTACAGTGTTTTGGCCACAGCAACACCTAAGGCCCAAATTTCTGCTGAGTATATAGGGCAGGGCCCTACTTTCAAACATCTAACTTACAAACGACTCCTACTTGCAAACGGAAGGAGACAACAGGAAGTGAGATGAAATCTACCCATAGGAAGGGAAATTCTCTCATGTAAGAGTTAATATGGGAAAACAATTTCTCCTTTCCACTGATGCTTTCCAATCCTTGTTCCACAAAAAAACCCAAATTTTCAAAAAACATTTTTCATTGGGACAAAAAAGTGAGGTGAAATCTTCTGAAGAGGAGGAAAGACGCAAAACAAATGTCACAGGGGTGATAACCCTTCCCTATGTTTTCCAAAAAGCTTAGAAAAGATTTTTTGGCTGGAGCTAAACACATTAAAAATGTTCAAAATTACAAAGAGATTCTACTTAACAACAAACCTACAGTCCCTGTCTTGTTTGCACCGCCTGTATACTGCTGTTCAGAGTATATAGGGACCTTTCCTTATTTTAATTTGGGTGCGGGGTTCCCCTTAATATCCATACAAGACCCAAAGGGCCTGGTAATGGACTGGGGGGTACCCATGCCGTTTGTCTCACTGATTTTCATCCATATTGCCAGGACCCGACATGACATTAAACCCGCAAGCAGTTTTAAATGAGATTTTTTCCTTTAAAAATGACATTTGGTGCAGGGACTGTTCTAAACATGGGAAACACGCGTCACTTTACAGGCATACTATAGACACCCCCCAGGTACGATATTTAAAGGAATATTTCACTTTTTTTTTTTTACTTTAAGCATCATTAAAATCACTGCTCCCGAAAAAACGGCCGTTTTTAAAAGTTTTTTTTGCATTGATACATGTCCCCTGGGGTAGGACCCGGGTCCCCAAACCCTTTTTAGGACAATACCATGCAAATTAGCCTTTAAAATGAGCACTTTTGATTTCGAACGTTCGAGTCCCATAGACGTCAATGGGGTTCTAACGTTCGTGCGAACTTGCGGTCCGTTCGCGGGTTCTGGTGCGAACCGAACCGGGGGGTGTTCGGCTCATCCCTACTGAACACTGTGAGGAGGACGCACTAAACTAACTTGTAGCTTTAGCTGAACACTGTGCAGAGGTCACACTAAACTAACTTGTAGCTTTAGCTGAACACTGTGAGGAGGACACACTACACTAACTTGTAGCTTTAGCTGAACACTGTGCAGAGGTCTCACTACACTAACTTGTAGTTTTAGCTGAACACTGTGAGGAGGACACACTACACTAACTTGTAGCTTTAGCTGAACACTGTGCAGAGGTCACACTAAACTAACTTGTAGTTTTAGCTGAACACTGTGAGGAGGACGCACTACACTAACTTGTAGCTTTAGCTGAACACTGTGCAGAGGTCACACTAAACTAACTTGTAGCTTTAGCTGAACACTGTGAGGAGGATGCACTACACTAACTTGTAGCTTTAGCTGAACACTGTGCAGTGGTCTCACTACAATAACTTGTAGTTTTAGCTGAACACCGTGAGGAGGACACACTACACTAACTTGTAGCTTTAGCTGAACACTGTGCAGAGGTCGCACTACACTAACTTGTAGTTTTAGCTGAACACTGTGAGGAGGACGTACTACACTAACTTGTAGCTTTATCTGAACACTGTGCAGAGGTCACACTACACTAACTTGTAGTTTTCGCTGAACACTGTGAGGAGGACACACTACACCAACTTGTAGCTTTAGCTGGACACTGTGAGAAGGACGCACTACCCTAACTTGTAGCTTTAGCTGAACACTGTGCAGAGGTCACACTAAACTAACTTGTAGCTTTAGCTGAACACTGTGAGGAGGACGCACTACCCTAACTTGTAGCTTTAGCTGAACACTGTGCACTACACTAACTTGTAGTTTTAGCTGAACACTGTGCAGAGGTCACACTAAACTAACTTGTAGCTTTAACTGAACACTGTGAGGAGGACGCACTACCCTAACTTGTAGCTTTAGCTGAACACTGTGCAGAGGTCACACTAAACTAACTTGTAGCTTTAGCTGAACACTGTGAGGAGGACGCACTACCCTAACTTGTAGCTTTAGCTGAACACTGTGCACTACACTAACTTGTAGTTTTAGCTGAACACTGTGCAGAGGTCACACTAAACTAACTTGTAGCTTTAACTGAACACTGTGAGGAGGACGCACTGCACTAACTGTAAATAGTCTAGCTGCCTGACTGTGTTACTAATAGGATCAAAAGAGCACCAGCAATTTTCTTCAGGTAGCTGTAAATACTGTAAAAAGACAAGCCTGCCTGTCAGTAGAAAGATAACAGGAATGGATCTAGCTAAACTGAATACAGTGTATATATATATATATATATATATATATATATATATATATATATATATATATATATATACAACACCTGGGATGCATATATATACACAATAAACTGTAAGTGCAGCTAACTCACTGACAGCCCTGCCTAATCTAGATAACTCAAATGAAATGACACTGTCTCTCTCTCTCTCTAAGCACGCCGGAACACACTACACAGGGCCGCCGTGCAGGCGGCCTTATATAGTGTGGGGCGTGTTCTAAACCCCCGAGCCATAATTGGCCAAAGCCACACTGGCTTTGGCCAATTACAGCTCTCTCTACTGACGGCGCTGTGATTGGCCAAGCATGCTGGTCATAGTGCATGCTTGGCCAATCATCAGTCAGCAATGCACTGCGATGCCGCAGTGAATTATGCGCCGTGACGCGCCACACGAATTTGGCACGAACAGCCCATATCGTTCGCTATTCGATTGAACAGCCGATGTTTGAGCCGAACTTGGGTTCGACTCGAACACGAAGCTCATCCCTAGTTAAGACATATACTGTAGGTCTTGTATTTTTCTTTGGTGATATATATGCACATAGCAACATGTATTATTAAGGGTACTCTTGTAATACCACATTAGGGATGACTTCTTATCCACGTACTTGGATGCACATAGCACACACACTTTTAGGGTAGACCTTGCGTCTTTGCAAATTAGGATCAAATAAATTAAAATATACTTTCTATTTTTTATTATTCACAAGACCTTCTAGGTTTGTTGCTTATCACCATTTATATTACCTTTTTTTTCACATTAGGCACTGGGTACAGAATATCAGGCTGGTGGTTATAGTTATGTAGGGCTAGTCCCTAGCATATGCTCAATATAAGCCCCTCTTCCTTTCTATACTGATAGTGCCCTTAGTATATAGGTAAGCGCCACAACCCCATTTCCTTTTAATCTTGATATGTGTTATACTTATTGTTTCCACTAGAGGTCACTGATTGCACATATTATTTTATTTTTGTGGTTCATGCAATATTATTTGTGCTACATTTTACACTCCTATACATTTTTTAGTTTGTGTTCATATTACTTAGTATTTCTTTAGTTTTGTAGGGAGTTATCTCTTCGCACATATTTTCTTTTCACTTGGGTCTGCTAATAACAGTTGGTGTTAAGCAGCAACCTCCTATATTTAAATATACAGCACTTTTTATTTGAATAGTAGTGCTGAAGTACACTTTCTTTACACTTTCTATAGTAAGAGATGACCAGACAGATTGGGGTAGGGAGTTCCATAGGATGAGAGAGACTCAGGAAAAGTCCTGGAGGCGAACATGGGAAGAAGTGACAAGGGAGCTAGAGAGCAGGAGGTCTTGGGAGGAATGAAGAGAACGATTAGGTTGGTATTTTGACACTAGGTTAGTGATGTAGCTAGGGGCCAAGTTGTGGATGGCTTTGTAAGTTGTTGTTAGTATTTTGAATTTAATTCAGTGGGTGAGTATCAGAGAAGAGTAGAGAGAAGAGTATGAATGGTTGGTAAGGTGGAAGAGCCTGGCAGCAGCATTCATGATGGACTGAAGAGGGATAACCTATGTAAGGGTAATCCAATGAAGAGGGAGTTGCAGTAGTGGAGGAGGGAGATGACCATGGAGTGAACCAGGAGCTTTTTGGTTTTATTGGTAAGGAAGAGGTGTATTTTGGAAATGTTGTGTGGGTTGAGACGGCAAGATTTGGACAGTGATTGGATGTGAAGCCAAAAGGATAGTTCAGAGTCCAGGATTATCCAACAAACTGCATACAAAGAAAGCACCGCTCTGACTGTGAAGCCTCAGGCAGAGTAATTGAAAACACCTACTCTAGGTGCTCTGGCTTAGGATGTCCTCCTTTTATCCAACAATAATACTTCAAACATGAAAACAAAATGTCGGCAACTCTGGAAATTCTTCTGTAAACTTTATTGCAACATGACCAATAAAAACTGATGGTTGACGTGTTTTGGCACAAGCCTTGTTCACAGCACAGTCACCATAGATAAACACAACATATAAGGTAAATACAAAAAAAGATAAAAAGATAATATAAGTCACTCTCACTAATTGAATGGTGTCAGTATTTAAGATGGTAACTTACAAAACTTGTCATGACCTAAATCACTGGGAAGGAAACATGGATCTATATGACAAACAAGATAATTTACAATAAATATAGTATAAAAATCAAGAAGTATATCACAGAATATCACAACACCTAATGGAGAAAAAGATCAACATCATAACGGATATTAATTCCTGAAGGTAGTCTGGTCTGTAGGCTAAAGATCCACCAGTCCTCTCTTTCGAGAAGCCTGAGATGTAGATCACCCCCCCCCCCCCGCCAAAGTAAGTTTTTAACCCTTTCCAGACCATAGAAGGAGAAAGCAGACATATTCCCTGCATGAAGATGTTTAAAGTGTTTGGATACATTGGATAATCTCTTATCTGAGGGATAAGATGCCCCATGATAATGTGTTCACTTATCCATGTCCTCTAAGGTCTTGTAGTGCACCTTACATATTGTAAATTACAGAGGGTGCACTTCACTAAATAGACCACATTGCTGGTTCCACAGTTAATGTAATCACAAACTGTGAACTCCTTACCAGTGGAGCACAACCTAACTACTTTAGGTTTTTTGGTTCTGATAGAAACGACAAGTACTGATACCACAGGCATATAAGCCCGGTGACTGCTAAATCTACAACCGTTCTCTATAACAGATGCTAAATCTCTATCAGTTGACAGGATAGGTACATTTTTCAAAATTATATTTTTAATCAAATTGAATTCTTGTGAATATGTTGTTACAAAAGTAATGGGATTGGCCTCCCCAACTACGTTCTTCTTAAGTTGTGGATTTTTGAGAAGGGTAGATCTATCCCTGTCCTTGGCCACACACATGGCCCTATTAATATCCCTTTGTTTGTACTGACATGCCAAGAGTCTAGATGACACTACTTTGCACTCCTCAGAAAAGGTTTCTGTTGTAGAGCAATTAGGCCTAGCCCTAATGCACTCACTCACTGGGACTGACCATATTGTGTGTGCCGGATGACAACTAGTAACTAATAACGGTGAATTGGTAGGACACTCTTTACGGTAAGTCCAAGTATGGACAGTCCCATCAGAACTGGAACCATCCAGGGTTATATCCAATAAATTTATAATTTTATGGTGATTGTCAAAACTAAATTCTAAATTGAGGAGATTGTTAATAACATAAGTGACAAAAGGCAAAATCGTCTATATAACGACCATACCATTTGATGTGGCCCATAGGTTTGCCAATGAAGGTGAAAATTTTGCCCTCATAGAGGCACCACTACACTGAAGGTAGTACACATTGTCAAAAGTAAAATAATGTGCATGGGGATGTCAACCCCACCTACTGAATAACCATCTACAAGTGCCTTAATGGCAGAACAGCAAGTAGCATGGGAATACCACTTCAACTTTTGATACACACTATGAATTTGATGTAATGAGATGTAATATCTTGGTATTGTGTAATCATTATTGAATGTCTTGTTTTTATATACAATATTTTCATGACTTTTAATAAATATTTTTTATAATAATATTTTTGAATCAAATTGCCCTAAAAATCCCAGTAACGAGGTAAATACTGTAACTAACATAGCCATATGAATCTTCTCTTCATATCTCCAGAAGTTAGGGGAAGCAGAAGGGTGAGGGAGGTAATATGTGAGTGCGATTTACTGTATATGAAGAGGCATGCCCCAGTGTCCTGGAGGTTTTATGAGTATGTGGATTTAGAATTAGCAGGAGGTGGTGAGTGCAGTAATTAGGAGAGGACAGACGTGAGGGTGATATATATATATATATATATGCTGTAGGTTGGAGAAGAATGGTGAAGGAAAAAGAGTTTAAGGAAAGAGGACACAACTGTCCGATGGAGTAATAGAGAGCGCAAGTTACAGAGTGAGTGGAGAGCTAAAGGGGTAAACAAGGTCACCAGAGGTCTGTTTGGTGTCTTTTAAAGTATTTTCCAGTGTACTTTCGCTTCATTCAATCAGAGCCTGTAGTGCTCCCACTTAGAGGGTAACTCCACTTTCGTGGGGAAAAAAAATAGCAAATAAAGAAAAAATAATATAGCGTGTACAATTGTGACGCAAGTCATATTGTAATTGAATTTTATTAAAAATTACATTTCCGTTTCAATCTGCAGCCGCTGTAATTTTCTATAAATGCAATGCAATGCAATATGGCTACATGGAGTTGTTCTGTACATAGAATGTGTACTGACCACTCCCCAGAAACATCATTTCCTGCTTGCCTGATTGGCTCACCAATTTTCCCAGAAGTCTGCACTAAGATACAGTCAGATTTTAGGCATCCCCTGCAACAAAAAATGTCATTTTTTGGAGAGATATTTCCAATAGGAGTACGTCTAAAGGGATGCAGGCCCAGCACCTTTCCTCATTAGTGCTCTTCAGCTGCCACAGCTGACTGATAATTATGAAATCACTCCCATTAAACCTACTTAGGCACAGACAAACACACATGGATTTATTCAAAAATACAAAAGGAAGGATTCTGCAGCAAAGGTTGTTATAATCCTTGCAGTGTACATAGATCACCCGAGGGGAATGTTTTTTTCTCAACAAAAGTGGAGATACGCTTTGACTAAATAACTCCCACTTATAGAAATAACCCCAGCAGTGAATTTGCCCCCCTGCAAATGTGTTACCTCCATAAAGGTGGTTTCATTTTATACTATTAGGGGTAGGGGTGGTTGCCTGCCAATGAACTAATCAGGAGATTAATAATGGATGCCTGGCTAACAGAACAAAATTTCCACTTCAGAATCAGGCTTGCAAGAGGGCAGAGTTGTAAATATAAGATCAGGACATAATTTAGGTAAGACACTAAACGAGAAAATAAGCATTACAATGTGGACAGGACTACAGATGGTTACGCAGCAAAAACATACCATAGCATCACACAAACACAAGGAAAGCAATCAGTTTTCAGTTTTTATTTATGGCTGGAAAGGGCAGCCATCGGAAATTGTGGGGCCCCTTATACAGCTTTACTCCTGCCCCCCCCTAGCCTGACCACTAACATTCCCCAGGGTCCCACCCACTGGATGTCCCACCAAGTCCTTCAGTGCCTCAGCCCCCCTCACACCTGTATGCTCTCAGCCCCCTCACACCTGTACGCTCTTGGCCCCCTCACACCTGTACGCTCTCACCCCCCCTCACACCTTTACGCTCTCAGCCCCCTCACACCTGTACGCTCTTGGCCCCCTCACACCTGTACGCTCTCAGCCCCCCTCACACCTGTACGCTCTCGGCCCCCCTCACACCTGTATGCTCTCGGCCCCCCTCACACCTGTATGCTCTCGGCCCCCTCACACCTGTGCGCTCTTGGCCCCCCTCACACCTGTACACTCTTGGCCCCCCCTCACACCTGTACGCTCTCAGCCCCCTCACACCTGTACACTCTCAGCCCCCCTCACACCTGTATGCTCTCAGCCCCCCTCACACCTGTACGCTCTCAGCCCCCTCACACCTGTACGCTCCCAGCACCACTTACATGTATATATGACATGCACGTTCACACACACAGGCATGTATACACACTCATGACATGTACACACACAGAGACATGTACACATAGAGGCATGTACACAAACAGGCATGTATACACACAGGCATGTATACACACAGAGACATGTACACAATCACAGGCATGTACACACATAGGCATGTACACACACAAGACATGTACACACACAAGACATGTACACACAGAGACATGTACACACAGAGACATGTACACACTCATAGGCATGTACACACTCACAGGCATGTACACACACAGGCATGTACACACACAGACACATGTACACACATAGACATGAACACACAGAGACATGTACACACACAGGCATGTACACAGTCACACACACAGCCCCCCCTGCACAACAGCCCTTACTTTTAAGGTGATCCTAGTCCCAGCTCTTGTTTCCACATGCAGAGGGGTGCACATGCAGGAAATGGCCAGAGGTGGCAGCAAAGAGCCCGATGTCAGCTCAATGACAGAGCAGCAGCCTGCCGACTCAAACACATACAGAAGCATGCACAGAGCTCCTCTGCACCCACCCCTGCCTTCTCACATTCCTGCCAGTCAGCCGGGCCCGTCCAGATGCTGGGGCCCGTTACAAGTGTATGGGCTGTACCCCCCTGATGGCAGTCCTGTGGCTCGATGTGGAGCAGTAGGAACATACCAGTGGAGAGACAGAGAAGAGATCTGCAGATGAGACATTTAGGTGAAGCAGAGCCTGAAATGCTCCCACTTAAATAAAAAAAAACAACTTACAGAAAGAACCCCAGCAGCAAATGTGCCCCCCATCAAATGTCATATTATGACACTTGTACAGCATTTTGTATATAAATAGACCCCATGGTGTTTGCTAGCTTCCAATGGAAAAAGTTGAAGACACAGTAATTGTATTTAGTGATTTTCAAAATAAAAACCGCTATCCAGTTCCTTTTTTTTTTACAATTTAAATGGTCCTAGCATATACCTTTTATGTTAAGTGCATGCATGCTAGATAATCTGTAAGTGCAACATATGCTGGTATTTAACCGCTATTTAACTGCGCCAGGTTGGCTCCCCTGTGTGAGCCGTCGTAGCTATACGTCGGCACACGGGGTGGGGATAGCAGGCGTGCGCACCACCGGAGGAGCTCATGCCCGACAGTCGTGATGACCGCCGGCCACGAGCGATTGTGACCAGGAGACACAGAACAGGGACGAGTGTGTGTAAACCTCCCAGGGAACACAGTTAAGCCCTCGATCGCCCCCTAGTGTTAACCCCTTCACTGTCAGTGACATTTTTACAGTAATCAATGCATTTTTATAGCATTGATCGCTGTATTAATGCCAATGGTCCCAAAAAGTGTCAAAATTGTCCTATGTGTCCATCATAATGTCACAGTTATGATAAAAATCGCAGATCACTGCCATTACTAGTAAAAAAAAAATAATACTAAAAATGCTATAAATCTATCCCCTATTTTGTAGACACTATAACTTTTGTGCAAACCAATCAATATACGCTTATTGCAATTTTTTTTTTTTTTACCAAACATATATAGAAGAATACATATCGGCCTAAACTGAAAAGAAAAATAGCTTTTTTTTAAAAAAAATGGGGATCTTTGTTATAGCAAAAAGTACAAAATAATGCGTTTTTTTCAAAATTGTTACTCTTTTTTTGTTTATAGCGCAAAAAATAAAAACCACAGAGGCGATCAAATACCACCAAAAGAAAGCTCTATTTGTGGGAAAAAAGGACGTCAATTTTGTTTGGGTACAGCGTCGCACGACCGCGCAATTGTCAGTTAAAGCGACACAGTGCCGAATCGCAAAAAGTGCTGTGGTCAGGATGAGGGTAAATTCTTTCGGAGCTGAAGTGGTTAATACTTTTCACAAAGATCTCAGTCCCCTGACTTTATCTGCTTTTCTCATTAGAAGCACCGAGCCACCTTTATTCAGGCTTTTTCTAAGTTCATCATCTACATCCTGGATTAAACCTGGCCATAGATAGTTTGAATCTTGGCTGGTTCAGTAGGGACTGGTCGAGATTTGAACCATCTATGGGCAGGCTGATTTTTCCAAAGTCGATCCATTGATCGACTTGGGTCGATCAATAGATCAAGCATGTACAACAAGCATGTCGGATTTTTACATGCACATATTGCCAGCGGCAAAAGAAAATTGTATTGTCTGTAGCCTGCCTTAGATGCTGGGTTGGTGAGAACACTTTCTTGTAAATCCTTGACTGTGCATTTCTTGGAAGCACTTACAACATTTCTAACACAGAACAGCCCTCCTGCTGCAAACTCTCACCTTCTGGTCTGCTACAAAGTTACAGTGTTTCAGTCTGATCTCTGGGAGGAGGGGAGACTTAAAGAGGAGTTCCACTCAGGGGGGCCATTAAAAAAAAAAAAAATTAAAAGTCAGCAGCTACAAATACTGCAGCTGCTGACTTTTAATTGGACACTCACCTGTCCCTGGGTCCAGCGGTGCGGGGGATCGAAGCCCCGCTCGTCCCCCCCCTCCGCTCGTCGGCGCCGCAATTTCAACTGTGGGCGCCGGGCTGTGGCTTCACAGCCTGGCACCCAATGCGCATGCGCGAGCGGCGCCGAGCGCCGTGATTGGCCGCTCAATCACCTGGGACCTGCAATGGGTCCCAGATGATTGACAGGAGGGAGGGAGAAGAGCCGAGCCCTTCCTGTGCCAGGGGGAAGTGATGTCACCAGCCCAGGCAGACGAAGGGGCAGACTACGAGGGACCACCTAGCAACAGGCATTTAGAGGTAAGTAAAAAAAAAAAAATATCCAAATGTTTTTTTGTTTTTTTTTTTAGAATTTTTTAGATATGTTTGTTTTTTTGGGTGGAACCCCACTTTAATAAATACTTCCACCTTATTGCAGTAAACTAATATTATCTAAGATAAAGGACAAGATGGAGAAATCAAAAGGAAAAACACCACATCCCAAATATGAGAAATTTCAAAAATGAAAAGCAGGGCAAAGAGGTGACAAGCCTCTGGACTTTAACGGTGTTGGGTGTAGAGATCAAGACTCATCAGGTAGCATTAAAATTTAGATTTTTTTATTTAATAAAGTAATAAACACATGAGAAGGAAAAATACATCGGTATCAAAAGGTACATTGAATTAATGAAGAATATACAAGCAAAGCACTACCACTCTCCACATGTTTCACTCAATAGAGTTTCTTCAGGAGATTGATGGTGTGACACACATTGGGGTTGCCCTGCAGGGCAGGAAAAGTAGTTGATTTGGGTTTGTAATCTTTGGGTGTGGAAAGTATGGGGGGAGGATTTGACAAAGATGACACCGGTGCCGATTGACCTGATTGCAGAATATCAGCCTCCGCCAGGTTCATTTCATCAATATGTCCCTCATCCCATAATTCCATCAATTCTTCCATAGCTCTTATTTCATTAATATTCATTTCCTTCCACAAGGGGTTAGTGGGCTGCTGGATCTGAGTCACTGGCTGTGACTTGTCGTACAAAACTCGGAACATCAATTTGCACGAAAATAAATTGAAATCCTTGATCAATTCGAAGGGATCAACCGTTTGTGTGGGACAAAATGTTAGGCCAAGTTGTAAAACTGAAATTTGGGCTTCTATAAGAACAATTGACGACAGGTTGATTACCTCGAATTGATTTTGGGTTGTTTTAGATGTGATGAATCCACACTTCCTATCTTTTTCGGGTCGTGTACTGGTTGGGTAAAAATTGGTGCCGTGCGAAAAACCAATTCAGTGGTTGTCTCACTGGTACCGCCCGCCTGAATGGGCGAAGCCTGAGACATCACTGAATAGGTTGTGCCCGTGTAAATTTTGACAGATGCTGCTCTAGTGTTCATGGGTGTACGATTTGTGCTGGGAAAGCGTTTAGATTTTCCAAATTGTGCACTTACATTACCGTTGGTGCGTTTGTGCGGTTGTTGCTTCTTGGGAATCGTGGAGTGATCCGCCTGTGAGGAGGAAACAGAGGATAGTGATGAAGTATCATGCCCCGTACACACGGTCGGATTTTCCGATGGAAAATTTCCGATCGGAGCGTGTTGTCGGACATTCCGACCATGTGTGGGCTCCATCGGACATTTTCCATTGGATTTTCCGACACACAAAGTTTGAGAGCAGGCTATAAAATTTTCCTACAACAAAATCCGATCACGTCAATTCCGACCGTGTGTGGCCAGTTCCGACGCACAAAGTGCCACGCATGCTCAAAAGAAATTCTGAGACGGAACAGCTCGGTCTGGTAAAATTAGCGTTCGCTATGGATACAGCACTTTCGTCACGGTGCAATGTAAAAAATGGTTTAATACAGCACACTCTCTTCTTCTTTATAATGTGAGAAGAATGAAGTAGTTTTGCTGCTGATATTCACACAGACTTCTCACAAACTTCTTTCTTTATTATTTATCGGGACTCCCTCAATATATTTTGATTTGTCACATCTGACAAAATTATTTTTGGGTTGTTTTTTTTTTTTTTTTTTTAAGGCTGTTTTTTTTTTTTTTCGGTTTGTATTTTTTTCAAGGCTGATCTTTGTTTTATTTTATTTTTAGTTTTACTCCATAATATTTTTGTGTGTGTTTTGTGTGTCAAGTTACCACAACACCATTGATATCTTATATTATTTAATCTCAAGGAGATTGCTTGGTGTTGGTGTCCCTTGTTAATTTCACATTGTATTTTTGAAATGTACCTGCCTCCTCACAAACAAACTGTCCTTTTTGAAGGAAAACACACATAAGCCAGTATAATTGAAACAAAAATTCCTTTATTAAGGGCTCATAACCAAACAAAGAGGGAGGCAACACTGGAGAAACAGCAGAAATTGCCAAAGCCTTGGACCCCCAGGGCAGACATCAATTCTTTAACATCAAAATTGGTGGCCTGAGGAGTCCATATCTAAGGGAGTGCAGTCTGGTCCAGAAGTCGCAGAGATCCGGAAAGCAGCAGATGACATCTGTGTCCCCAGGCTGTGGTACTACAAGAGGCTGCATCTTTTGCCAGACCAGACTGGACCCAGGGTCATCACTTTCTGGTCTTCTTTCCACGCTTCCTTCCTGGCTGTGGCTCTGGTGTTGGAGATGTGGCAGGAGGAGGAGTAGGACCTGGAGGAGGAGGAGGAGGAGTAGTAGGACCTGGAGGAGGAGGAGGAGGAGGACCTGGAGGAGGACCATGTGTGAGGTCACAAATGTGGGTAGCAGATGTTATTTGGCCCCTGAACCCCTTATTGAGAGCTTCCAAAATTAAGGACTCACACAAGAGTCGTTGGGCCCTCCTCCATCTGCAGCATTTTGCAGGCAGTTATGCAAGCAAAGTCCTCCTCCACAGTGTGGGGGGTTCTCAGGGCCTCTGTAGCCTTCCAAAAGAGGCCTATGGCAGCCTCCTCCAGGGTACTCCTCTTCCTGCCACTTTGTCTTTGCAGGTGGAGGGGAGGGACCTGGATATCAGGCAGCCTGCTTGGCCCGGCCACCTCCTGGCTGAGACTTCCCTGTGTATGAAAAAGGGACATGGTTTTAGTTTTTGCTTCTTCAATCACAATCAGAAATTAGTACTCCAAACTAACATCTAGTTAACATCATTGATTGGACAACCAGAAATATTTAGAAAAATGCTATACCTGGCTCAAGCTGGGCTCCTCCACATGTTGATGCCTGGAAGGCCCAGGTTGGGCGTCAGAAGCCTCAGCTGGGGGGGAAGGAAGCATGGAAGGAAGAGTGGAGAGTGCTGGCCTGGGTTCAGTCTGACCTGCCAGAAAATGCAGCCTGTCATAGTACCACAGCCTGGGGACATAGATGTCATCTGCAGCTCCAGATCTCAGGGAATCCTGGACCTTCTTGTGCTCCCTTAGATAAGTGCTCCTCAGGCCACCAATTAGGATCTTCAAATAGGTCATGTCTGCCGTGGGGATCACCATCTTCACAAATTCCAGCAATTGATCCAGCGCTGCCTTCCTCTTTGTTTGGTTCTTATAATGTGGGTGGTTTATCTGCCACAGACAAGGCAGCTCCCTGAACATATCAATGAAGATTGCCATAAAGTCGTTATCTTTCAAGATATCCATTTTCACTGCAAGACACAACACAAGACAAACCCTAATGTCAGGCAAAACTCTCCTAATCTTGTTACAATATAGGCCTCAATCTAGAAGCAGTATAGGCCCAAGTTTTGCTCTTACCTTCATTATCACGATCGGCGCCTCCGATACTCCTTCTTCCGCTCACAGATCGTACGTACTACGCACGCGTGTTACGCTTTATACACACTGCGCATGCGTGTAACTTCGCCCACCCCTGACGTTCTTTCTAGTCTATTCCCCGCCCCTTTTCATTCGGCGCAGTTGGGGGAGAGCACATGGCGGAGACACAGCAGGTGCGTGCTAATTATAGCAACGAGGAGGAGGGGGAGGAAAGCCCGGAGCCGGAAACGTCTGGATCCAGAAAGAGACGATTTAAGGCCTCAAATATGTCCTTTGGGGAGATGTTGGAGATGGTCGACATCCTGAAGAAGGCCGACTATGATAGAAAGTATGGACCTTACCCCAACCCCAATGTCAGAAATGCCAAGATCATGGCGAAAGTGGTCAAAAGTCTGCACCGGAATTTCGGGGTACGTCGATCGAAAGATCAGCTCAGGAAGCGGTGGTCGGACCTGAAATTAAGAGAACACGAGCAGTACAGAAAGATCCGGAGAGTGCTGCAAAAAAGTAAGTAGTTGTGCTGTGTGTGACAGGAGGGCCCGTGGAACTCAGAATCCCTTGGAAAGTAGGGGATGTCCTTGTTTCAGCTCCTCATCCACCTCTTATGTGTAAGTCACCCTGTGCTTTCCTGGCACAGGGTGAGTGAGAAAATATATCTTGTACTACTTAAAATGGGACAGTAATATTTGTCCACAATATCTCCCAAGATGTATGTAAAGACTATTATTGGTTTGTTTGATTCTGAACTCAACCTGTTAATTGAGTGAGCTGATCACATTAGCCTCCAGGACTGGCTAGGAGACGAACTGTTGATGACTAGGCTGAGGAGGGGGGAGATTGTTGTTTGTATTGTTAATTGTAATTAGCTCCAGCTATTGTGTTTATACTACTGTGTGAAGCTCGGTGCCCACAAGTCTGTGTCCTACAGGTCATGTCTCTGAGTCATCTGGTCTGGGTAAATTTAATAGTAAATTAGCTCATGTTAATTAGGTTAGCTTTGAGTCATCCTGGTGTATAAATTTGTGTGAGATCTCAAATAAAGAGTTAGTTCTGATGTACTCCAAGACTGGTGTTGTCTAGTTCTTGGGGGTTCCTATAGCCAGATGCATTGGACTCGTGTTCCAGAAATTAGGAAGCGGTATACTGACGGAAACACTCAAGCGGAGTGTGGGACGTTCCGTGACACTGTGTTCCTATTCTTTTTGTGTTTATTACGTTTGTGCTGCTCCATGTGCTTTTATGAACTGTTTTACAGTTTAAAATGGCAACTTTCATGTTCATGGGCACATTATTCGTTAGTATCAAACATTTTTATTTCGGCCTATAAAACACCATTGTTTTGGCCATATGCATTTGACAACATTTTTTAGGGCCTACTTGTATGAAACTAATTTGGTTGTGTAGATGGGTTTGTTACTAGAATGAAATGCAAACTAGATTCTGTGTAAGGAGAGGACACTCAGCAGCTGTTTCCACATCTGGACGCTGGAACACTAGTTTGGGACACAAGAACACCCTTTTTATTAGGGGCCCACACAGGTGCTCCAGTGTATACTATAGGGGGGTCTCCATCTGTGAAGCTTGTACAAAACAGGTAAATTATTGAAGATTGACAAAGGACCCCAAAAATTCTACATCTTGGAACTCTGCCAAAATCGACAATTGTACCCCACTTCAAAGCAATGTTTCATATTTATAGTTCTGACATCAAATATCTGTGTGCTAAGTATACCATTTTTTTTTCACATAGGGGAGAAAAGACTCGGAGGACACCCCTCTTCCGAGGAGACCAGAGACCCCCACCTCTGGAAGAAAGGGAAATACCCCAAAGACAAGAAGAGCAGGAGGAGGAAGACGTGGTGGAACTAGTCACCACAACAGGTGAGTGTCTGCGACCACAGGCTCAGGTAAGAGATGTATGCCGGTATATTTATAATACATGTTTTTTTGGAGGTTTCTATTTTTTTAGGTGATCGTGATGTTGTGGATCCAGATCCTTTCACCTCGGAAAGTGCACAGATCCTGATTGGGGAGATCATGGGGTGTAATGTTGCATTGGAAAACATCACGAAAAACATCAATGATGTTATTAAAAAAAATAACAACATCATTGATGTTTTGGGGAGAGTTTAAAACCCCTCCAAAGCCTTTTCTTTTATGGTGTGCTACAATGTTAAAATTTTTTGTCGAATTGTAGAAAAGCCAAGTTTTGAAGATGCACACAGTGTGCCAACATGTGCTATCTGCCATCACAGGAGATCAATGGACACGTTTTGGGGGTGCAACCCCTGCCTCAATAATAAAGTAGCTGAGAGGAAGGGGTTGCTCCCCCAAAAGACATCCCTTGATCCCCCATGATGGCAGCTAGCACATGTTGACATTCGTAAATTGGTGTGCATCTTCAAAATTTGGCTTTTCCTGGGGTGACTTCACCCCATCTGCTGAACGCAATATCAAATACAGTTCCTAAATACTCATGTCTGATATTGCCTTCAAGTTCTACCAAATGTGAACTTTGTAAGTTCAAGATTTTGTGTCTTTCTATTTGGTTTTAAAAATGCCTGTTTTATCTTAAAAGGACATTTCTACTTTTTCTAATGCCACCCCAAAAAATGTTATACAACAAACATGTTGGTTTGTTTTAAAAACCTTGTCAAAATGCACATGTGATTGTGCTGGTATTAAAAAGATTGTTAATCAAGAATGTGTGGATAATTATCTCAACGCTACAACACTTTTGTGGTGCTCTAATTGCTTTCTGTGACAATGGGTGTTATTTCATAAGGGCAAATCCACTTTGCACTACAAGTGCAGTTTCAACTGCACTTGTAGTGCAAAGTGTCTTTGCCTTTAGTAAATAACACCCAACAGTGCTTTGTATAAGGTTACACCATCACGCCATTTTCATGACTCACCACATTTCTGTCAGGGTCAGCTAAAACAAACACAAGCAGTAAATGTCACCAAAGATTTGCTTAATTTTTTTTATTTGATAAAGGTTTCACACATTGTCTGGCATATTGATAGCCCCCCTATCCGCAAAGAACTCAAGGTATCCTAGCCGGACATCACGGGCACTCAGGGAGGGCAAGCCAGGATGGCCACTTTCAAGCGCCGTCAGGGTTGGTTCATTTTGAATTCCGGCTTCAGGCCCAACTGAGCCAGCATAGTTTGCAGAATGTTTCCGTAAATAGTTGTGTAGAACACAGCATGCCAGGATAATGTGATTCAGTTTGTACTCCACCATATGTATGGGTGTAAGAAATAGGCAGAACCGGCTGCCCATGATTCCAAACGTGTTCTCCACCACTCTTCTGGCTCTGGCCAGCCGGTAATTAAAAACCCTCTGGTCCGGGGTGAGGGTCCTCATAGGGAATGGCTGCATAAGATGGTCCCCCAGTGCAAAATCTTCATCTGCAATGAAGACGAATGGGAGTCCTTCCACATTGTCTTCTGGAGGTGGCAAGTCCAAGCTGCCATTCTGGAGACGCCTGTAAAACTCTGTCTGGGCGATGACTCCACCATCGGACATCCGGCCATTCTTCCCCACACCCACATACAGGAACTCGTAATTAGCCGACACCACCGCCAACATCACAATACTATTGAACCCCTTATAATTATAATATTACGACCCCGAGTTGGGTGGTGGGATGATGAGGACGTGTTTCCCATCAATTGCCCCTCCGCAGTTAGGAAAGTCCCACCGCTGGGCAAAGTGGGAGGCCACAGTCTGCCATTCCTGTGGCGTGGAAGGAAACTGTTGAGGAAAAGAAAAAAAAAATTAGTCTTTTTGCACATTAAAACATGGAAAGCAGATTAGACACAAACATTATTGGCCAACATTAAGATAGCATTTATTAAGGGGAATTTTACAACACCAAAGTATAAGGTACACCTATCATATTCCCCCCCCTCTCATGGGCCATTTCTAACATTATAGGGGGGTGGGATCTTGGACAAATAACCCTCTCCACTTCATTGAGAGATGAATGCCTAAATAATGGGTATTACTTTGAACAGCCCCTCCCTAGTTACACTATTGGCAGCCCACTGAACAGGTAAGAAGTGTCATAATACAAAGATATAAATACACACTGTACACATTTGAGCACATTTGGAAATTCTGCTATTACCTATCAAGATAATAATAGAATACAAAAACTTTAAACAGTATCATTTGAAAGTATTCAGGCAGGCCCTTGCACTACATGCTTTGGAGAATTCATCCATAAATCTGACCACAAAAGAGATGGGTTTAGTGTGTATGGGTTTGGCAAAGTCAGCAGATAGATGATTGAGGATAGATAGAGAATTGGTATCAGCTGACTTAGCAGTTGGGGGGAGGGAGGGTTCCAAATGATTTGAGGACCCCCCAAAAAAAGTCTCGGGCACTCTGCCTGAATTTAAAGCACAAATCACATTGAAAAACATTTTAGGGGTGTTTGGGGTAAAGCACTACTATGGAGCTGCTAAAATACATTGTTAAGTGACTACATGAGGTGAATATAGGGCCAGGAGAGCATGCTGGGGAGGTAAGTGAAGGCAAATATGTATGAAGGACAACCAAAATAATTACATAAAAATCCAGCATGCATGAGGACAAAGGGGACATTCACAGCATATTACAATCATGGTAATTAGGGAACGAGGAAAGAAATACAATATATTATCAAACATTAAATACAATACCATGTGAGATTAAAGGATAAAAATCTTACCTTAATATACTCCTTCTGCAGGACCTGGATGATGGCAGAACAGGTCTCCGGGATAATGATCCCCAGAGCCTGGGGGGAGATGCCTGTCGAGAACTTGAGGTCCTGCAGGCTTCTCCCCGTCGCCAAGTGCCGCAGAGTGGCGACGAGCCTCTGCTCCGGAGTGATGGCTTGCCTCATGCAGGTATCCTGCCTGCTGATATAGGAGGTCAGCAAAGCCAACAAACGGTGAAATATGGGGTCCGTCATCTGGAGAAAGTTCCTGAAATCATCAGGATTATTCTCACGGATCTCACGGAGCAAAGGCATATGACAGAACTGGTCACGCTGAAGCAACCAATTCTTGGTCCATGAACTCCTCCCCACCCTGTTCATGGACTGGACTTGTGTCAAAGTCAGGACCCCAACACCAAGCCCCCGCACAGCACGAACTCTACGAGGAGTACGTATACGCAACATGGCTAGAAAACGGTTGGCTGCTCAGAACGAAGTAACAGAACGCACTGAAGAACAGCAAGGCCTGTGAAGAGCGACCTGAAAAACAGCAACGAACGAACAAGAACACAATGACTAATAAAAGTCACGCGGAGCTTGCTTGCACGCACTGAAGAGCAGATACAAACCCACAAGCACAAACTGAACAGCAGAAAACGATCTGAAAACCACGAGTCTGAAAAAGCGCGAATCGTCTCTCACCAAACTTTAACTAACACGAGATTAGCAAAAGGAGCCCAAAGGGTGCCGCGCTTGGTTCTAAACTGGCATTTTCTAGTCTCGTCGTACGTGGTTTACGTCACCGCGTTCTTGGCAATCGGAAATTCCGACAACTTTGTGCGACCATGTGTACGCAAAACAAGTTTGAGCCAACATCCGTTGGAAAAAATCCTAGGATTTTGTTGTCGGAATGTCCGATCAATGTCCGACCGTGTGTACGGGGCATCAGAGTCATTTGGTTCAGAAGTTTGTTCAATTTGAGCCCGCATTCTGGTACTACGTCTTCTGTTCCTAGAGGGTGCCCAATTATAGGCCTGGCTATTATCATAAGAGAGTTTATACCTCATGAATTTCTTTTCTTTGGTTTTCAATATTTCAGTCACGTATGATTCAAGACCGGCCTTGAGCATGCTCTCATGAGTTGGAAAGAGCGTGTCCAAGGTTATGGATTTGTTGTCCTCATATAGTTTTTCTATCTCTTTGTCCAAAAGTGCTAATTCATTAGTATAGTGATAACATAACAACTCCATCATTTTGACAGAGCACTGCTGCAAATTTTGTTCCCATTGTAGCTTGAACTCAGGTTCCAGTTTATTGATGGTAGGGAAAATCTGTATTCTCAGGCCCCAAGGGGACATTTGATCATCTATGTATTTGGTAAAATACCATTTATTCCAGTAGATTCTGGACTTCCTTTCCAGCACCCTTTGGAGTCTGAGAAGGAAACGATCCATGTAAAGGGCTCCCTCAGTGGCATTTTGGGACCTATGGATAGTGTCCATAAGGCCCTCAAAAGCATTGCCACAGTAATTGGCCATGACACACAAACAACAAAATTCAGAGGTTAGCCACGTGGTTAGGAAGGTAAGGTGTAATATCATTAATAGGTACCATCATCCTTTACGTGAATAAAGCAAAATTGGGTTGAAAGAGAAAACAGCAAGGACATCTTGACCGACCACCACACGCTTAGAAAATACATTAAATCAACTCCTGACTTGGTCTTGAGGAGGGCCACCTCTTTGAGGGACAGGTTCACTCATAGTCATCATAAAATCCCCCTTTCGGGCCCAAAAGAACCCAGAGGCACTGTCAAGTGTGGCAATTGCCCACACTGCCCCTGGATCCAAGAGGGACAACAATTTTTACTCCCAAACGGAGAGATGTTCTTTCCAAAACACTCAGCCCATTGTGGCACACGTGGTGTAATTTATCTCATGACTTGCGCTTGCAGCGCCTTTTATGTGGGAAAGACAATTAGAGAGCTACGGCAGAGACTGGGTGACCATTTATATGCCTCCACTAATGGCAAGCTCACTACAGTGGGCCGCCATATAGGCATTCACCACCGCTTTAATCTCGATTATATCAGATTTACTGTTTTAGAAGTTGTCCATGAGGACCCCAGAGGGGGAAAATGGGATCGCCAAATTTTGAAGCGCGAATCGCTCTGGATTGAGCGACTCAATGCTTTGATCCCACCCGGTATTAACAAGGCACACTCCTATAAGTATTTTCTTGAATGATTTTTCAATATGTCTATCAGTCTCTGCCATAGCCACCCCTAGACATTTGCTCTATAGCCTTTCGTGTAAAAAATTCTCTTGCATGCATAGTACCATTTGTCTTTTCCACATTACATATATCCTTCATCATGTGTACATATGTCACCTGTGTCCTCTTCTCTCTCTCCCCCCTCCTTTTTTCTGCATAACCAGGTTTTTCCCATGACTGTCTGTAAGTGGACTCTCCACACATAGTCGTTTGTACAATGTGTCTATAAGTATTTAAGTTGTTGATTTGGCTTACTACAAGCATTTTGTATAATACATGCTTTGTAATGATTGTCATGTATATTAATTGTTGTTGTCTTTTGTATAGGGCTGAGTGGTGCACATCCCTGGCCATGGGTAAAGTCTGTTCCCGTTGCCAGTGATCTGGCATCCCTGTCCCTGGTTTATTCAATGTTAAACTCTGTCCATTAATCGGATTACATAGAATTGCACTTGCTTCCCCTTTGGAGTAATGTGAGGAGTTAATTCTCCCCCATACGGCGGGCTTGGGACCCTTCGGCAGGGGGCGGGGCTCTACGGAGCCCAGCTGCTGCTTCTCCTGATTGACGCTGCAGCGTCAACCATTGTGGAGCTGCGCGCCTGCGCTGGATGTCTTCCTTGCGCATGCGCAGCAGAGGGGGATCGGACCCGGAAGAGATGGCAGCTGTTGTTCTCAGCACTGCCTGACTTCCGGGCTGGAGGCATTTAAGACGTCAGACTCATTTGAAAGCTAAGAGAGGCACACACCCAGCAGTCTACTAGCGCCGCTTGGAGACTTGTAAGTACTTGCCACATGCTTTTTGGGGAGGGTGGGGGATACTATTACATTACTCTGTACCATCTCTTTTTTCCCTTGCAAGCATTTCTCCCTTTTGGTAGAAATGCTTAGCAAATTGATATAACTTTATAATTTTTATTTATTTACTTTTCCCCAGTGGCTCCCTGTGGCATTGCAGTCTGGCTTCTACGGCCATTGTAGTTCCACCACTCACTCACTCTGGGTGTGAACTGCCATTGAGTCTAGTTTTTAATAGTACAGCAACGGTGGGTATATCTATTTGATACCAAAACCCTCCGCTCTTTCAAGCTCTTTTATGTACATTACCTTGGTCAGGTGGTAGGTTTTCTTTCCCCTTTTCTCTTTTTCCCCCCCTCCCTCCCTTTTTTTTCCCCCTCATTCCTTCCCTTCCCCTCCCTTTCTCCCCATGTCTAATTCCTCACACCTCTTCCCTCCCTTCCTTTCTCTCCCTCATTCCCCCTTTTGCTTTTCCACATCTCTTCCCTCTCCTCTTTTTGTTCCTTCATCCCCCTTTCCCTTTCCTTTCTTCCTCCCCCCCTTCCTTTCCCTCCCTTTCTGTCCCTGCCCTTAGCTTTTCCTCCCCCCTTTCCCTTCCCTCTTCATTCTCCCTATCTCCCTTCATTCCCCCTCCCTTTCTTTGTCCTTTCTCTTCTCCTCTTCCTTTCTTTTCTCTTCTCCCCTCCTTCCTTTGCGCCCCCCCCTCCCTTTCTTTTTTCCTCTTTTCTTTTCCACCACTTTTTACCCTGACCTTACACAACCGGGTGGTTCTCTTATTTAGTAGAACCCTGAGTTTATAATTTCTTATACCTTTATTTTTCTACAATAGTATCACCTTAAGTACCTCCCTGGCCCGCCCCCGGGGGAACGCCTGTTGAGGGCGTCTCACAGTATCGCTCCAAACCCCTTGTGGGCATAGGTTGGTGAGTGCAACATTTAACTAAGATTACCCTCTCCAATACCAATTGTGTGTTTCCTATGTTATATGTGTCTTCCTTATCCTAGGTATGGTTTGTAATGTTGATACTATACTTTTTTCATTTTGTAGAATATGTACTAATAGACGCCTCCTGAAGAAGCGGCTGTGACCGCGAAACTATAGAGGTCACGTCTGAAAGTACCATATAACCTGCCTCCATGTGTCTGTGTGAGCATTATCTATACAATTTGATTGTCAACATTGCTGTAACAATTAATTTGTGATTGTGTTAATATGTTATGGTTTATATATTGTGTCCTTTGTGGGACTTTTTAATATCTTATTTTTGAATAAAACAAAAATTTTTTATAATATCTTTGTCTACATCCCTTCGGTACTGTAATAGTCCTAATATCTCCGAAAGAGGCAGGACACAAACAAAAAAAAAAAAAAGGGAAGAGAAAGCTGCACGATAGCGGAAACAATGAGTATAACAATGGAATCAAAATAAAGTAGAATTTGATTGATACTCCATCTACAGAGTGATGGGTGGGTAACACCCTGGATAAACAATGATAAAGGACAAGATGGAGAAATCAAAAGGAAAAACACCACATCCCAAATATGAGAAATTTCAAAAATGAAAAGCAGGGCAAAGAGGTGACAAGTTGGGTGTAGAGATCAAAACTTAGGTAGCATTAAAATTTAGATTTTTTATTTAATAAAGAAATAAAAACATGAGAAGGAAAAATACATTCGTATCAAAAGGTATATTGAATTAATGAAGCATATACAAGCAAAGCACTACCACTCTCGACATGTTTGACTAGATAGAGTTTCTTCAGGAGATTGATGGTGTGACTCTTTATAATACTAAAGAAATGGTGGAAACAACCTGCGCTAATGAGCAATACGTGATAGAAGAATAAAAATAATATTCACAAAGTGCAGCTGCAAAAAAAACTCCAAATATCCATGAAGTGATAAACATATAAATAAACTTAAGTGCGCTGGCAGTAATATAATTAAATAAAGAGTGCCTAGGAGACACAATGTATGTGTGAATCCCAGCGAAAATAATAACGACAACAAGTGCATAAAATCATTACCCAAAAATCCAACAAATATTAATATATGCTGAAAATAAGTAATCACACATCAAAACAACTTATAATCAGTCCATGACTGGGTTCAAAAGAATGAGTAGAAAGGAAAAGTCCACTTAGTATGTCATCACTGAACCATGAGAACTGATGAGCTGAAGAAACTCTTATCGAATGTACATTGATTGCAGAAAAGGGAGTAATAGATGTGCGCTTACCCCAATTGTTGGACCTCCTCTATGGCAAGGTCGTATGGGCTTGCAGATATAACCCTCTGCAGGGACAGAATGTTGATATCCGGGTCTTGACAGCATGTACCACCGACTCCAGTATGGTCCGGACAGTCCAACTGCTCCAACATCAGAGGGGGGACTCAGGAATGGAAGAGTCCATAATCAGGAAAAAACATAAGGAGAAGAACTCCAATAGTGTAATAACGTTTGGGGTTTTATTGGTTAAAATAAACCACAGATATACATTTAAAAGATTCCAATAGGAAAAAATATTTCTCTAAAAAAGCCGGCATAAAACAAAGGCAGAACGCCCGTGCAAATAAGAACTTCGGAACACGTGATGGCAAGCACTGCGAGGCCACGCCCTACATGTTTCGTCATACGTGACGTCTTCTACGGGGCACGGGCGACGCAATGAACCATCACCTTATATGTAAACAGACTGATTGTAACCACGCCCACGTCTCCGCCCATGTCCGTCATTCGACAGGGCATGTGTGGAGATTTGACGAGGCCGTCATTAAAGACCGCCCTCGGGGCGGAACACAAACAGAAAATGAAAACGAAAAACCAAACAAAACGAAAATACATCCAAGCCTCATTTTAGCGCCAGCCCGATATACTAACAGGCATGCGCAAGGATATACCAAGCCTCGGTCTGGCTATCATTGAAAGCCTCCTATAGAGGCGGGCCATGATCAGAAAACCGGAAGGGCTCGAGCGTGTACCCTAGATAGAATTTAGAAACAAACATCCATGGCACGCCAGGAACTTCCGGTACTTAATAAATGAAAACAAGTTTAAAAAAGTTAAAAAGCCGCTTGAGCAGTACATATACTGTACGTGGCTATAATCCTAAAGTCTACCATCCACTTAATATAATAAAAAAAGTATTTTAATGCACTGTATATCTGAAAATAGAAATAAAAATACCTTAAAATTGATGAAAAGGAGTACAAATTCATTAGTTGGGTTATGCATAGGCAAAATCAAAAAATGAATAATAAATAAGAATAAAAAATGGGACCATTATATCTTTGGGATTTCGCCCAAAAAAAAGGTTCAGATTTCGACTTGACAGCCAGAGCAAGACTCGGCCTATTCCTTTACAATTTACAACTCAAAAAGAGGGAAAAACAATGGAAACTTAAAGATATGATAGAGCAATTCAGATGATCATGAACCTCCCAGAAAGGGGGTTCCAATTGCCCTATACAAATAACTACAGTAACGGGGGGCATATGCGATATTATGTCTTAAATTTTATCATGCGTTATCAATAAACGCATTGATCTCGATATCGACATTAAGCCCTCGTGGTTTAAGACACCCCATCTTGTATATCCACCCCATTTCTAGCTTGGATATAGCTCGTCTCTTGGGCCCTCCTCTCCAGGGAACACTCAATCTATCGATACCAACAAATTGAGTGCCCTTGGGATCTTTATCATGTACATTAAGGTAGTGTTTAGATACCGGGTGTCCTATGAACCCTCTCCGAATATTACTAATGTGTTCGTTTAACCTGACCTGAAGCGGGCGGACCGTGCGTCCCACATATTGAAACCCGCACGGACAGGTCAAAAGATACACTACATGGGTGGTAGAACATGTAATGAACAATTTTATTGGGAAGGTTTGTGAGGTACTGATAGCATGAAAATGTGTCACTTTCCGATCTTTGATGGCATTAACCGTACAAACCGCACATTTTCTACATCTATAATACCCTACTAAATTTTGAAAAAACATTGGTTTCCTTATCGGAGGATCGCACACACTGGGAGCCACCAATGCTCTAATCGATGGTAATCCCTTAAAAACCACCTGGGGTTTCTCCGGGAGTAGGGGCCCAATATATTGTCATTTTTGACAATATGCCAATATTTATGTATCAATTTTCTTATTGTAAAATGTTGATGAGAATAGTTGGTTACAAATGGGCAGAAGAAATCTTTCTTTGTGGCATTCCCTATTTCTGTGTGGTCTTTTAATAGGGATTCTCTATCTAGTTTCTCAACCTCCTCAACTCGCTCTCTTAAAAAAGAGGCATCATAGCCCTTTTCGAGAAATCGCTCTGTGAGGACCTGGGACTGAATCCTGAAATCGCCAATAGAAGAACAGTTGCGTCTAATTCTGACATATTGGCTTTTCAGGACTGAATCCAGCCAAGCTTTATGATGGCAACTATCTTGCGATATGAACGTGTTTCGATCTGTGGACTTAAAATAAGTGGAAGTCAATATCATATCTCCTTCCCCCCATATTTTAAGATCCAAAAAGTTTATTGAACTCAAGCTGGCTTCATAGTTGAAATGAATCCCCCTATCATTCTCATTCAAACTTTCCATGAATCTACACAGAGAATCATGGGTACCATTCCATAGGAGGAGGACGTCATCAATGTACCTTGCCCACAAGACTAATTCTGGTCTACGTTGGGCATAGATGACGTCCTTCTCCCATTTCCCCATGAATAAATTAGCCAGGCTGGGGGAAAACTTTGCCCCATGGCTACTCCTTTTTTCTGCAAAAAGAAAAGATTCCTATGCCAGAAAAAATTGTGGGTTGTGGTATACTCTAGCAAGTCCATAATGAACCTCTTTTGTTTCCTTGGCAATGTCACGTCCTTATACAGGTAGTATTTCACTGAGGATATACCCCAGGCGTGGGGAATCGCCGTGTATAAAGACGTGACATCCGCCGTAACAAGCCAATATCCGCTCCTATACCCGCAGTCCCTAAGTAGATTGATGGCATGTCTACTATCTTTAATATAGGCAGGTAGTGAACGGACTATGGGCTGCAGGAAGTTGTCAATATATTTGCCAGCCCTCGAAGGTGATTGAATCAATGCCGCTAATTATTGGGCGGCCGGGCGGGTGGACAGGGTCCTTATGGACCTTTGGGAGATAATATATAATTGGTATCCGTGATGATACCGGAACCAAAAACAGTTTTTCCTTTTTGTTTATGACCCCTAGTCTAAAACCATTCTCCACAATGTTCTCAAGTTCCCTTTTATATTTACTCCTAGGGTTTGATCTTAGGGGAATGTATGTGGTGGTATCTCCTACTATTTTATCCAGCTCCTGGAGGTAGTCATTCTTACTCAGAACCACTATACCACCCCCCTTGTCAGCTGGTCTCACAACTAGATCTTTCCGTTTACAAAGTTGGTCCAAACCTGATTCCAAATCCTTGCTCATTTTAATGTTTTTACTTTTTATACCTTCCAAATCCCTTAGAAGGAGGTCCCTAAAAACTTTAATGGAAGCCGGTAGGCCACCTGGCGGATTGAACAATGAAGCGTTCGCCAAACCTGAATGTTTGACGTTCGTGTGATTATGATTTAGGGTGTTAATGGGATTAGTTAGCAGATATCGCTTAATATTCAGTCTTCTGGTATACTTATGTATATCCATATATGTCTGGAATTTATTGAGCGGTTTCGGGGGTGCAAATTTGAGCCCTTTATCAAGAATAGCGGTTTCATCGGAAGTCAAGGGAATACCACTGAGATTGAAGATACCTTGCCCGGTTATACCCGTTTTCTTTTTGCTCCTAAGATTTCATCGGGAGGAATACTCACAACCCCAACATTGGGGTTTTCCCAGAGGAGAACAAAGCTTCCAACGATCAATAGAAGAAAGAGAGGAGTCAGAAAAATAGGAAATCCCTATTAAAAGACCACACAGAAATAGGGAATGCCACAAAGAAAGATTTCTTCTGCCCATTTGTAACCAACTATTCTCATCAACATTTTACAATAAGAAAATTGATACATAAATATTGGCATATTGTCAAAAATGACAATATATTGGGCCCCCTACTCCCGGAGAAACCCCAGGTGGTTTTTAAGGGATTACCATCGATTAGAGCATCGGTGGCTCCCAGTGTGTGCGATTCTCCGATAAGGAAACCAATGTTTTTTCAAAATTTAGTAGGGTATTATAGATGTAGAAAATGTGCGGTTTGTACGGTTAATGCCATCAAAGATCGGAAAGTGACACATTTTCATGCTATCAGTACCTCACAAACCTTCCCAATAAAATCGTTCATTACATGTTCTACCACCCATGTAGTGTATCTTTTGACCTGTCCGTGCGGGTTTCAATACGTGGGACGCACGGTCCGCCCGCTTCAGGTCAGGTTAAACGAACACATTAGTAATATTCGGAGAGGGTTCATAGGACACCCGGTATCTAAACACTACCTTAATGTACATGATAAAGATCCCAAGGGCACTCAATTTGTGGGTATCGATAGATTGAGTGTTCCCTGGAGAGGAGGGCCCAAGAGACGAGCTATATCCAAGCTAGAAATGGGGTGGATATACAAGATGGGGTGTCTTAAACCACGAGGGCTTAATGTCGATATCGAGATCAATGCGTTTATTGATAACGCATGATAAAATTTAAGACATAATATCGCATATGCCCCCCGTTACTGTAGTTATTTGTATAGGGCAATTGGAACCCCCTTTCTGGGAGGTTCATGATCATCTGAATTGCTCTATCATATCTTTAAGTTTCCATTGTTTTTCCCTCTTTTTGAGTTGTAAATTGTAAAGGGATAGGCCGAGTCTTGCTCTGGCTGTCAAGTCGAAATCTGAACCTTTTTTTTGGGCGAAATCCCAAAGATATAATGGTCCCATTTTTTATTCTTATTTATTATTCATTTTTTTTTATTTTGCCTATGCATAACCCAACTAATGAATTTGTACTCCTTTTCATCAATTTTAAGGTATTTTTATTTCTATTTTCAGATATACAGTGC
Source organism: Lithobates septentrionalis (assembly GCA_037952835.1). NCBI lineage: Eukaryota > Metazoa > Chordata > Amphibia > Anura > Ranidae > Lithobates > Lithobates septentrionalis. Next base: position 1,470,645 of record JBBDGP010002106.1, read on the forward strand.
ATTAAAATACTTTTTTTATTATATAAAGTGGATGGTAGACTTTAGGATTATAGCCACGTACAGTATATGTACTGCTCAAGCGGCTTTTTAACTTTTTTAAACTTGTTTTCATTTATTAAGTACCGGAAGTTCCTGGCGTGCCATGGATGTTTGTTTCTAAATTCTATCTAGGGTACACGCTCGAGCCCTTCCGGTTTTCTGATCATGGCCCGCCTCTATAGGAGGCTTTCAATGATAGCCAGACTGAGGCTTGGTATATCCTTGCGCATGCCTGTTAGTATGTCGGGCTGGCGCTAAAATGAGGCTTGGATGTATTTTCGTTTTGTTTGGTTTTTCGTTTTCATTTTCTGTTTGTGTTCCGCCCCGAGGGCGGTCTTTAATGACGGCCTCGTCGAATCTCCACACATGCCCTGTCGAATGACAGACATGGGCGGAGATGTGGGCGTGGTTACAATCAGTCTGTTTACATATAAGGTGATGGTTCATTGCGTCGCCCGTGCCCCGTAGAAGACGTCACGTATGACGAAACATGTAGGGCGTGGCCTCGCAGTGCTTGCCATCACGTGTTCCGAAGTTCTTATTTGCACGGGCGTTCTGCCTTTGTTTTATGCCGGCTTTTTTAGAGAAATATTTTTTCCTATTGGAATCTTTTAAATGTATATCTGTGGTTTATTTTAACCAATAAAACCCCAAACGTTATTACACTATTGGAGTTCTTCTCCTTATGTTTTTTCCTGATTATGGACTCTTCCATTCCTGAGTCCCCCCTCTGATGTTGGAGCAGTTGGACTGTCCGGACCATACTGGAGTCGGTGGTACATGCTGTCAAGACCCGGATATCAACATTCTGTCCCTGCAGAGGGTTATATCTGCAAGCCCATACGACCTTGCCATAGAGGAGGTCCAACAATTGGGGTAAGCGCACATCTATTACTCCCTTTTCTGCAATCAATATACATTCGATAAGAGTCTCTTCAGCTCATCAGTTCTCATGGTTCAGTGATGAGACATACTAAGTGGACTTTTCCTTTCTACTCATTCTTTTGAACCCAGTCATGGACTGATTATAAGTTGTTTTGATGTGTGATTACTTATTTTCAGCATATATTAATATTTGTTGGATTTTTGGGTAATGATTTTATGCACTTGTTGTCGTTATTATTTTCGCTGGGATTCACACATACATTGTGTCTCCTAGGCACTCTTTCTTTATAATACTAAGAATAAAGAACAGTTTGAGTAAATGTCTCATGAACGTATTGAGAAACAATACATAGAAATGACTAAACATGCAAATTGGCATAGGATTGAAAGAGAAACTATGCATAAATTGCTTTAAGAAAAAAACAAAATGTCAAAACAAAGGGGCATAGAAACATATGGACACAGAAAGGAACCAAACCTTACCAAGACTGCTTCAATGTCAAAGAGATGTGAATGCAGCAATAAAATCAGTTAATGCGTATATCCCATCCATCCAGCTTAAACACCTTGGCTGCTTGCAGAGAAGGGCTAAAAAGAAATATATAGGAAATATATGAAATAGGCTATATAGGGCACGGATTGAGTGCTCTCAGAAGGCATAGGATTTAAAGGTTTAATGGAAAAAATTACCTTGATTTATAATGAGGTAGAATCAATAGGGGTTAGACTAAATTTTCAATCACTCCTGCATTGCCCCAGATTTCATTAGACTTACTATATATTTCAACATCATTTGTAGGTCCATCTTGCTATTGGTATCCGGTGTTTCTTAAAACCTGTTTTTGGGATGTCGAGTACCAAGGTGAAAACATTCAGTTATTTATTGTCAGCAAGACCAATTTAACCCCTATTGATTCTACCTCATTATAAATCAAGGTAATTTTTTCCTTTAACCACTTAGCGACTGCCGCACGACGATGTATGTCCAAATTTTGAATGGGGATATCGTCGTTATGGCAGCAGCTAGCTGCCATAACCCCAGTATCCCCGTTTTTGTGCGGCGGCCGGCTTTCAGATAAAAGTGGTCCCTGCAGCGGATTCACCGCAAGATCACTTTTATCGGTTGCGGGAGAGGGCCCCCCTCCCGCCGCAATCCAGTGCCCTCCGCCGCTTACCGGAGCTGTCTGTAGCGGCAGAGGCGATCGCATCTTTCCCTGTGGTGTGCCCGGAGACGAGTGAGGCTAAGATGGCGCCCACTCATCTCCATGACACTGCTGGGCAGAAGCGACGTCAAAACGTCACTTCCGTCCACGCCTCTTAAAGGCACATTTTTTTCAATGTCATCTTTTTTAAATGACTTTTTTTTAATTGCATTTTAGTGTAAATATGAGATCTGAGGTCTTTTTGACCCCAGATCTCATATTTAAGAGGACCTGTCATGCTTTTTTTCTATTACTATAAGGGATGTTTACATTTCTTGTAATAGAAATAAAAGTGACACGATATTTTTTTTTTAAAAGCAGTGTAAAAATAAATAAAATAATGTATAATAAATAATAATAAAAAAAAAATGTTTACCAAACCCCCGTCCCGACGAGCTCGTGCGCAGAAACGAGTAGCGCCCACATATGAAAACGGTGGTCAAACCACACATGTGAGGTATCACCGTGACCGGTAGAGTGAGAGCAATAATTCAGGCCCTAGACCTCCTCTGTACCGCAAAATATGCAACCTGTAGAATTTTTTAAACATCGCCTATGGAGATTTTTGAGGGTAAAAGTTTGACGCCATTCCACGAGCGGGCGCAATTTTGAAGCGTGACATGTTGGGTATCAATTTACTTGGCATAATATTATATTTCACAATATTAAAAAAAAATGGGCTAACTTTACTGTTGTCTTATTTTTTTATTCAAAAAAGTGAATTTTTTTGACATTTTGTTTTTTTCCTAAAGCAATTTATGCATAGTTTCTCTTTCAATCCTATGCCAATTTGCATATTTAGTCATGTTTATGTATTGTTTCTCCTTGTCAAAAGAAGTTTATTGAGTATACAATATTATAAAGATACATAAAGTAAGTTTACAAGGATCTATAAAGTAAGCTCATTGTTTTACAGTAGGGTTTATATAGGTAAATATCATGAAATTTCAAATATTAAACATTGGGTTCACGTAAACCTAAATTAAAGATATATATCATTTCCTTAGTTACTTTTGTAGGTATTTAAATGATGTATACCTACTATACATATTGTTTACAGGTAGAGTGTATATAGGTCAAATAAATTCTGATAATGAGCTTTAATCGTAAGGTGGAGAAAAGGAAAGAGAAAGAAGAAAAAGGGTAGAAAGGCAGAGGTATGGTCCACAAGGTTGTCCCGCTCGTCAGTTTATTATTCTTTTTAGTTCTCTTTGAAGCCTTAGAATGGGTGTCTCTGTAAGTCATTTAATCTGTTACCATGGCAACAGGACAGAGTCATTGAAATTTGACAGGAACTGTTTTATCCAAGGATGCCAAAGTTTTTCAAATTTTGGAATTTGATTTTGATCGATGGCTACCATCTTAGCATGGGACATTGTATTATTCATTCTGTGAATTGTTTCTGCTAGTACCAATGTAGGAGATTTCCATGCCTTGGCCACTGTTTGTTTTGCAGCCGTTATTAGTTGGATCATAAGTTTGAATTGAGAGAGTGTTAACCATTCCGGTTTTAGATTAAGTAAAGTTATATATGGATCTGGTTGTATTATTTTTTAAAATATTTTAGATGCAATCACGAAGACTTCCTTCCAGAAGGTTTGGATTACTGGGCACGTCCACCATATGTGTAAATGTGTGCCTATTTCTGGGCATCCTCGAAAACAAAGAGCTGAGGTATTAGGTGAATATTTTGCCACTCTAGCGGGTACAAGGTACCAGCGAGTTAGGACTTTATAATTTGTCTCCAGTGCTAAGATGTTGGGTGAAGATGACTTAGATGTGAGCCATATGTTAGACCAGTCCGTGTCTTCTAAAGTTTGTCCCAGGTCCTCCTCCCACCTCTGAACGTAAGAGGGTCTATTAAGATTTACTACTCCATTTAATTGATTATAAAGTGATGAAATTGTACCTTTAGCAAATGGATCTTTTGTACAGATTGATTCAAAAATGGATAATTGGGATAATGGTGTATCCCCCTTTAGGAATGGTGTATAGAAATTTTTGATTTGGAGATATCTAAATATCTCAGAGTTTGGTAGATCATATTTTTCTCTAAGCGATGGGAATGAAAGGAATGATTTAGATGCTATGAAGTCATTTAGTGTCTGAATGCCTGATGTTGTCCAAGCTTTAAAAGAATTTGGGTAGATCCATGCCGGATAAAAGGCTGGATTTCTGATAAAAGAAAGGAGAGGATTGTGTGGAGATTGTAACTGATATTTGGTTTTTAGTTTATCCCAGAGAGATAAGAAGTGTTTAGTTATGGGATTATGAATTTTAAAGCGGTCTTTAGGATCAAGCCATAACAAGTTTGATATTAATAGAGGGTCATTTTCTGAAGCCTCTATAAATACCCATAATGGGATTTCCTGTTTTGCATGGTATTTGGACAGACTGGCCAAATGTGCTGCTCTGTAGTAGTTAGTAAAATTAGGGTATCCCAGGCCTCCTTTATTTTTGGGAAGATGTAGTGTGTGTATAGGTATACGTGGTTTAGAAGAGCCCCATATAAACGAAGTTGCTCTTTTTTGTACTATTCTCAAAAAATAGGAAGGAATTGGAATAGGGAGGACTCTGAATAGATAAAGCAATTTGGGTAGAATAGTCATTTTGATTGCATTAATCTTCCCTATCCAGGATAAAGGAAGTTGCGACCATTGTTTTATTAGATTTGTGATCTGTCTTAATACAGGAGGATAATTGGTTGAGAATAAGTCAGAATGAGATGCTGTTAAATGAATTCCAAGATATGGGATTGATTTTTCTGCCCATGTGAATGGGAGTGCAGCCCTAGCCGGGATCAATTCCATGTTTGTGAGCGAAATATTAAGCACTAGGCATTTCTTAGGATTAATCATAAGGCCGGATAGGGCTGCAAATCCATCAAGAGCTGGTATTAAGTTAGGACCAGTGACCTGTGGTGATGATAGAAAAAGTAATATATCGTCTGCAAATATACATAATTTGTGTGTAATACCTCCTACTTCAATGCCAGTTATAGTTTGGTTTGTTCTGATGTATTGGGCCATGGGTTTGAGTATAAGGGCAAATAATAAGGGAGATAATGGGCAACCCTGTCGGGTACCTCTTTCGATATTAAAGGCATCAGATTTGTATCCAGCATATTTTATATAGGCTTTGGGTTTATTATACAATGCTTTGATCCATGTTAAAAAGTGGGGTCCAAAACCCCATTTTTGTAATGAATATTGCATATATTGCCAGGACACTGTGTCAAATGCCCTCTTAATTTCGAGAGATAGAAAACATAAAGGGATTTTCCGTTTTTTAGCAATATGTGCCAATAACACTGCCCTGCGTATATTATCGCCTGCCTGTCTATTTGGCATGAAGCCTACTTGATCTCTATGTATTAATTTTCCTATAATGCTATTGAGGCGTTTTGCTATTATTTTTGCTAATAATTTAATATCAAGGTTTAACAGAGAGATAGGCCGATAATTCACACAGGAAGTATCATCAGAAAGGGGTTTTGGGATCATACAAACAATTGCCATTAGTGTTTCTTGCCGAAAAGAATGTCTTTCTAGAAGTTTGTTAAAAGTTTCAGTGAGAATGGGAGAGAGTATTTCTGAGAATGTTTTATAGTATAAAGCCGAGTAGCCATCTGGGCCTGGTCTTTTGTTAAGATTTAGGTCTTTTATGGCGTTAGCAACTTCATCTATAGTTATAGGCTCATCCAAACTGCTTTTTTGATTCTGAGACAACTCAGGTAAGGTTATTTTTGAGAAGAAGGATTCAGCCTCTGTAGGATTAAATTCATTGTTTGTCTTGTATAAAGTGGCGAGATGTGAGTGAAATTTATGGACTATTTTAACTGGATTACAAGTATAAACATTTTTTGATAATTTCAAACGTATTGGTTTGAAAGATTTGTTAGTTGAATTTAATGCCCTAGCCAAATATGTACCTGGTTTGTTTGTATTCATGTAGAAATTGTGTTTGGAGCGTTTGAGGGATTTATCAACTGACTCAGTGAGAAATAGATCGTATTCCAATCTAGATTTTTCCAGATGAGATTTTGTACTCTGAGATGGATTATCTTGGAATGATATGTAGGCTGCATTAAAATTGAGTTCTAGTTTTTTTGCTAGATTTTTGCGTTCCCGTTTAAATAGTGCCATTTGTCTTTGTATTGTACCACGCAAGACAGGCTTATGAGCTTCCCACAGTGTTATTGGGGAAATGTCTGTTGTATTATTAATTGATATGTATTCCTTTAAAGCTTGTTCAATGGCCATCTGATGTAGTGGGTGTTTGAGCATTATGTCCGGTAAGTACCACGTTGGGTCATGCGCTTTTGGTATGAATGAGGCTATAGTAGTGTATACTGCATTATGGTCAGACCACGGAATCGGAATTATATCTGATGCAATAATTTCTGGTATCATTCCTATTGTTAGAAAAATATGATCTATTCTGGTGAAGGTTTGATGAGGGTGCGAGAAATAAGTGAATTTCTTTTTCATTGGGTTACTTTCTCTCCACGAATCTACCAGATTGTATTTGGAAAGAAGTTGAGAAAAAGATAATCTAGAGGTTATTTTGGATGGTGTAAAAGGTGATTTATCTAGAAATGGGAGGAGGACCTGGTTCGAATCCCTGCAAATTATCACTGTTCCTATTTTGTGTGTATTAATCACTTGTAATATATGTGAGAGGAATGGTGTAGGTTGTTTGTTAGGAGCGTAGTAGGAAATCACCGTGATTGCTGTATCCATTATATAACCCATGAGTATCAGGTATCTACCTTCTGGGTCTTTAATTTCTGATGATAAGGTGAATGGTGTGGATCGGTGAAATGCAATTAGAGTACCCCTTTGTTTGGTACAGGTAGAAGCCGTGTAAATTTGTTGTTAAAAAGGAGAAATATATTTTGGAGTAGAATCTTTGGTGAAGTGTGTTTCTTGGAGGCATACTATGTGAGCCTTCTTGCTATGGAAAGTACGGAAGGCTTTGGTCCTTTTTTGAGGGACATTTATTCCCTGAACATTCAGGGAAAGTATATTCAGTGGTGCCATGGCAACAGATCAAATAGTTTTGACTTACTTTTTGTTATGCAGAGCTGCCTGCGCAGATCAACCTGTGTGGACTGAAGAGATGAAAAGATAGAAAAGAAACCAGTGAATTCTGGAGTAAAGAGTAAACAAAAAACATTTGAGATTAGATGATACATTGCATAAATTATTTTTTGCAAGTAATCACAATTTACCCGTGAAAGAGAATAAATATCTCTCTCAGGGGAATAAGTGCCTTCGTCACACTCCCACATAATATGGTTGGGAGAATGAGGAGGGCTAATGGGGGTACACGAATCTTCCGCTTACAGGAGAGAAGTGCTATGTCAAAAGACATCAAAATGATGATTCATTAATTGGAGTGCAGAATATAGTTTTTGTTGAAATTATTTATTCCAGGGTGGTTGTATATTGTTAGTCTTGCCCTAGGCTAAATAATTCAGTTAGAAAGGTACTGTTAATAACTTTGGTATTGATGAAGATAGTTTAAATTATTTTGGGATTTTAACCCTTTTAGAGTAAACAATTACATATTTTATTCATATGTAACTGTTTAGATATGTTAACTCATAAAATTGAGGTTGTATTGCTTCAGATTAGAATAAACAAAAACATAGTTCTAGGAACTAGTTAGGTAATAATATATTTGTTTTAAGAAAAGAAAGAAAAAGCTTCCATTACTTCTGGATTATTGAACATATTTGTCCTAAAAAGTAATAAATCTATTGTTATTATCTGAAAATATATAACTGAACAAGAATTTCCTTATTTCACTTATATATTCTAAGGCTATATGAATCAGAAGTAATAAGAAATATAACTGGAATGTAACATGATCCCACACAGTGTGTGACTATGAGAATGCAGTTACATTCAGTTATAAATACAGGTTTTTTATAGAGAACCATCTCTTAGTATAATAAATGAAGAGATATCAGGAATCAGGATGTCAGTCCATTGAATCTTCTTGGTCCATGGATGATGTGGCATAACGGCCTCTTTTGTGAGAATGATGATTCCCATTTTGTTCTGAAATTTTCTGGGTGCTGCCTGAAGGTGAAGATGATGCCATTCTTCTGCGTGTGGGAGAGTTGCTGCTTGTGGGTTCTGTCAGGTTTAATTTTAAAAGGGTTTGTTGTAGTTCATCTGCTGATCTGCTTCTGTAAATTGTACCTTGGTAGTTAAATCTGACTGAAAAGGGGAAGCCCCATTGATACATAATGTTGTGGCGTTGCAGTTCCATTAGTTGGGGTTTCATGGATCGAATTTTAGTAATAGTAGGTTGGGATAGGTCAGCAAAAATTTGATAATTGTGTCCTTGAAAATTAAGTTCCTTTTTTTCTCTTGCAGCAATTAGTATTTGTTCTTTCGTTCTGTAATAATGAAATTTTGTGATTATATCACGTGGGGGTCCATCTTTCTTTTTGGCTGTGAGGGCTCTGTGTACTCTGTCCAGTTCTAAACGTTCAATAGGGATATCTGGCTTTAGTTCTTGTAATAGAGCAGTAATAGTAGATTGCAGGTCTGTCACAGTTTCAGGTATTCCCCTTATGCGCAAGTTTGAACGTCTGGCTCTATTTTCGTAATCTTCGAGCTTAGTTTGAAGTATTAAATTCTCTTCTTTTAATTGTTCCAATTCTGTTATATTTTCTTGGGTTGTAATTTCAATTTCATCCATTTTTATTTCTAAGGCTGCGGTGCGGTTTCCCAGCTCTCTTATTTCTTTGGTTAGGCTGTTTGTTATTTGGTCTGAGGTTTGTTTTAAAGCCTTATGAAGCATCTTTTCAAATTGTAATAATATTACTGGGGATGCTGAGGAGGCTTGTGGAGAAGTTTGTGAGAGGATTTGTTCTGTATCTGACTCAAATGGAGAGTCTTGCTGTGACATTTTCTGTCTGTGAGAGCGCCCTGATGCTGTATATTGTGAGGTGACTGGAGCTGCTTTAGTTGCAGTGAGTGCCTGTGAGCTCTTTGTGAGGTGATTTTTATTTCTGCCACGGCTTCCTCCCAGTACCATATTTCCTGCCCAAACTTTCACAGTTTGTTCCCTGGGGCAAAAAGGTTCAAATGGATACCTTTTGAGCCTGCAGGCTCCGCTTTGTCCTTCTCTTCTCGCCTCAGCGGTGCGGAGCTCTAACAATGCATGTCTGCTCTGCTAGACTCCGCCCATCTCCCCTCTCGTATTGTTTCTCAATACGTTCATGAGACATTTACTCAAACTGTTCTTTATTCTTATGCCGTGTACACACGACCGGACTTTACAGCAGACTTTGTCCGGCGGACTTTTCGACGGACTTTACGACGGACTTTCCAAGTGAACGGACTTGCCTACACACGATCAACCAAAGTCCGATGGATTTGTACGTGATGACGTACGACCGGACTAAAACAAGGAAGTACATAGCCAGTAGCCAATAGCTGCCCTAGTGTCGTTTTTTGTCTGTCGGACTAGCATACAGACGAGCGGACTTTTCGACCGGACTCAAGTCCGTCGGACAGATTTGAAACATGTTTCAAATCTAAGTCCATCAAACTTTTGAGAAAACAAAGTCCGCTGGAGCCCACACACGATCTAATTGTCCGACGGACTCTGGTACGCCGGACCAAGTATGCCGGAAAGTACGATCGTGTGTACGCGGCAATGGTATAAACAGAGTCACACCATCAATCTCCTGAAGAAACTCTATTGAGTGAAACATATTGAGAGTGGTAGTGCTTTGCTTGTATATGCTTCATTAATTCAATGTACCTTTTGATGGGCGGCACAGTGGTGCAGTGGTTAGCACTCTCGCCTAGCAGTAAAAAAGGGTCGCTGACACTACCTGCCTGGAGTTTGCATGTTCTCCCTGTGCCTGCGTGGGTTTCCTCCGGGCACTCCGATTTCCTCCCACACTCCAAAGACATGCTGGTAGGTTAATTGGCTTCTGTCCAAAATTGGCCCTAGTATATGAATGGGGACCTTGGATTGAGGGTAGGGACTGATGTGAGTGTGCAATGTACAGGGTTAGGGACAAGGGTCAGGGTTGTAGACACACACTCACTCAGGTTGAACTGGATGGACTGGTGTCTTTATTCAACCTTACTAACTATGTAACTATGTAACTATATACGGATGTATTTTTCCTTCTCATGTTTTTATTTCTTTATTAAATACAAAATCAAAATTTTAATGCTACCTGATGAGTTTTGATATCTACACCCAACACCATTAACGTCTAGAGGCTTGTCACCTCTTTGCCCTGCTTTTCATTTTTTAAATTTTTAATATCTACTAAGCCTAGGTAAAGTCAATTGACTGTAGGTGAAAGATTGCTTTTTTAATAAAAAGAGGTATTTTTTGAGTCATGGTATTTATGCATACAGACTTGTAAGAGTATTGAGAGGTCCATTTTACTAAAAATAATAATCAAACTAAAAAACGAAATAACAAAAATAAAAAAAAAGTTTAATTTCTTCCATAAGCCCTGGTTCACACTGAATGCAATTTTGAAATCATGCTACTTCACTTGAGGTAGCACACTTTCAAAGCTGCAGGCCATTGAGATTAGGTGTGACTTGCCTGACATCTAGGTTTCTTAATGCACAGATGTCTATGCAAGTCGCACCTGAAATTGCCAAGAAGAGTGCAGAAACAGAACAGTTCCATTGCTGACAATAGGGTGTGACTTGTCATGCAATTTAACAGTTCCAAGTCGCACTGGTGTGAACGGGACTTAAAATCATCTAAAATGTCTCCTCGCTGACATGAAAATAGAATAGAGGGTGATAGGGCACTGTGCAAACTACACCATTGGTTGTTTTGTCCTCAGGAGCTAACAATCTATGTAATAATCCATGTTCTTTTTCCATCAAATTCAAGTTATTTATTAACCGCATATACTGTAGATAGGGCAAAGCATAGAAGACTCTGAAACTGAGGCTAAATGAATCATGTCAGATTAGTTCATCTATTCTACAGAGAAGCCTTCAAATGCCTGCTTTAGAAAAAAAAAAAAACAGCACCCGCTAAAAGAATCAGTCTGAGACTTGCTCAAGTGCTGTCATCAACACAACACATGGTTTTGTATGAGTGAGATTATGAACACTATACAGCATCTTGGTGGTGTTCATATTTCCTTTTCTTCCTGAAACACACTAATAAAGCCCAATTATTAAAATGGTTCTTTTACATACAGTATCTCACAAAAGTGAGCACACCCCTCACATTTTTGTAAATATTTTATTATATCTTTTCATGTGACAACACTGAAGAAATGACACTTTGCTACATGTAAAGTAGTGAGTGCACAGCTTGTATAACAGTGTAAATTTGCTGTCCCCTCAATATAACTCAACACACAGCCATTAATGTCTAAACCGCTGGCAACAAAAGTGAGTACACCCCTAAGGGAAAATGTCCAAATTGGGCCCAATTAGCAATTTTCCCTCCCCGGTGTCATGTGACTCGTTAGTGTTGCAAGGTCTCAGGTGTGAATGGGGAGCAGGTGTGTTAAATTTGGTGTTATCGCTCTTACTCTCTCACACTGGTCACTGGAAGTTCAACATGGCACCTCATGGCAAAGAACTCTCTGAGGATCTGAAAAAAAGAATTGTTGCTCTACATAAAGATGGCCTAGACTACAAGAAGATTGGCAAGACCCTGAAACTGAGCTGCAGCACGGTGGCCAAGACCATACAGCAGTTTAGCAGGACAGGTTCCACTCAGAACAGGCCTCACTATGGTCGACCAAGGAAGTTGAGTGCCCGTGCTCGGCGTCATATGCAGAGGTTGTTTTTGGGAAATAGATGTATGAGTGCTGCCAGCATTGCTGCAGAGGTTGAAGGTGTGGGGGGTCAACCTGTCAGTACTCAGACCATACGCCACACACTGCATCAAATTGGTCTGCATGGCTGTTGTCCCAGAATATAGCCTCTTCTAAAGATGATGCACAAGAAAGCCCGCAAACAGTTTGCGGGCTTAAGATAAACTTGTTTGGTTCAGATGGTTTCAAGCGTGTGTGGCGGCAACCAGGTGCGGAGTACAAAGACAAGTGTGCCTTTCCTACAGTCAAGCATGGTGGTGGGAGTGTCGTGGTCTGGGGCTGCATGAGTGCTGCCGACACTGGGGAGCTACAGATCATTGAGGGATCCATGAATGCCAACATGTACTGTGACATACTGAAGCTGAGCATGATCCCCTCCTTTCAGAGACTGGGCCGCAGGGCTGTATTCCAACATGATAACGATCCCAAACACACCTCCAAGATAACCACTGCCTTGCTAAATAAGCTGAGGGTAAAGGTGATAGACTGGCCAAGCATGTCTCCAGACCTAAACCCTATTGAGAACTTATAGGGCATCTTCAAATGGAAGGCGGAGGAGCACAAGGTCTCTAACATCCACCAGCTCTGTGATGTCATCATTTAGGAGTGGAAGAGGACTGCAGTGGCAACCTGTGAAGCTCTGGTGAACTCCATGCCCAAGACGGTTAAGGCAGTGCTGGAAAATAATGGTGGTCACACAAAATATTGAAACTATGGGCCCAATTTGGTAATTTTTACTTATGCCCTGTACACACGGTCAGATTTTCCGACGGAAAATGTGTGATAGGACTTGTTGTTGGAAATTCCGACCGTGTGTAGGCTCCATCACACATTTTCCATCGGATTTTCCGACACACAAAGTTTGAGAGCAGGCTATAAAATTTTCCGACAACAAAATCCGTTGTCTGAAATTCCGATCGTGTGTACACAAATCCGACAGACAAAGTGTCACGCATGCTCAGAATAAATAAAGAGATGAAAGCTATTGGCCACTGCCCCGTTTATAGTCCCGACGTACGTGTTTTACGTCACCGCGTTCAGAATGATCGGATTTTCCGACAACTTTGTGTGACCGTGTGTATGTAAGACAAGTTTGAGCTAACATCCGTCGGAAAAAATCCTAGGATTTTGTTGTCGGAATGTCCGAACAAAGTCCGACCATGTGTACGGGGCACACGAGGTGTACTCACTTTTGTTGCCAGCGGTTTAGACATTATTGGCTGTGTGTTGAGTTATTTTGAGGGGACAGCAAATTTACACTTTTATACAATCTGTACACTCATTACTTTACATTGTAGCAAAGTGTAATTTCTTCAGTGTTGTCACATGAAAAGATATAATAAAATATTTTCAAAAATGTGAGGGGTGTACTCACTTTTGTGAGATATTGTAAATACTAGCTGCAGAATCCTTGCAGAACTACTTAAGACTTAGATCACATAAATTTCAGATCAATATTTTTTACTCTGTCCAGTACATGAAATCCTGTCTCCTTAAGCTAAAGGCCAAATCAGTATTCTTATTTTTGCAACCAATTTCATACAACTGGAAACTTGAATAAGAAACAAGAAAAAAAGGATAAAATGTTAAGGGGAAAATAGGATAATTGCCATACACAGTGGCACTAAGAATGCCCTTCCGTCTTTAGGCTAACGCTTAAGCTTGTGTTAAAAAAAAATCATCTGAAAACAATCATATACATATATTATATTACCATAGTTACTCAGGTTTTTCCCTTCATATAATGATATATTGTTTCACTGTACTTTGGATTTAAGCATTATCAAGCAACACTGTTTCCAGATTACTGGGATAGATGGAATTGAACGCAATTTTTTTTTTGTTATATTTAAGAAACTTCCACACTTCTAGTTGAACAGTAGGACAACTGAAATACAATTGCCTTCACCCTTCTAGAAGCAAATGGAAGTGATCACTTTACATCAGGCAGTAGGTATGATGTCTGCCAGGGCTCATAAAAATGTTCTATTGTTGATGTGCCTCAGTCAGGGACACTTAGCAGTAAGAATGTCAAATTGTCAAGTGCTTTTAAAACTGTAAGGCAAGAGACATATAGTACCAATTTCACAAGAAGCCAGAGGGATGGAGTCCCCAAATGTCCTTTCTTAATAGAGTAACTTATTGTGATAGGCGGCACTGGCTAGAACCACTGGAAAAACATTGAGGGCATTTTTAAGTCTCATTCTCTAGAGGTGTCTGAGCTATGAGTTATATAATTGTTTATTGAATTATAATGTTAAACTCTGTTCAAACTTTTATCAATGTTAAAGAACAATTGAAATTTGAGTGGCACTAGGTCAGGTCCAATTTAATACATTTTATTTGAATGATTTAGAAATAATAGTGACCCAAAAATATTACACAGGCAAGAATGTATTGAGAATGTATTGAAAATATAAGCCGAACAAGACTGGCTACTAACAGGTTTTATTTTAAGAGTTAATAAAAATGGGGTAAGTGGCGCTCCCTTACTAAGGGGGTGAAACAGTGCTGACATAAGCAAAAAAATAAAAAGTAGTAATAAAACCACTAATAGTAGCCCCTTATGGTATGTGATTATATCCAATCAAATCAGTTATAATATTAGTGACTGGTCAGGTCAGTCAATAACACTATAGGTGACATAAACAATTATAAGACAATGTAATATGAATCAGTGATGTGTCAACTAGTGAAAATAATGGTGTGTTCAAAATTGCACCAATCATATATCAAAATGTCAAACTATGTGCATAATATCAGGTCCAACAGTAAAATGTCCCAAAAAATGATGTGGAAAAAAAAAAAAAGAGAGAAAAAAGAAAAATAGTGAAGCTCCAAAATGGCAAAAGTGTTCAAACAATCTGGTGACTCTTGTGCTCAGGCTGAACAGGTGACTTCCCCTTTTGGGTCCCCACTCACCAGCTCCTTATACCCCTTACAGGGTTGGTAGGCACACATGGATAATTGGATAATTTGGATAATTGTGGATGGTCTCCTTTGGTAGCTCTATCTCTGGCGCGTGCTTACACCCACTACACCAACAAGCCGTCCAGGCTGGTCATCCGCTCAGCGCATCCTCCGCCACCATATCCGGGAAATAATTCAACAGCTCTTCAGGCCTTAGGTGCTTCGCCAAGTAGATTGAAGTCCTTCCCACAATGCAGGCTGTCAACTCCTTCCTCTCTAGCTCAGGTTTTCTTTTAAATATATAAATATAAAAAATGTATATATGTATATACATACACATTATATTGACAAAAGTATTGGGTCGCTTGCCTTTACATGCACATGCATTTTAATGACATCCCAGTCTTAGTCTGTAGGGTTCAATATTGATTCGGCCCACCCTTTGTATCTATAACAGCTTCAACTCTTCTGGAAAGGCTGTCCACAAGGTTTAGGAGTGCGTCTATGGAAATGTTTGACCATTCTTTCAGAAACGCATTTGTGAGGTCAGGCACTGATGTTGGACGAAAAGGCCTGGCTTGCAGTCTCTAATTTAATTCATCCCAAAGGTGTTCTATCGGCTTGAGGTCAGGACTCTGTGCATGCCAGTCAAGTTCCTCCACCCCAAACTCGCTCATCCATATCTTTATGAACCTTGCTTTGTGCACTGGTGCGCAGTCATGTTGGAACAGGAAGGGGCCATCCCCAAACTGTTCCCACAAACTTGGGAGCATGAAATTGTCCAAAATGTCTTGGTATGCTGATGCCTTAAGAGTTTCCTTCACTAGAACTAAGGGGCCAAGCCCAACCCCTGAAAAACAACAGCACACCATAATCCCCCTCCATGAAAATATTCGGACCAGTGCACAAAGCAAGTTCCATAAAGATATGGATGGGTGAGTATCGGGTGGAGGAACTTGACTGGCCTACACAGAGTCCTGACCTCAACCCGATAGAACAATTTTGGAATTAATTAGGCCGGAGATTGTGAGCCAGGCCTTCTTGCCCAACATCAGTGCCTGACCTTCCAAATGCGCTTCTAGAAGAATGGTCCAACATTCCCATGGATACACTCCTAAACCTTATGGACAGCCTTCCCAGAAGATTTGAAGCTGTTATAGCTGCAAAGGGTGAGCCAATTCAATATTGAACCCTACAGACTAAGACTGGAATTTCATTAAAGTTCATGTGCGTGTAAAGGGTAGCGTCCCAATACTTTTAGCTATATATATATATATATATATATATATATATATATATATATACACAGACACACAGTATATCTCATTCAAAAAGTAGTGAGCCATGTGTCTTTTTTTCTTTCTTCTTCTTAGTATTCATTCTTCCAGTGAGCTTCCGTACACCGCTATGTATAATATATTCAAAATAAAAGATGTATCCAACGTGTGTGTAAGAAAGTGCTAGACCTGTGTTTGGTTGGGTAGCAGATGAAAGAAAACAGGGTTGATTAGTCCTTTAGAGAGTTCCATCCTCTTCAGTCCGGATTTCACCCTCAACACTCAACGGAAACTGCCCTCCTTAAACTCTCAAATGACCTACTAATGGTGGACACTATTCTGTACTACTTCTCCTGGATCTCTCTGCTGCCTTTGACACAGTGGACCACCCCCTCCTCCTCAATAGACTCCACTCCTTTGGTCTCCATGACTGTACTCTTCGCTGGTTCTCATCCTACCTATTCCACTGCTCCTTCAGTGTCTCTTAAACTCTACTTCCTCCTCTCCTCTTCCTTTCTCCGTTGGGGTCCCCCAAGGTTCTGTTCTTGGACCTCTCCTTTTCTCAATCTACACTACCTCCCTGGGTCAGTTAATTGCCTCCCACGGCTTTAAATATCATCTCTACGCTGATGACACCCATATCTATCTCTCCACCCCCCAGCTCTCTCCATCTGTCTCCTCACGCATTACCACCGTACTAGCAGACATATCAGCCTGGATGTCACATCACTTCCTCAAACTCAACCTATCCAAAACCAAGCTCATGATATTTCCTCCCTCAGGTGCAGCTTCCCCTGATTTCTCTGTCAATATCAGTGGCTCAACGTGTCCCCCCCACGCCAAGGTCCTACGTGTAATCCTGGACTCTGAACTAACCTTTTGGCCCCACCTCCTATCGCTATCCAAAATATGCCGCCTCAACCTCCGCAAGATACGCCCCTTCCTAACCAATGTCACCACAAAGCTTCTAATCCACTCCCTCGTCATCTCCTGCCTTGACTACTGCAACTGCCTCCTCATTGGCATACCTCTAAATAGGCTATCCACACTTCAGTCCATCAGGAATGCTGCTGCCAGGCTCATCCATCTCACAAACCGCTCAGCGTCTGCTATACCCCTCTGCCAATCTCTCCATTGGCTGCCACTCAGTCACCGAATTAAATTCAAGATACTAACTATAACTTACAAAGCCATCCACAACCTGGCCCCCCAGCTACATCTCTAACCTGGTCTCAAAATACCAACCTAATCCTTCTCTTCGTTCCTCCCAAGACCTCCTGCTCTCAAACTCCCTTGTCACCTCATCCCATGCTCACCTTCAGGACTTCTCCAGAGCCTCTCACATCCTCTGGAATGCTCTACCCCAATCCGTCCAATTTTCTCCTACTTTATCCACTTTCAGATGATCCCTGAAAACTCATCTCTTCAGAGAAGCCTATCTGGCCCCCACCTAATAACTGTACATTTATCTTCTCAATCAGCACATCACCCACAGTTATTACCTCTTGTATCTCTTGACCTTCCCTCTTAGGTTGTAAGCTCTAAGGAACAGGGCACTCTGATTCCTACTGTATTAAAGTGTATTGTATTTGTACTGTCTACCCTCAACTTGTAAAGCGCTACGTAAACTGTTGGCGCTATATAAATCCTGTTTAATAATAATAATAATAATAATATTGGCTGATGGGGTTATGATGTTGGAGAGACTGGTTTAGGTCTATGGCTGCTGCCTCTCTGGAAGCAACTATGAGATGTTCCAGTTGAAGATATAGAGCAAGTTTACAGGGGCACCAGTTGTAGAAGTACATCTCAACAAAGGTTGGATTTTAAGACGTTTATTGAAGAACTCAATTCATGGGTAAAAATCCAATGCATTTTGGGGTAATTGCCTCCTTCTTCATCAGGGCTAGTGTACAGAAGACAGTAAAATGACCCATAAATGTCACATATTTAGTAGACATGTGCACACTGAAATATTTTGTTTCGGAATTTCGTTTTCGTACGAAAAAATAAATTTATTTGGTTACTCCCGAAATTCATTTTAATTTAATTAATTTTTCGTTAAAAATTGCTTTCGTCCGAAAATCCAAATTAAGGTTGAATCTGTCTTTAAAGGCTCATGGTGTCTGTCAAATGTTCAAAGAAGATTCGATGGAGCAGCTAAACTGTACGATGCTGTATAGTTTACCTGCTCCGTCGAATCTTCTTAGAACTTTCAACAGACATCATAAGGCAAAGTACGTGTGTACTTAGTTCTAGCTATTTTACTGCTCCTCCTCTTTGGTTACAATCAGCCAATAACATTCATCATCTTCATTATTTTTATTTACCTTTTCTCCCCTATGTCAAATCTTTTCTCCCCTACGTCGAATCTTTTCTCCCCTACGTCGAATCTTTTCTTTCTATGTTGAATCTTTTCTCTCTATGTAGAATAATCTTGGACTAATAGAGCTAAGGTTAGGCACATTCGACCACAGGTTTGATGGACACAGATTGTTATTGTCATCATCATGTCGAATCTCCTATCTATATCGAACTGTTGTAGCAATGAAAACGAAAATAAAGCATTTGCATTTGTCGGATCTTTCGTTTTTTGGATTCTGCACTTTCGTTATCGTTTGTTAAAACGATAACGAAAATACCCGAAATTCAGGCGAAAATGCATTCGGACGAAAATGAATGCACATGTCTAATATTTAGATGACTCGTGTCACATATGTGAAGTCATCCAAATATGTGACATTTATGAGTCATCTTATTTTCTTCTGTACACTAGCCCTGATGAAGGGGGAGGCAACTCCGCCAAAATGCATTGGTTTTTACTTGAATTTAGTTAATTGGTTTTTACATGAATTAAGTTCTTCAACAAACTTCTTAAAATCCAACCTCTGTTGTGACCTACTTTTACACCTGGTGTGTCTCTAAACCTGTTCTATAAAATAAGACATGAGGTACTGCCATTGGTAGGGATGAGCCGAACACCCCCCGGTTCGGTTCGCACCAGAACCTGCGAACGGACCGAAAGTTTGCACGAACGTTAGAACCCCATTGACGTCTATGGGACTCGAACGTTCGAAATCAAAAGTGCTCATTTTAAAGGCTAATTTGCATGGTATTGTCCTAAAAAGGGTTTGGGGACCCGGGTCCTACCCCAGGGGACATGTATCAATGCAAAAAAAACTTTTAAAAACGGCCGTTTTTTCGGGAGCAGTGATTTTAATGATGCTTAACCACTTGCCGACCGGGCCATTGCCGAAAGACGGCAACAGCGCGGTCGGCTAGTTCTGGGTGGACGTCCATGGACGTGATTCCAGAATGATGCTCCCCCCTGGGGCGCGCACTCGGGAACATCCGTGACCGCCGGGTCCAGAGGACCCGTCGCATCACGGATTACGGTAAATAGCCGCTGATTGCGGCCGTTTACCACGTGATCGTTCCGTCAAATGATGGAGCGATCACATGTAAACAAACCAGCGTCACGTCATGACGCTGGTTCCTCCCTCCCCTCTCTGTACCGATCGGTACAGTGCGGAGGGAGAGGGGAAGAGATGGCAGCGCTGTGGGCTGGATGTTTAGTGCCCACAGCGCTGTTCAATATACATAATGGCAACACTGTGCAATACTCTGCATCACTGTGCAATACTCTGCATCACTGTGCAATACTCTGCATCACTGTGTGCAATACTCTGCATCACTGTGTGCAATACTCTGCATCACTGTGCTATACTCTGCAACACTGTGCTATACTCTGCAACACTGTGCTATACTCTGCAACACTGTGCTATACTCTGCAACACTGCAAAACTCTGCCAATACTCGCCAATACTCTGCCAATACTCGCCAATACTCTGCCAATACTCTGCCAATACTCGCCAATACTCGCCAATACTCTGCCAATACTAGCCAATACTCGCCAATACTAGCCAATACTCTGCATCACTGCGCTATACTCTGCAAAACTCTGCCAATACTCGCCAATACTCGCCAATACTCTGCCAATACTCTGACAATACTCGCCAATACTCGCCAATACTCACCAATACTCTGCCAATACTACGCCAATACTAGCCAATACTAGCCAATACTCTGCATCACTGCGCTATACTCTGCAACACTGTGCAATACTCTGCAACACTGCAAAACTCTGCCAATACTCGCCAATACTCTGCCAATACTCGCCAATACTCGCCAATACTCGCCAATACTCTGCCAATACTCTGCCAATACTCGCCAATACTCTGCCAATACTCGCCAATACTCTGCCAATACTCTGCAATAAATTTTAACAGAAACAAGGAATTTTTTTTTTTTTTTTAATCGAATTTTCAGTCTTTTTTGATTTATAGCGCAAAAAATAAAAAACCCAGCAGTGATTAAATACCACCAAAAGAAAGCTCTATTTGTGGGAAAAAAAGGACATAAATTTCATATGGGTACAGTGTTGCATGACTGAGTAATTGTCATTCAAAGTGTGAGAGCACCGAAAGCTGAAAATTGGTCTGGTTAGGAAGGGGGTTTAAGTGCCCAGTTGTCAAGTGGTTAAAGTAAAAAAAAAAGTGAAATATTCCTTTAAATATCGTACCTGGGGGGTGTCTATAGCATGCCTGTAAAGTGACGCGTGTTTCCCGTGTTTAGAACAGTCCCTGCACCAAATGTCATTTTTAAAGGAAAAAATCTCATTTAAAACTGCTTGCGGGTTTAATGTAATGTCGGGTCATGGCAATATGGATGAAAATCGGTGAGACAAACGGCATGGGTACCCCCCAGTCCATTACCAGGCCCTTTGGGTCTTGTATGGATATTAAGGGGAACCCCGCACCCAAATTAAAATAAGGAAAGGTGTGGGGCCACCAGGCCCTATATACTCTGAACAGCAGTATACAGGCGGTGCAAACAAGACAGGGATTGTAGGTTTGTTGTTAAGTAGAATCTCTTTGTAATTTTGAAGGAGTACATTTTTAACGTGTTTAGCTCCAGCCAAAAAATCTTTTTTAAGCTTTTTGGAAAACATAGGGAAGGGTTATCACCCCTGTGACATTTGTTTTGCTGTCTTTCTTCCTCTTCAGAAGATTTCACCTCACTTTTTGTCCCAATGAAAAATGTCTTTTGAAAATTTGGGTTTTTTTGTGGAACAAGGATTGGAAAGCATCAGTGGAAAGGAGAAATTGTTTTCCCATATTAACTCTTACAGGAGAGAATTTCCCTTCCTAGGGGTAGATTTCATCTCACTTCCTGTTGTCTCCTTCCGTTTGCAAGTAGGAGTCGTTTGTAAGTTAGATGTTTGAAAGTAGGGTCCTGCCCTATTTGGGCCTTAGGTGTTGCTGTGGCCACAACACTGTAAGCCCTCACAGGGCCCTGCTGTGAAATATTAGATCAAGAATTGTAATTACATGCCCCTGTTGAACAGGAGCTGAAAAATTAGGCCTTAGGCACTGGTGCTGGTGCCACAACACTGCAACCCCTCACAGACACTCTAGTTGGAACGCAGGAACGAGCCCTGCTGCAAAGTATTGCATCAAAAATTGTAATTACACGCCCCTGTTAGACAGGGGCAGAAAAATTGGGCCTTAGGCACTGGTGCTGGTGCCACAACACTGCAACCCCTCACAGACACTCTAGTTGGAACGCAGGAACGAGCCCTGCTGCAAAGTATTGCATCAAAAATTGTAATTACACGCCCCTGTTAGACAGGGGCAGAAAAATTGGGCCTTAGGCACTGGTCCTGGTGCCACAACACTGCAACCCCTCACAGACACTCTAGTTGGAATGCAGGAACGAGCCCTGCTGCAAAGTATTACATCAAAAATTGTAATTACACACCCCTGTTAAACAGGGGCTGAAAAATTGTGCCTAAGGCTCGATTCACACCTATGCATGTTGCTTTTGAGCGTTTTTGGAGGTTTTTTTTTCATGCTTGCCACGTTTTTGAGCGGCGTTTTTGCCGCGTTTTTGCCGCGATTTGCGTTTTGCGTTTTTTTTTTCTTTTTTTACAGTTTTTTTTACAGTCTTAAAAAAAAATTTAAAAAAATTTAAAAAAAAAAACAAAAAAAAAAAACGGCAGAAACGCATCAAAAACGCATCAAAAACGCTGCAAAAACGGTGCACTTGCGTTTTTGATGCTTGTCCATTGAATTCTACTACATGCAAAACGCTGCATTTTGCATGAAAAAAAGTCCCTGACCCTTTCCAAAAACGCAGAGATACAAAAAAGCATTGATGTGAACATGTTCCATAGGAACCCATGTTAAAAAATTCCCATGCATTTCTGCAAAATGCAAAATGCATCAAAAAACGCGCTAGTGTGAATCGAGCCTTAGGCACTGGTGGTGACGCCCAGAACCAAAAATGTTCTTACAAGCTATCAGCGTGATGATTGAGGAGGAAGAGGATAATTACTCAGGGATAGTCACTCAGCATCAGCATAGGCAGTCTTTGAAGGGATCTGAGATTTCAAAAAAAATAATTCGGTTACATCAGCATCAGGTGCTTGGTAGCTGGTGGTGATCCAAGACTGATTCATTTTTATGAAGGTCAGTCGATCGACCGAGTCGGTGGACAGACGCACCCTGTGATCGGTTACCACGCCCCCAGCAGCACTGAATGTGCGTTCCGAAAGAACGCTGGATGCAGGACAGGCCAGTAGCTCAATTGCATACTGTGCAAGCTCTGGCCAGTGATCCATCCTCAAGACCCAGTAACCCAGAGGATTTTCGGTGGGAAAGGTGTCCAAGTCTGATCTTGCCCCTAGGTATTCCTGCACCATGTAAAACAGACGCTGGCGATGGTTGCTGGAACCGATCATACCTTGGGGCTGCAGACCAAAAAATTGTCTGAACGCATCGGTCAGACGGCCACCTTCTCCACCGCTCCTTCTTTGACTGACCGAAGCCTCAGCAACACGTTGTCCAGAAACAGGAGTTTGTAACCTCCCAGTCTCTGGGAACGCATTGCACAGACCTTTCTGCAAGGCCTCCCGAAGATGTTTCATCCTCTGCTCCCTCTGCGATGGCAAGATAAGGTCCGCAACCTTACCCTTGTAACGTGGATCAAGGAGGGTTGCCAGCCAGTATTGGTCCTTCTCCTTGATACCACAAATACGAGGATCCTTACGCAGGCTTTGCAGGATCAGGGAGGCCATGCAGCGTAGGTTTGCTGAGGCATTCGGTCCGGAGTCCTCTGGGTCACTAAGGACGACAACGTCCGCAGCCACCTCCTCCCAGCCACATACAAGTCCATGTGTTTCTTGGGACTGATCCCTTAAAGACTGCTGCTGATGCTGAGTGCCAGGCTCCACCTCCATACTGACACAATCTTCCTCCTCCTCCTCCTCGTCCTCTTCCTGTGTGATCGGCGGGCACGCAGGAACACTGTCTGGATAAAGAGGGCCTTGAGAGCTAAGGAAGTCCTCCTCTTCCTGCCTCTGTTCTGCCTCAAGTGCCCTGTCCATTATTCCACGCAGCGTGTGCTCCAACAGGTGGACAAGGGGGACAGTGTCACTGATGCATGCACTGTCACTGCTCACCATCCTCGTGGCCTCCTCGAATGTTAACAGGACAGTGCATGCATCCCTGATCATGGCCCACTGGCGTGGGGAAAAAAAAACAAGCTCCCCTGACCCTGTCCTGGTGCCATAGTCACACAGGTACTCATTGATGGCCCTCTGCTGCATGTGCAGCCGCTGCAACATGGCCAACGTTGAGTTCCACCTGGTGGTTATGTCACAGATTAGGCGATTCTTGGGCAGGTTAAACTCCTTTTGGAGGTCCGTCAGCCGAGCACTGGCATTATATGACCGGCGGAAATGCACACAGACTTTCCTGGCCTGCCTCAGGACATCCTGTAAGCCCGTGTACCTGCCCAAGAACCGCTGCACCACCAAGTTAAGGACGTGAGCCAAACAGGGCACATGGGTCATTTGTCCCTGTCGGAGGGCAGAGAGGAGGTTGGTGCCATTGTCGCAAACCACCATTCCTGCCTTAAGTTGGCATGGCGTCAACCACCTCTTAACCTGCCCCTGCAGAGCTGACAGAACCTTTGCCCCAGTGTGGCTCCTGTCCCCCAAGCACACCAGCTCAAGCACCGCATGGCATCTTTTGGCCTGCGTACTTGCGTAGCCCCTTGAACGACTACGGAGCACCGCTGGTTCCGAGGAAGGGGCCATGGAGGAAGAAGAAGAGGAGGGGGTGGAGGAGAGAGGTGTGTCACAATCATTAGCATTTTGGAGGCGTGGGGCGGAACAACCTCCAACACTACTGCACCTTGTCCTGCATCCTTCCCAGCTGCCAGCAGAGTCACCCAATGCGCGGGGAAACTTAGGTAACGTCCCTGTCCATGCCTGCTGGACCATGAGTCAGCGGTAATATGCACCTTACCGCTGACCGCCCTGTCCAGCGAGGCATGGACATTGCCTTCCACATGCCGGTAGAGAGCCGGAATCGCCTTCCGTGAGAAAAAGTGGCGTTTGGGTACCTGCCACTGAGGAACCGCACATTCCACAAACTCACGGAAGGGGGCAGAGTCTACCAACTGAAAAGGCAGCAGTTGAAGTGCTAGCAATTTTGCCAAGCTAGCATTCAACCGCTGGGCATGTGGATGGCTGGGAGCAAACTTCTTTCGGCGGTGCAGCAGCTGGGGCAGGGAAATTTGCCTGGTACAATCTGGCGTCGGTGTACCAAAAGCAGATTGCCCACAAGTACTTGGCTGTGACACACCTAATTCTACACCTTCATTCCTCTCACTGCAGGTCTCAGAGAGGACTGAAGGTCTAGTGGGGTTGGAAATCTCAGCTGATGAGGAGCAAGGAGAGATCCTCTTTGTTCTTTGGTGTGGGTCTTTTAGATGCGCTTGCCAACGAACTGCATGGCAGGTCAACATATGTCTGGTCAAGCATGTGCTACCCAAGCGGGAGATGTTTTGGCCACGTGAGATACGCTTGAGACATATGTTGCAAATAGCAGCGGTGCGATCTGATGCGCTCGTCTCAAAAAAGGCCCACACCAAAGAACTTTTTGAATAACGCGCAGAGACTGCAGCGCCCTGCACATGTGGAGCTTTAGGGTGTGATGCAGTCAATGTGCTGCCCTTAGGCTGGCCCCTGGAGGGCATCCTGCCTCGTTGGTGATGTGCCGCCTTCTCCTCCTCCTCCTCCTCCTCTCTCCTATCAGGCACCCACGTTGAGTCAGTGACCTCATCATCCCCTCCCTCCTCATCACTGGAGCAAACCTGGCAGTATGCTGCAGCAGGGGGAGCATGACTGCCAGATTGCTGTCCTTCTTGGGCACCCCCTCTGTCCGTGCTCATGTTACTGCCTTCATCGAGCTCAGTATCATCATCAGAGCCTTCCAAACGCTGGGCATCCTCCTGGAGCATGTACCCAACACTGTGGTCAAACAGTTCGAGGGACTCCTCAGGAGGACATGGTGGAGCTAGGGAAGGAGTCACTGATGACATTGAGCCGAGGGAAGAGGCCGCTGCTTTGCCAGACAAAGCACCCTGGGCATGGGTAAGAGAGGATGAGGAGGATGAGGACGGCTTGGTCATCCACTCGACCAAGTCTTCCACATGTTGCGGCTCAACACGGCCAGCTGCCGAAAAAAAGGCCAAGCGTGTCCCATGGCCACGTGCTGATGAGGATGCACCGTCTCCACGACCAGCACTAGACACAGAGCCTGCTTGCCCTCTCTTATTGGCTTGTGACTGTCTGCCTCTCCTTCTTGGCCTTCCAGACATACTAATGGCCTGTAGCTGCACTAATCTGGGATATATATATCTATATATATATATATGTACTGATACTGCAGCTAGCAAAATCAACTGCTTGCCTGTAGTATGAGAACACCACCAACCTTCTACAGGTAGCTTTAGCTGAACACTGTGAGGTGGACGCACCCCACTAACTTGTAGGTTTAGCTGAACACTGTGAGCAGGACGCACTGCACTAACTGTAAATAGTCTAGCTGCCTGACCGTGGTACTAATAGGATCAAAAGAACACCAGTAATTTTCTTCAGGTAGCTTTATATACTGTAACAAGACAAGCCTGCCTGTCAGTAGGAAGATAACAGGAACGGATCTAGCTGAACACTGTGAGCAGGACGCACTGTACTAAATGTAAATAGTCTAGCTGCCTGACCGTGGTACTAATAGGATCAAAAGAACACCAGTAATTTTCTTTAGGTAGCTGTTAATACTGTAACAAGACAAGCCTGCCTGTCAGTAGGAAGATAACAGGAACGGATCTAGCTGAACACTGTGAGCAGGACGCACTGCACTAAATGTAAATAGTCTAGAAGATAACAGGAACGGATCTAGCTGAACACTGTGAGCAGGACGCACTGTACTAAATGTAAATAGTCTAGCTGCCTGACCGTGGTACTAATAGGATCAAAAGAACACCAGTAATTTTCTTTAGGTAGCTGTTAATACTGTAACAAGACAAGCCTGCCTGTCAGTAGGAAGATAACAGGAACGGATCTAGCTGAACACTGTGAGCAGGACGCACTGTACTAAATGTAAATAGTCTAGCTGCCTGACCGTGGTACTAATAGGATCAAAAGAACACCAGTAATTTTCTTTAGGTAGCTGTTAATACTGTAACAAGACAAGCCTGCCTGTCAGTAGGAAGATAACAGGAACGGATCTAGCTGAACACTGTGAGCAGGACGCACTGCACTAAATGTAAATAGTCTAGAAGATAACAGGAATGGATCTAGCTGAACACTGTGAGCAGGACGCACTGTACTAAATGTAAATAGTCTAGCTGCCTGACCGTGGTACTAATAGGATCAAAAGAACACCAGTAATTTTCTTTAGGTAGCTGTTAATACTGTAACAAGATAAGCCTGCCTGTCAGTAGGAAGATAATAGGAACGGATCTAGCTGAACACTGTGAGCAGGACGCACTGCACTAAATGTAAATAGTCTAGAAGATAACAGGATTGGATCTAGCTAAACTGAATACAGTGTATATATATATATGCAACACCTGGGATGCATATATATACACAATACACTGTAAGTGCAGCTAACTGACTGACTGTTCTGCCTAATCTATCTAACTCAAATCAAATGACACTGTCTCTCTCTCTGTCTATCTCTTTCAACGCCGGAACACACACTACACAGGGCCGCCGTGCAGGCGGCCTTATATAGTGTGGGGCGTGTACTAAATCCCCTGAGCCATAATTGGCCAAAGCCTCCTTGGCTTTGGCCAATTACGGCTCTCTGTTCAGGCGGCGCTGTGATTGGCCAAGCATGCGGGTCATAGTGAATGCTTGGCCAATCATCAGCAAGCAATGCACTGCGATGCCGCAGTGAATTATGGGCCGTGATGCGCCACACGAATTTGGCGCGAACGGCCCATATCGTTCGCAATTCGGCGAACGACCGAACAGCCGATGTTCGAGTCGAACACGGGTTCGACTCGAACACGAAGCTCATCCCTAGCCATTGGCTTTGCTCTTAGTTTATTCTATGCTTCTCCATGTCATACATGGAGCAATAAGAATGCTATCACTGCTATCATTTACTGTATATATTGACAGCAATGTCATAAGATAAATAATAGCAGAGAAATCTGTCCTTCAAATTCAGAAATATTAAGAAAAAAAACACTTTGTCAATTGTAACATCATTGGAATAGTTCACTTGTTAACCTGTGGATGTGGGTCATTTTATGTTAGTAAGACAAAAAGCAAACTCTGGAAACATATTAAAGATCACGTCACAGATATTAGCTGTGCCATTGTTGAAAACATATTGCTATTTTTGAGATTTGTAGCACTAGAATGTATACACCCCCCCTCCTCAAGAGGGGGTGACTTTGACCATATGATTCTACATGGACTAGATGGATTTCTTTCAAGCCACCAGACCGCTGGGTCTTAAAGACTCAATAAGTTTTATTCCATTTTTGACTCCAGACTGATTGGGTGTCTCTGACAGATATGACCCACATTATGACATGCTCACAGGGTTCATTTTATATATTATCATGACTTTATCTCTTGCATAATTTGGAATCTTTTTTGACATTAGTAATGCCATATTACAATATTTTGAGTGAGTACATGCAGTATTTGATGTTTAGTTTGGTTCCTGCCTATTTGCTTACCAATTTCTTCTGGTGTACGTACACCCTTTGTGTGTAATGGTATATTCATGAGCCAATAAAATACTGAAAGAAAAGAAAACTAACGTATGACTGATAAACTGCAAATAGTACAGTATTAAATCTTGTTTTAGGTTTAGATACACTTCAATTACCGATTGTGATATTCCAGGAATTTATACAATGAGTGATGTTGCTAAAAGATCCACTTTAAGAAGAGCTTGTTGTCTTCTTTTATTTACTCCAGCAGACAAATAATTAATACAGGTATTACACATGAGTATTTTGCTTTTAGATAGATTCTCTATAAAAGGAAAGAAATGGTTGTATTTGAAAAATAGTGTGCACATTACAAGAAATCAGGCACTTTGAACAATTGTATTTAATTTTTCATTGATTTTTGCTTGACAACAATGATTTTTGACTCCAGACTGATTGGGTGTCTCCGACAGATATGACCCACATTATGGTATGTTCACAGGGTTAATTTTATATAATATCATGACTTTATCTCTTGCATGATTTGGAATCTTTTTTGACATTACTAATGCCATATTACAATATTTTCAGTGAGTAAATACAGTGTTTGATTCCTGCCTATTTACTTACGTACTTACGTATTTCTTCTGGTGTACACCCTTTGGGGTTGATTTGCTAAAGGCAAATCCACTTTGCACTTCAAGTGCACTGCAAGTGCACTTGGAAGTGCAGTCGCTATAGATCTAAGGGGAAGATCTTAAATGAGGGGAAGCTCTGCTGATTTTATCATCCAATCATGTACCAGCAAAAATGCTGTTTTTTTTATTTCTCTTGCATGTCCCCCTCAGATCTACAGTGACTGCACTCCCATGTGCACTTGCAGTGCACTTGTAGTGCAAAGTGGATTTGCCTTTAGTAAATCAACCCCTTTGTGTCTGATGGTATATACATGAGCCAATAATGTACATAGCCATAGCACTATCACTTGACTGTTGCTTAAAGTATTTATATATTTATCGATTCAGTCATATCCAGCTCTCAGTGATTCTATTGCCCATCTCTCTGATATGCTTGAAAGCCTTTTTCATATAATTTTCTTGTCAATTTTTTCACAAGGTAGGTTAGATGGACTTTCCTTAACTCAATTTGGGACTGGTGTGCAGTATGTGATAGCACATGCACATAGTCAGTTTATAGGGCAATTTAAACAGAAGCCAATTAACCCAGCAACAAGACTGAGTACCAAACAAAACCCCACGAGAACACAGGGTGAACATGCAAACTCCACGCGCATAGTGTTCTGGCTACAAGTAGGGATGAGCCGAACACCCCCCGGTTCGGTTCGCACCAGAACCCGCGAACGGACCGCAAGTTCGCACGAACGTTAGAACCCCATTGACGTCTATGGGACTCGAACGTTCGAAATCAAAAGTGCTCATTTTAAAGGCTAATTTGCATGGTATTGTCCTAAAAAGGGTGTGGGGACCCGGGTCCTACCCCAGGGGACATGTATCAATGCAAAAAAAACTTTTAAAAACGGCCGTTTTTTCGGGAGCAGTGATTTTAATGATGCTTAAAGTAAAAAAAAAAAAGTGAAATATTCCTTTAAATATCGTACCTGGGGGGTGTCTATAGTATGCCTGTAAAGTGACGCGTGTTTCCCATGTTTAGAACAGTCCCTGCACCAAATGTCATTTTTAAAGGAAAAAATCTCATTTAAAACTGCTTGCGGGTTTAATGTCATGTCGGGTCCTGGCAATATGGATGAAAATCAGTGAGACAAACGGCATGGGTACCCCCCAGTCCATTACCAGGCCCTTTGGGTCTTGTATGGATATTAAGGGGAACCCCGCACCCAAATTAAAATAAGGAAAGGTCCCTATATACTCTGAACAGCAGTATACAGGCGGTGCAAACAAGACAGGGACTGTAGGTTTGTTGTTAAGTAGAATCTGTTTGTAATTTTGAACATTTTTAACGTGTTTAGCTCCAGCCAAAAAATCTTTTCTAAGCTTTTTGGAAAACATAGGGAAGGGTTATCACCCCTGTGACATTTGTTTTGCGTCTTTCCTCCTCTTCAGAAGATTTCACCTCACTTTTTTGTCCCAATGAAAAATGTTTTTTGAAAATTTGGGTTTTTTTGTGGAACAAGGATTGGAAAGCATCAGTGGAAAGGAGAAATTGTTTTGTCATATTAACTCTTACATGAGAGAATTTCCCTTCCTAGGGGTAGATTTCATCTCACTTCCTGTTGTCTCCTTCCGTTTGCAAGTAGGAGTCGTTTGTAAGTTAGATGTTTGAAAGTAGGGTCCTGCCCTATATACTCAGCAGAAATTTGGGCCTTAGGTGTTGCTGTGGCCAAAACACTGTAAGCCCTCACAGGGCCCTGCTGTGAAATATTAGATCAAGAATTGTAATTACATGCCCCTGTTGAACAGGAGCTGAAAAATTAGGCCTTAGGCACTGGTGCTGGTGCCACAACACTGCAACCCCTCACAGACACTCTAGTTGGAACGCAGGAACGAGCCCTGCTGCAAAGTATTGCATCAAAAATTGTAATTACACGCCCCTGTTAGACAGGGGCAGAAAAATTGGGCCTTAGGCACTGGTGCTGGTGCCACAACACTGCAACCCCTCACAGACACTCTAGTTGGAACGCAGGAACGAGCCCTGCTGCAAAGTATTGCATCAAAAATTGTAATTACACGCCCCTGTTAGACAGGGGCAGAAAAATTGGGCCTTAGGCACTGGTGCTGGTGCCACAACACTGCAACCCCTCACAGACACTCTAGTTGGAACGCAGGAACGAGCCCTGCTGCAAAGTATTGCATCAAAAATTGTAATTACACGCCCCTGTTAGACAGGGGCAGAAAAATTGGGCCTTAGGCACTGGTGCTGGTGCCACAACACTGCAACCCCTCACAGACACTCTAGTTGGAACGCAGGAACGAGCCCTGCTGCAAAGTATTGCATCAAAAATTGTAATTACACGCCCCTGTTAGACAGGGGCAGAAAAATTGGGCCTTAGGCACTGGTGCTGGTGCCACAACACTGCAACCCCTCACAGACACTCTAGTTGGAATGCAGGAACGAGCCCTGCTGCAAAGTATTACATCAAAAATTGTAATTACACGCCCCTGTTATACAGGGGCTGAAAAATTGTGCCTTAGGCACTGGTGGTGGCGCCCAGAACCAAAAATGTTCTTACAAGCTATCAGCGTGATGATTGAGGAGGAAGAGGATAATTACTCAGGGATAGTCACTCAGCATCAGCATAGGCAGTCTTTGAAGGGATCTGAAAAAAATTATTCAGTTACATCAGCATCAGGTGCTTGGTAGCTGGTGGTGATCCAAGACTGATTCATTTTTATGAAGGTCAGCCGATCGACCAAGTCAGTGGACAGACGCACCCTGTGATCGGTTACCACGCCTCCAGCAGCACTGAATGTGCGTTCCAAAAGAACGCTGGATGCAGGACAGGCCAGTAGCTCAATTGCATACTGTGCAAGCTCTGGCCAGTGATCCATCCTCAAGACCCAGTAACCCAGAGGATTTTCGGTGGGAAAGGTGTCCAAGTCTGATCTTGCCCCTAGGTATTCCTGCACCATGTAAAACAGACGCTGGCGATGGTTGCTGGAACCGATCATACCTTGGGGCTGCGGACCAAAAAATTGTCTGAACGCATCGGTCAGACGGCCACCTTCTCCACCGCTCCTTCTTTGACTGACCGAAGCCTCAGCAACACGTTGTCCAGAAACAGGAGTTTGTAACCTCCCAGTCTCTGGGAACGCGTTGCACAGACCTTTCTGCAAGGCCTCCCGAAGATGTTTCATCCTCTACTCCCTCTGCGATGGCAAGATAAGGTCCGCAACCTTACCCTTGTAACGTGGATCAAGGAGGGTTGCCAGCCAGTATTGGTCCTTCTCCTTGATACCACGAATACGAGGATCCTTACGCAGGCTTTGCAGGATCAGGGAGGCCATGCAGCGTAGGTTTGCTGAGGCATTCGGTCCGGAGTCCTCTGGGTCACTAAGGACAACAACGTCCGCAGCCACCTCCTCCCAGCCACATACAAGTCCATGTGTTCCTTGGGACTGATCCCTTAAAGACTGCTGATGCTGAGTGCCAGGCTCCACCTCCATACTGACACAATCTTCCTCCTCCTCCTCCTCCTCGTCCTCTTCCTGTGTGATCGGCGGGCACGCAGGAACACTGTCTGGATAAAGGGGGCCTTGAGAGCTAAGGAAGTCCTCCTCTTCCTGCCTCTGTTCTGCCTCAAGTGCCCTGTCCATTATTCCACGCAGCGTGTGCTCCAACAGGTGGACAAGGGGGACAGTGTCACTGATGCATGCACTGTCAGTGCTCACCATCCTCGTGGCCTCCTCGAATGGTGACAGGACAGTGCATGCATCCCTGATCATGGCCCACTGGCGTGGGGAAAAAAAACCAAGGTCCCCTGACCCTGTCCTGGTGCCATAGTCGCACAGGTACTCATTTATGGCCCTCTGCTGCGTGTGCAGCCGCTGCAGCATGGCCAATGTCGAGTTCCACCTGGTGGGCATGTCACAGATTAGGCGGTTCTTGGGCAGGTTAAACTCCTTTTGGAGGTCCGTCAGCCGAGCACTGGCATTATATGACCGGCGGAAATGCACACAGACTTTCCTGGCCTGCCTCAGGACATCCTGTAAGCCCGGGTACCTGCCCAAGAACCGCTGCACCACCAAGTTAAGGACGTGAGCCAAACAGGGCACATGGGTCAGTTGTCCCTGTCGGAGGGCAGAGAGGAGGTTGGTGCCATTGTCGCAAACCACCATTCCTGCCTTAAGTTGGCGTGGCGTCAACCACCTCTGAACCTGCCCCTGCAGAGCTGACAGAACCTCTGCCCCAGTGTGGCTCCTGTCCCCCAAGCACACCAGCTCAAGCACCGCATGGCATCTTTTGGCCTGCGTACTTGCGTAGCCCCTTGAACGCCTACGGAGCACCGCTGGTTCCGAGGAAGAGGCCATGGAGGAAGAAGAAGAGGAGGGGGTGGAGGAGAGAGGTGTGTCACAATCAGCATTTTGGAGGCGTGGTGGCGGAACAACCTCCAACACTACTGCACCTTGTCCTGCATCCTTCCCAGCTGCCAGCAGAGTCACCCAATGCGCCGTGAAACTTAAGTAACGTCCCTGTCCATGCCTGCTGGACCATGAGTCAGCGGTAATATGCACCTTACCGCTGACCGCCCTGTCCAGCGAGGCATGGACATTGCCTTCCACATGCCGGTAGAGAGCTGGAATCGCCTTCCGTGAGAAAAAGTGGCGTTTGGGTACCTGCCACTGAGGAACCGCACATTCCACAAACTCACGGAAGGGGGCAGAGTCTACCAACTGAAAAGGCAGCAGTTGAAGTGCTAGCAATTTTGCCAAGCTAGCATTCAACCGCTGGGCATGTGGATGGCTGGGAGCAAACTTCTTTCGGCGGTGCAGCAGCTGGGGCAGGGAAATTTGCCTGGTACAATCTGGCGTCGGTGTACCAAAAGCAGATTGCCCACAAGTACATGGCTGTGACACACCTAATTCTACACCTTCATTCCTCTCACTGCAGGTCTCAGAGAGGACTGAAGGTCTAGTGGGGTTGGAAATCTCAGCTGATGAGGAGCAAGGAGAGATCCTCTTTGTTCTTTGGTGTGGGTCTTTTAGATATGCTTGCCAACGAACTGCATGGCAGGTCAACATATGTCTGGTCAAGCATGTGGTACCCAAGCGGGAGATGTTTTGGCCACGCGAGATACGCTTGAGACATATGTTGCAAATAGCAGCGGTGCGATCTGATGCACTCGTCTCAAAAAAGGCCCACACCAAAGAACTTTTTGAATAACGCGCAGAGACTGCAGCGCCCTGCACATGTGGAGCTTTGGGGTGTGATGCAGTCAATGTGCTGCCCTTAGGCTGGCCCCTGGAGGGCATCCTGCCTCGTTGGTGATGTGCCGCCTCCTCCTCCTCCTCCTCTCTCCTATCAGGCACCCACGTTGAGTCAGTGACCTCATCATCCCCTCCCTCCTCATCACTGGAGCAAACCTGGCAGTATGCTGCAGCAGGGGGAGCATGACTGCCAGATTGCTGTCCTTCTTGGGCACCCCCTCTGTCCGTGCTCATGTTACTGCCTTCATCGAGCTCAGTATCATCATCAGAGCCTTCCAAACGCTGGGCATCCTCCTGGAGCATGTACCCAACACTGTGGTCAAACAGTTCGAGGGAATCCTCATGAGGACATGGTGGAGCTAGGGAAGGAGTCACTGATGACATTGAGCTGAGGGAAGAGGCCGCTGCTTTGCCAGACAAAGCACCCTGGGCATGGGTGAGAGAGGATGAGGAGGATGAGGACGGCTTGGTCATCCACTCGACCAAGTTTTCTGCATGTTGCGGCTCAACACGGCCAGCTGCCGAAAAAAAGGCCAAGCGTGTCCCATGGCCACGGGCTGATGAGGATGCACCGTCTCCACGACCAGCACTAGACACAGAGCCTGCTTGCCCTCTCTTATTGGCTTGTGACTGTCTGCCTCTCCTTCTTGGCCTTCCAGACATACTAATGGCCTGTAGCTGCACTAAGCTGGGATAGAACACCTGTAATTTTCTTCAGGTAGCTTTATATACTGTAACCAGACAAGCCTGCCTGTCAGTAGGAAGATAACAGGAACGGATCTAGCTGAACACTGTGAGCAGGACGCACTGCACTAAATGTAAATAGCAGGAACGGATCTAGCTGAACACTGTGAGCAGGACGCACTGACTGCACTAAATGTAAATAGCAGGAACGGATCTAGCTGAACACTGTGAGCAGGACGCACTGCACTAAATGTAAATAGCAGGAACAGATCTAGCTGAACACTGTGAGCAGGACGCACTGCACTAAATGTAAATAGCAGGAACGGATCTAGCTGAACACTGTGAGCAGGACGCACTGACTGCACTAAATGTAAATAGCAGGAACAGATCTAGCTGAACACTGTGAGCAGGACGCACTGCACTAAATGTAAATAGCAGGAACAGATCTAGCTGAACACTGTGAGCAGGACGCACTGCACTAAATGTAAATAGCAGGAACGGATCTAGCTGAACACTGTGAGCAGGACGCACTGCACTAAATGTAAATAGCAGGAACAGATCTAGCTGAACACTGTGAGCAGGACGCACTGCACTAAATGTAAATAGCAGGAACGGATCTAGCTGAACACTGTGAGCAGGACGCACTGACTGCACTAAATGTAAATAGCAGGAACAGATCTAGCTGAACACTGTGAGCAGGACGCACTGCACTAAATGTAAATAGCAGGAACGGATCTAGCTGAACACTGTGAGCAGGACGCACTGACTGCACTAAATGTAAATAGCAGGAACGGATCTAGCTGAACACTGTGAGCAGGACGCACTGACTGCACTAAATGTAAATAGCAGGAACAGATCTAGCTGAAAACTGTGAGCAGGACGCACTGCACTAAATGTAAATAGCAGGAACAGATCTAGCTGAACACTGTGAGCAGGACGCACTGCACTAAATGTAAATAGCAGGAACAGATCTAGCTGAACACTGTGAGCAGGACGCACTGACTGCACTAAATGTAAATAGCAGGAACGGATCTAGCTGAACACTGTGAGCAGGACGCACTGCACTAAATGTAAATAGCAGGAACGGATCTAGCTGAACACTGTGAGCAGGACGCACTGCACTAAATGTAAATAGCAGGAACGGATCTAGCTGAACACTGTGAGCAGGACGCACTGCACTAAATGTAAATAGCAGGAACGGATCTAGCTGAACACTGTGAGCAGGACGCACTGACTGCACTAAATGTAAATAGCAGGAACGGATCTAGCTGAACACTGTGAGCAGGACGCACTGACTGCACTAAATGTAAATAGCAGGAACGGATCTAGCTGAACACTGTGAGCAGGACGCACTGACTGCACTAAATGTAAATAGCAGGAACAGATCTAGCTGAACACTGTGAGCAGGACGCACTGCACTAAATGTAAATAGCAGGAACAGATCTAGCTGAACACTGTGAGCAGGACGCACTGCACTAAATGTAAATAGCAGGAACAGATCTAGCTGAACACTGTGAGCAGGACGCACTGACTGCACTAAATGTAAATAGCAGGAACGGATCTAGCTGAACACTGTGAGCAGGACGCACTGCACTAAATGTAAATAGCAGGAATGGATCTAGCTGAACACTGTGAGCAGGACGCACTGCACTAAATGTAAATAGCAGGAACGGATCTAGCTGAACACTGTGAGCAGGACGCACTGCACTAAATGTAAATAGCAGGAACGGATCTAGCTGAACACTGTGAGCAGGACGCACTGACTGCACTAAATGTAAATAGCAGGAACGGATCTAGCTGAACACTGTGAGCAGGACGCACTGACTGCACTAAATGTAAATAGCAGGAACGGATCTAGCTGAACACTGTGAGCAGGACGCACTGCACTAAATGTAAATAGCAGGAACAGATCTAGCTGAACACTGTGAGCAGGACGCACTGCACTAAATGTAAATAGCAGGAACGGATCTAGCTGAACACTGTGAGCAGGACGCACTGACTGCACTAAATGTAAATAGCAGGAACAGATCTAGCTGAACACTGTGAGCAGGACGCACTGCACTAAATGTAAATAGCAGGAACGGATCTAGCTGAACACTGTGAGCAGGACGCACTGACTGCACTAAATGTAAATAGCAGGAACGGATCTAGCTGAACACTGTGAGCAGGACGCACTGACTGCACTAAATGTAAATAGCAGGAACAGATCTAGCTGAACACTGTGAGCAGGACGCACTGCACTAAATGTAAATAGCAGGAACAGATCTAGCTGAACACTGTGAGCAGGACGCACTGCACTAAATGTAAATAGCAGGAACAGATCTAGCTGAACACTGTGAGCAGGACGCACTGACTGCACTAAATGTAAATAGCAGGAACGGATCTAGCTGAACACTGTGAGCAGGACGCACTGCACTAAATGTAAATAGCAGGAACGGATCTAGCTGAACACTGTGAGCAGGACGCACTGCACTAAATGTAAAGAGCAGGAACAGATCTAGCCTAATCTAGCTCTCAAATCAAATGACACTGTCTGTCTCTCTCTCTATCAGCACACCGGAACACACTACACAGGGCCGCCGTGCAGGCGGCCTTATATAGTGTGGGGCGTGTACTAAATCCCCTGAGCCATAATTGGCCAAAGCCACCCTGGCTTTGGCCAATTACAGCTCTCTCTACTGACGGCGCTGTGATTGGCCAAGCATGCGGGTCATAGTGCATGCTTGGCCAATCATCAGCCAGCAATGCACTGCGATGCCGCAGTGAATTATGGGCCGTGACGCGCCACACGAATTTGGCGCGAACGGCCCATAACGTTCGCAATTCGACGGACGGTCGAACAGCCGATGTTCGAGTCGAACATGGGTTCGACTCGAACACGAAGCTCATCCCTAGCTACAAGACATAAGTTCTAGACACAAATCCACTGTGCCACCTGCTTAGTTTTCATTTTATAGACTAAGAACATTTTCAAAAAGCACAGAAAATACCTGTTCCTCTTGCAAGAAATACAGTGTCCTTGTCACTTCCTGTGACATGAACAGACAGCAAAAACAATGTTATCTGTTTTTCTGAACTGCTAATTCCATCAACCCCAACAAAGTCGAATATGTTTGAAGTCCAAAAGAGCATGTATAAAAGGTCACAGCACAAAAAAATTGCTTATCTTGAACTGCAGTTGTGGAAAAAACAGTCAAATTCCCCAAGAAAACAACACATTTGCAAATCATACTGTTCTCATCCGCCCAGATAAAAATATACAGATCTGTATGAACTTTTATTGTGATTTGCTTACACAGTGTTTAAAGTCCAACCTTATTGATGACAACGGTTCCCTCCGTAGATAGAATAGAGGAGTGAGCGTAGCCATCTAGGGACAATAAGATATATAAAGCCAATAGCTCCGCGCTTAGGTAATCAAGGAACTGCAGCCCCCCAGCACAGAATCGCACCAATGTGAAATTCCAAAAGAGATTAGAGTCAAAAAAACAGGGGTAATTGGCGCTGTTCCGCTAAGATCAAAAAGACTGGTGTATTATATCAAGTGAACTATGAAACAAACCAAGCACAAATAGCAATGTATAAAATAAAGAGAAATTAAGTGAAAATAGCTGAAGTGTGTGCAACACCTGCCATGAAAAAGTGCAGCGTGTATTCGTTCCTAGGTGAACCAAAATAGATTAAGGTCTAGGTGAAAATGAATTCTCAAACCAACTATCAGGAAATCCTTAAAATCATATACTAATCATAATAAACATCAGTAGTGCAAAAACTAGCAAACACCAATAGTGTATAAATAAATGACTTTGAAATCTATAATCACAAATGCACATAAAAAAATTAAAAAATTAAAAATTAAAAATTAAAAATTCATCACAAATCTTGAGTCCACAAAAAGTCCCACAAAATATAAGTAAATTGTAAAAAAGGCCTGTAGTGCAAAATTCTTCATAAAGTGCAAATAGTGAGTCTTTTTAAATTTCTAGCAATGATCTTAGTGCCGTGAAATCCTCCTGTCATCCAAAACGCCCCCCAATGTGCCCTCACTCACCGAAGGAGGACACCCCTGCAGGGGTATCAGGCCTGTCAGCTGTATTCCGCAGCTATGGTCCTTGGTAAAGGCTCCTGTTCGGATCTCCACTCTCGGTGTCCGGGCTGGCTCCAATCAATCCCCGCAGGCACATCTGGCTGATGGTGTCCTGTTCCGCAGATGTGCCTGCGGGGATTGATTGGAGCCAGCCCGGACACCGAGAGTGGAGATCCGAACAGGAGCCTTTACCAAGGACCATAGCTGCGGAATACAGCTGACAGGCCTGATACCCCTGCAGGGGTGTCCTCCTTCGGTGAGTGAGGGCACATTGGGGGGCGTTTTGGATGACAGGAGGATTTCACGGCACTAAGATCATTGCTAGAAATTTAAAAAGACTCACTATTTGCACTTTATGAAGAATTTTGCACTACAGGCCTTTTTTACAATTTACTTATATTTTGTGGGACTTTTTGTGGACTCAAGATTTGTGATGAATTTTTAATTTTTAATTTTTAATTTTTTAATTTTTTTATGTGCATTTGTGATTATAGATTTCAAAGTCATTTATTTATACACTATTGGTGTTTGCTAGTTTTTGCACTACTGATGTTTATTATGATTAGTATATGATTTTAAGGATTTCCTGATAGTTGGTTTGAGAATTCATTTTCACCTAGACCTTAATCTATTTTGGTTCACCTAGGAACGAATACACGCTGCACTTTTTCATGGCAGGTGTTGCACACACTTCAGCTATTTTCACTTAATTTCTCTTTATTTTATACATTGCTATTTGTGCTTGGTTTGTTTCATAGTTCACTTGATATAATACACCAGTCTTTTTGATCTTAGCGGAACAGCGCCAATTACCCCTGTTTTTTTGACTCTAATCTAGGGACAATAAGTTTGTTATTTGTAGGATTACCAAGTGGGAAAATACTGTAAAAAAGAAAACTAATGTATGACTGATAAACTGCAGTATACAGTATTAAATACAGTATTAGGATAAAAAAACCTTCTGTGTGCAGCAGCCCCCCTCAGCCCCCCTAATACTTACCTGAGCCTCATCTAGATGCAGCGATGTTGCAGGAGTGTCTCGGCTGCCCAGGACTCCCCTCCTCTTTGGCAGAGAAAGCAGCACTGCGCCATTGGCTCCCGCTGCTGTTATTTAAAGTCAGTTGGCTAATGAGAAAAGAAAGGGGGTAGGATCTGGGCCACAGCTCCCTGTGTCTAGCTGGACACAGGGGGCTGTGGCTCTGCTTGGATGCCCCTATAACAAGCTGCTTGCTGTGGCAGTCAATGTAAATTTCTGATAATACATTGCAATATGGCTACCTGGAGTTTTCTGTACACAGAGTGTGTACTGACCACTCCCCAGAAACATAATTTCCTGCTTGTGTGATTGGCTCACCAAATTTTGCCTAAGATACATGTCAGATTTCAGACATCCCTTGCAACAAACATGTCATTTTTTGAGAGATACATTCAATAGGAACATGTCTAAAGGGATGCAGGCCCAGCAGATTTCCTCATTAGTACCCTTCAGCTCCACACTTGACAGTTAATTATGAAATCACTCCCATTACACTCAGAACAGAAGCACGGACAAACACACAGGGATTTCTCAATAATAACAAAAGGTAGGAAGCTGCAACAAAGTTTATTATAATCCTTGCAATGTACATAGATCACCCAGAGGGGAATGTTTTTTTCTCAACAAAAGTGGAGTTACGCTTTAAAGATAACAAAAACTGAGATAATTAAGACCAACTTAAATTTAGCATACATTCAGGCCAAAGTTATGAAAGGGGAAGCTGTTGTAACTTTATTTTGTATTGTATTTTTCCATTGGTTGCTAGGATGCAGGTCACCAGCATCCTTGCAACCAGTGAAACAAAGCACTCAGACAGTGGGCAGATCCTGATGGTGAACTCAGTCCCCATCAGGTCCACTTGCTTTGTAATTGACAGCTGATTCCATAGCTGCTATTCAGTGGCTTTGGAACCCACTGACTGTCTTCTGCTATCAATCAAAGGCAGGCAACCTGATAGGAAATTAGTTTACCATCAGACTCTGTCATCTTTGATACTGACTGTGGAAGGCATTGGGCAGATTCCATAGCCACTATTGGACTGAATAATGGCTTTGAAATCTTCCCAAAGTAGTTCTCTTCAGGGGTTCTGAAAAAGGAACTAGTCCTACAGAGTTCAGCATCAGGCTCCACCACCCCACAATAAAACTCTTTGGCTGCTGCACCTGTCAGTGCAATGGGTGCAGTGGTTGGGGTTGAAGATTACTAACTCTAAACCAGAGCTGCGCTAAGGACAGAGTGCCTGGTGTCGGCTGCCTCCTATGGAAAA
This sequence comes from Lithobates septentrionalis, assembly GCA_037952835.1. Lineage (NCBI taxonomy): Eukaryota > Metazoa > Chordata > Amphibia > Anura > Ranidae > Lithobates > Lithobates septentrionalis. Next base: position 1,511,863 of record JBBDGP010002106.1, read on the forward strand.
TGCATGCATTTGTTTCCAGCAGGTATGTCAATCTGTCACAGGCACTGACATTTGAGGAGGTGTGAACAAATTCTAAAGAGTGTCTAAGCCATGCTTTATTCCAGGAACTGTACTTTCCCCACTAGCAGGGCAATTAACCTGGAGAAGGTCATGGAGAATTTTAGCAATTCTTGATAATATACCACCAAAATTGTTCATTTCAACAATTGATGGATAGATAGATAGATACATAGAAAGACCTGTAGTGAGAAAAAAAATATGTATAGCAGAAAAGAAGGCAAATATACCTAAGTACACACTTTGAATATTAGTATTTGAATGTGAAAGTTATAAATGACATAGAAATAAATTTCCATTGCAAAAAAATAAAATAAAACAAGTGTATATACTATATATATATATATATAGATAGATCTATATATATATAGATCTATATATATATATATAGATCTATATATATATATATATAGATCTATATATATAATTTGAGTTTGTACTTTATGGTATCTTGCTCAGTATAAAGCCAGTGATGAACTGTTAGAGTGCAATATAAAGCTGTCAAGAAAGAACGGAAACTTCCATGTCCTGCTGAGCTCTAATGTGCAAAACATAAGCCAAACTGAAAAGAAAAACACGAAAATCACTGATAACTTTTAGTAAAAGAAGGTGTACGATTTAATGCACTCTTGGGGCAATGTGTTGGTTTTACATGCCTCTTAACAGTATATTTACTGCTGTTCAATAAAATTCCGTAATACACCCCTTGGGCCTATTACTTAGCTAGTATACTTAGAGCAAACAACTTCCAGGGGGTTCTAATAGTTGAATGACATGTATTCCTACCCATGTAAAGCCACTTCAGTGTTGTCAAGGGCTCTTTGTAGCTCCTTGATGTAAAAAACGGACAATGCTTAATACATTTTTGTTACACAAAATAGAGAGATATAATCTATCTCATAATCAATGTAACCATAAACTTTTGTAGTGCCACATAACACTTTTCTGTGAAATACAGTTCTGATTTACAATTCGAAATCATGAAAAAAGTATTCTTTTCTTTATACTGTACTGATATTCACACTTTATGTTAATATTCTAGATATTGTAGAATACTAAATCTATGGGCAAGGATCGATTTATTGTTTCATTTCTGTAGCACAAATCAACATGATCAATAGTTAATCAAATACAAACCTCACAGTCGATGGTAGTAGTAGAATGGCAAGGTAGAAGCAAAAATGTACTTCACAATAGGCATCTGTCACAGTAACCAAAAATTAGAGCTTCAGTCCTCTGTGTCTGAGAGGTAAAAAAAACATGTGACATTCCATCTGCAAAGCATTGCATCACAAACACAAATAGCTATTTTGGTAACAAAAAAATGAAAGCATCAGCCCTTGGGTATTTGAGTAGACCATTTAAATTAGCCCTTGGTACCACATTTAGACTACAGCACCAACAAGCCTGAAAGGTCAAGCAGAAGGCCCTTAGAGGGATCTTTTAAAAAAACAGCCAGGCCTCAGAGCAAAGGCAGAATGCCCTTGGAGGAGCCTTCCTAAAATAAAAATTTAGTCATGCCACATAGTGAGGCAGAAGGCCTTTGGAGAGTATTTACTGAAAACATTAGAGCTTTAGCCCTTTGGTTTAATGTATTAATTCATTAATTTTTGGGAAGGGGGATAGTAGATTGAAAGGAGGAGAAGGAGGCCTATGTCAGGCTTTGATTGAGATTGGTGGCCATCACCATTAATTTATAAGTGAGGAGTATTACAGATTAGCTGTTTTGAAGCAGAATACAAAGCAGAAGTGACAGCAGCAGAAGCACCACCACCACCACCACCATTTAAAGAGCAGAGTGTGCACCCTTCATTTTGTAAATATAAGCTCTGTCATAGACAAAGATTTGGCATTTTGCACACACAGTGAGTAAGCACAGCAACACAGGACCTTGCCTGGCTTGAACTTGTGTCGGGTCAACCATGTGTCAGCCTCGGCCTGCAGATCTGCTAGCAGCTATGTACCTCTGTGGCACCTCTAGAAAAACAAGCTTGAGTATGGCATGGCACTAATTTACTTGTGCAGTACTGTATGTGCTGTGATGCTTGAAAGGCTAATATGGTAGTGTTGACAATGTAGAAGGGGTGTCCCTGGAAAAGGGGTCTAGAAAGGGGGACAAGAAAGAAGAAGGGATGGAGGAGGAGGGTGAACAAGTGTCAGAGATAACCAAATCTTCAACAACTCGTGGTGATACCACAGATCCAGTGAGTGCATCCCTTGAAGCTTGCTGCCTAGCTACAACAAAATGTGCCCAGTAAGGATAAGTACCTCTCCTTCCCTTGCTTACTGAACCTCAAAAGAGGTCAGGTGTACACTGTCACTGACAGCATGCTGAAGTGACAGGTACACTTTCTGGGTCACATGATCATGAAGGGCAGGGACTGCTTTATGGGAAAAACAGTGGTGACAAGGCATTTGTTACTGGGGGACAGCACAAATCTGTAAGGCAGAAGTTGCAGCATTAGAAGCTGTGCAAGGCTAGTGTTGGGGCATTGAGCATGGGGTAATTAGAGGGAAGATTCTTTTTTTTATTGCAAACCCTGTGGAATGGAAGGCTGACTGGTGAACATCATTACAGGAGATTTTTTTTTTTTTAACAGCTGTAACACTAACTTATTATGACAAGTCAGTTAAAAAAGAAATGACAGACCCACTGTATAACTGGACACTTAATATACAGTGCTGTGAAAAAGTATTTTCCCCTTCCTGATTTTTTTTTTTTGCACATTTCTCACACTTAAGTGATTCAGATCATCAAACAAATGTTAATATTATAGAAAGATAACCAGAGTAAATTCAAGATCTATTTTTTAAATTATTATTTCATTAATTAAGGGAAAAAAGCTGTTCAAATCTGCCTGGCTCTACATGAAAAAGTAATTGCCCCCTTCCATGCTGAATCATGAATGAACTGTGATTAACCACAATTTTTTTGAAAGCTGAGTTAAATTTCCCTTGCCACACCCAGGCCTGATTACTGCCAGACCTGTTGAATCAAGAAATCACATAAAAAGAAGCTGTCTGACAAAGTAAGCATTCTAATGCTGCGTACACACGGTCGTACTTTTCGTCTACAAAAGTCCAACGGACGCTGACGGACTAAAGCTGGCTGGTAATCCGATCGTGTGTGGGCTTCTCCGGACTTTCAACTGACTTTTTTAGCCTCAAATCCGACGTACTTTAGATTTGAAACATGCTTCAAAACTTTACTTCGTAACTACGACGGACCCCGAAATCCGCTCGTCTGTGTGCTAGTCCGACGGACAAAAAGCCACGTTAGGGCACCTATTGGCTACTGGCTATGAACTTCCTTATTTTAGTCCGGTGTACGTCATCACGTACGAATCCGACCGACTTTTGTGTGGTCGTGTGTAGGCAAGTCCGTTCGTTAGAAAGTAGGCCGCAAGTCCGCCGCAAGTCCACCGAAAGTCTGCCGGAAGTCTGTCGGACAGGCTGTCTGACTTTTGTAGACGAAAAGTACGACCGTGTGTACGCGGCATAACAGATCACAAAAAGCCACACATCATGCCACAATCTAAAAAAAAATCAAAAATAGATTAAAAACAAAGTAATGTACATGTATCAGTCCAGGAAGGGTTTCAAAGCCATTTCTAAGGCTTTGGAACTCCAGTGAACCATGGAGAGAGCCATTATCCACAAATCAAAATAACTGTGGTGAACCTTCCCAGCAGTGGCCAGCCTACAAACATTACTCCATGACGACGACTCATCCAGGAGGTCATAAAAGAACCCAGAACAACATCTAAAGAACTGCAGGCCTCATTTGCCTCAGGAAAGATGGGTGTTCATGATTCAACAATAAGAAAGAGACTAGGCAAAAATGGCATCCATGGGAGAGTTCCAAGGCCAAAGCCACTGCTGACCAAAAAGAACACAAAGGCTGATCTCACATTTACCAAAAAACATCTTGATTGTCCCCAAGACTTTTAGGCAAATATTCTGTTGACTGATGAGACAAAAATTGAACTTTTTGGAAGGTGTGCGTCCCGTTAAATCTGGCATAAAACGAATACAGCATTTCATAACAAGAACATCATACCAACAGTCAGACATGGTGGTGGTAGCGTGATGGTCTGGGGCTGCTTTGCAGCTTTAGGACCTGGACGACTTACCATAATTGATGGAACCATGAATTCTGAGCTCTACCAGAAAATCCTAAAGGAGAATGTCCGTCCATCAGTTCGTGACCTCAAGCTCAAGTGCACTTGGGTTATGCACCAGGACAATGATCTGAAACACTACAGCAAGTCCACCTCCCAATGATTCAAGCAAAGCAACATTTAGGTTTTGGAGTGGCCTAGTCAAAGCCCGGACTTAAATCCAATTGAGATGCTGTATCATGACCTTACACAGGCCGTTCATGCTGGAAAACCCTCCAATGTGGCTGAATTAAAACAATTCTGCAAAGAAGAGTGGGCCAAAATTGCACCACAGCAATGTGAAAGACTCATTGCCAGTTATCACAAACGCTTGATTGCAGTTGTTGCCACCAAGGGTGGCACAACCAGTTATTAGGTTTAGGGAGCAATTACTTTTTCACATAAAGCCAGGCAGGTTTGGACTGCTTTTTAGCCTTAATAAATGAAACCATCGTTTAAAAACTGCTTTTTGCATTTACTCGGGTTATATTTGTGTAATAATACAATTTGTTTGATGATTTGAGTCATTTAAGTAAAATATGCAAAAAAATTAAAAAAATCAGAAAGGGGGCAAATACTTTTTCACAGCATTATAATGCCCCGTACACACGGTCGGATTTTCCGATGGAAAATGTCCGATCGGAGCGTGTTGTCGAAAATTCCGACCGTGTGTGGGCTCCATCGGACATTTTCCCTCGGATTTTCCGACACACAAAGTTGGAGAGCAGGAGATAAAATTTTCCGACAACAAAATCCGATCGCGTCAATTCCGACCGTGTGTGGCCTGTTCCGACGCACAAAGTGCCACGCTTGCTCAGAAGAAATTCCGGCACGGAACAGCTCGTTCTGGTAAACTTAGCGTTCGCAATGGATACAGCACTTTCGTCACGCTGCAATGTCAAAAATGGTTTAATACAGCGCACTCTCTTCTTCTTTATAATGTGCAAAGAATTAAGTAGTTTTGCTGCTCATATTCACACACTTCTCACAAAGTTTTTTTTTTTATTTTTTTATTGGGATTCCCTGAATATATTGTTATTAGTTGTCACATCTGACAGAATGTTTTTTGTTTTTTTTGGGGGATTTTACGCCTTTTTTTTTTAAGATTTAATGTTTGTATTTTTTCCAAGGCTGATCTTTGTTCAATGTTATTTTTATTTTTACTCCAGAATATTTTTGTGTGTGTTTTTTGTGTCAAGTTACCCCAACACCATTGATATCTTTTATTATTTAATCTCAAGGAGATTGTTTTTTGTTGGTGTCCCTTGTTAATTTCACATTGTATATTTGAAATGTACCTGAATCCTCACAAACCAACTGTCCTTTTTGAAGTAAAACACATAGGCAAGTATAATTCAAAACAAAAATCCTTTATTAAGGGCTCAGAACCAAACAAAGAGGGAGGCAACACTGGATCAACAGGAGAAATTGGCGAAGCCTTGGACCCCCACGGCAGACATCAATTCTTGAACATCAAAATTGGTGGCCTGAGGAGTCCATATGTAAGGGAGGGCAGTCTGGTCCAGAATTCACCGAGATCCAGAAAGCAGCAGATGACATCTGTGTCCCCAGGCTGTGGTAATACAAGAGGCTGCATTTTTTGGCCGACCAGACTGAATCCAGGGTCCTCACTTTCTGGTCTTCCTTCCACGCTTCCTTCCCGGCTGTGGCTGTGCAGTGGGAGATGTGGCAGGAGGAGGAGTAGGACCTGGAGGAGGAGGAGGACTGGGAGGACCTGGAGGAGAAGGAGGAGGAGGAGGAGGACCTGCAGGAGGAGGACCATCGCAAAGGTGTGTCTGAGCTGTAATTTGGCCCCTCATACCTTTGTTAAGAGCCTCCAATATGAGCGACTCACACATGACTTGTTGTCCCTCCTCCATCCTCTGCATTTTATAGGCAATGATGGCAGCAATGTCCTCCTCTACGATGTGTCGTGCTCCCAGGGCCTCTGTAGCCCTCCAAAAGAGTCCTCTGCCAGCCTCCTCTAGGGCACTCCTCCTACTGACACTTTCTCTTTTCAGGGGGGGTGGAGGGACCTGCAGATCAGCCAGCCGGATCGGCCCGGCCACCTCCTGGCTGAGACTTTCCTGTGTATGAAAAAAGGACATGGTTGTAATGTTTTGCATCATCAATCACAATCCTAAATTAGTACTCCCAACTAACATCTAGTTAACATCATTGATTGAACAAGCAGAAATATTTAGAGGGATGCTATACCTGGCTCAATCTGGGCTCCTCCACATGTTGCCTGGAAGGCCCAAGTTGGGCGTCAGAAGCCTCAGCCGGGGGGAAGGAAGCGTGGAAGGAAGACTGGAGAGGGATGGCCTGGGTTCAGTCTGGCCTGCCAGAAAATGCAGCCTGTCATAGTACCACAGCCTGGGGACATAGATGTCATCTGCTGCTCTGGATCTCTGTGAATCCAGGACTTTCTTGCGCTCCCTTAGATATGTACTCCTCAGGCCACCAATTAAGATCTTTAAATAGGTGATGTCTGCCGTGGGGATCACCTGCTTCACAATTTCACACAATTGCTCCAGTGCTGCCTTCCTCTTTGCTTGGTTCTTGTAATGTGGGTGTTTAATCTCCCACAGACATGGCAGCTCCCTTAACATATCAATGAATAGTGACATGAAGTCATTATCTTTAACTAAGATATCCATGTTCACTGCAAGACACAACACAAGACAAAGCCTAATGTCAGACAAAACTCTCCTAATCTTGTTACAATATAGGCCTCAATCTAGAAGCAGCATAGGCACAAGTTTGTCTCTTACCTTCGTTCTTATGATCGGCGCGTCCAATGCTCCTTCCTCCGCTCACAGATCGTACGTAATACGCACGTGTGTTACGCTTTATATACACTGCGCATGCGTGTAACTCCACCCGCCCCTGACGTTCTTTCTATTCTATTCCCCGCCCCTTTTCGTTCGGCGCAGTGGGGGAAGAGCACATGGCGGAGTCACAGCAGGTGCGTGATAATTACAGGAACAAGGAGGAGGAGGAGGAAAGCCCGGGTCCGGACACGTCCCGATCCAGAAGGAGACGTTTTAAGGCCACAAATATGTCCTTTGGGGAGATGTTGGAGATGGTCGACATCCTGAAGAAGGCCGACTATGACGGAAAGTATGGGCCTTACCCCAACCCCAATATCAGAAAGGCCAAGATCATTGCGAAAGTGGTCAAAAGTCTTCACAGGAATTTCGGGGTACGACGATCGAAAGATCAGCTCAGGAAGCAGTGGTCGGACCTGAAATTAAGAGAGCCCGAGCAGTACCGAAAGATCCGGAGAGTGCTGCAAAAAAGTAAGTAGTTGTGCTGTGTTCCTATTCTTTTTGTCTTTATTACGTTCGGTCTGCTCCATATGCTTTTCTTAATTGTACAGTTTAAAAGGGCAACTTTAATGTTCATGGGCCCATTATTCGTTCGTATCAAACATTTTTCTTTCGGCCTCTAAAACACCATTGTTTAGGCCATATGCATTTTCCCAGATTTTTTAGGGCCTACTTGGATGCCAAATATTTGTTTGTGTAGATGGGTTTGTTACTAGAATGAAATGCAAACTAGATTCTGTGTAAGGAGAGGACACTGAGCAGCTGTTTTCACATCTGGACACTGGAGCACTAGTGTGGGACACAAGAACACCATTTTTATTAGGGGGAGCCACACAGGTGCTCCAGTGTATACTATAGGGGTGTCTCCATCTGTGAAGCTTGTACTAAACAGGTAAAGTATTGCAGCTTGACAAAGGGCAATAAAAAAAAGACATCTTGGAACTCGGCTAAAATTGTCAATTGTACCCCACTTCCAAGCAATGTTTCATATTTATAGTTCTGCCATCAAATATCTGTGTGCTAATTATACCATTTTTGTTTTACATAGGGGATAAAAGACTCGGAGGACACCCCTCATCTGAGGAGACCAGAGACCCCCCACCTATGGAAGAAGGTGAAATACCCCCAACCCAAAAAGAGCAGGAGGAGGAAGAAGATGTTGTGGAAATTGGCACCACAACAGGTGAGTGTCTGCGACCACAGGCTCAGGTAAGAGATGGATGGTGGCAGATTTTTGATACCTGTTTTTGTTTGGTTTCTCTCTTTTTAGGTGATGTTAGGGATCAAGATCCTTTCACATCAGAAAGTGCCCAGATCCTGATCGGGGAGATCATGGGGTGTAATGTAGAATTGCAAAACATCCAGAAAAAAATAAATGATGTGATTCAAAAAAATAATAACATCATTGATGTTTTGGGGCGAATTTAAAACCCCACAAAATCACTTTTTTGATTGTGGTCCAATGTTTTTAATCTTTTTGCAATGTTTTGAAAAGCCGAATTTGGAGGATGCATACAGTGTGCCAACATGTGCTATCTGCCATCACGGGAGATCAATGGACGCGTTTTGGGGGTGCAACCCCTTCCTCAATTATAAAGTAGCGGTGAGGAAGGGGTTTCTCCCCCAAAACACGTCCCTTGATCCCCCGTGATGGCAGATAGCACAAGTTGACATTCGTAAATTGGTGTGCATCTTCCAAATTTGGCTTTTCCAGGGGTGATTTCCCCCCATCTGAACGCTATATCAAACCCAGTTCCTAAATACTGATGTCTGATATAGCCTTCAGGTTTTACCATATGTGAACTTTGTAAGTTCAAGTTTTTTGTCTTTCTTGTTGGTTTTACACAGGCCTGTTTTATCGTAAATGGACATTTCTATTTTTGATAATGCCACCCCAAAAATTGTTATACAAGAAACATGTTGGTTTGTTTTAAAAACCTTTGGTAAATGCACATGTGATTGTGCAGGTATAAAAAAGTTGGTTAATCAAGGGATGTGTGGATTATTGTCTCAACGCTACAACACTTTTGGGGTGATGTCATTGGTGTTTTCAGAGAAAATGGGGGTTATTTACTAAGGGCAAATCCTCTTGGCACTACAAGTGCAGTTTCAGTGCAGTTGCAACTGCACTTGTAGTGAAATGTGTTTTTGCATTTAGTAAATAACAGCCAACAGTGCTTTGTATAAGGTTACACAATCACGCCATTTTCTGGACTCAACACATTTCTGTCAGGGTCAGCTAAAACAAACACAAGCAGTAAATGTCCACAAAGAACTTCTTTTTTTTTTTTTTTAATAGAAAAAAGCTTCACATATTTGCTGGCATATTGATGGCCCCCCTACCCACAAAGAACTCCAGGTAGCGTAACCGGACATCACGGGCACTCAGGGTGGGCAAGCCAGGACGGCCGCTTTCAAGCGCCGTCAGTGTTTCAGGTATCACTTCGGCCTCAGGCCCAACTGAGACAGCATAGTTGGCCGAATGTTTCCTTAAAAAGTTATGGAGAATACAGCACGCCAGCATAATATGGTTCAGTTTATACTCCGCCATATGGATGGGTGTCATAAATAGGCGGAACCGGCTGGCCAGGATTCCAAATGTGTTCTCCACCACTCTTCGGGCTCTGGCCAGCCGGTAATTAAAAACCCTCTGTTCCGGGATGAGGGTCCTCATCGGGAATGGCCGCATCAGGTGGTCCCCCAGCGCAAACGCTTCATCAGCAACGAACACAAATGGGAGTCCTTCCACATTGTCCTCTGGAGCTGGCAAGTCCAAGCTGCCATTCTGGAGACGCCTGTAGAACTCCGTCTGGGCGATGACTCCACCATTGGACATCCGGCCATTCTTCCCCACGTCCACATACAGGAAGTCGTAAGTAGCCGACACCACCGCCAACATCACTATACTATTGAACCCCTTATAGTTGAAATAGTATGACCCCGAGTTGGGTGGTGGGACGATGTGGACGTGTTTCCCATCAATTGCCCCTCCGCAGTTAGGAAAGTCCCACCGCTGGGCAAAGTGGGAGGCCAAAGTCTGCCATTCCTGTGGCGTGGAAGGAAACTGTTGAGGGAAAAAATAAAACATTACTATTTTTGCTCAGAAACATGGCAAGCAGATTAGGCACAAACATTATGGGGCAACCTCCAGATAGCATTTATTAAGGGGAATTTAACAACGCCAAACTATAAGGTACACCTATCATATTCCCCCTCCTCCCCTCTCATGGGCCATTTCTAACATTATAGGGGGTGTGTGGAAATCTTGGACAGGTAACCCTCTTCACTTCATTGAGAGATGAATGCCTAAGACCCCATTCACACAGGGGCAACACGACTTGCAGGTCGCCTCACCGAGGCAACCTGCACACGACTGCCCGGGCGACTTGCAAAACGACTTCTGTATAGAAGTCTATGCAAGTCGCCCCAAGTCGCCCCCGAAGTAGTACAGGAACCTTTTTCTAAGTCGGAGCGACTTGCATCGCTCCCCTTAGAACGGTTCCATAGCACAGAACGGGAGGCGACTTGTCAGGCGACTAGGTCGCCTGACAAGTCGTCCCTGTGTGAATGGGGTCTAAATACAGGGTATTACTTGGAACAGCCCCTCCTTAGTTACACTATTGGCAGACCACTGGACAGGTAAGAAGTGTCATAATACAAAGATATAAATACACATTGTACACATTTGAGCACATTTGAACATTCTGCTATTACCTATCAAGATAATAATAGGATACAAAAACTTTAAACAGTACCATTTGAAAGTATGCAGGCAGGCCCTTGCTTTGGGAAATTCATCCATAAATCAGAGCACAAAAGAGATGGGTATAGTGTGTATGGGTTTGGCAAAGTCAGCAGATAGATGATTGAGGATAGATAGAGAATTGGGATCAGCTGAGTTAGCAGTTGGGGGAGGGAGGGTTACTAAAAATTATTTGGGGACACCACCAAAAAAAAGCCTCTGGCACTCTGCCAGAATTTAAAGCAAAAATAACATTTCAAAACATTTTAGGGGGTGTTTGGGGTAAAGCACTACTATGGAGCTGATAAAATACATTGTTAAGTGACTACATGAGGTGAATATAGGGCCAGGAGACACCATGCTGGGGAGGTTATTGAAGGGCAAATATGTATGAAGGACCTAAAATAATAATTACATAAAAATCCAGCATGCATGAGGACAAAGGGGACATTCACAGCATATTACAATCATGGTAATTAGGGAATGAGGAAAGAAATAAAAGATATTAGCAAACATTCAATACAATAAAATGACAGATTAAAGGATAAAAATCTTACCTTCATATACTCCTTCTGCAGGACCTGTATGGTGGCAGAACAGGTCTCTGGGATAATGATCCCCAGAGCCTGGGGGGAGATGCCTGTCGAGAACTTCAAGTCCTGCAGGCTTCTCCCTGTCGCCAAGTACCGCAGGGTAGCGACCAGCCTCTGCTCCGGAGTGATGGCTTGCCTCATGCAGGTATCCTGCCTGCTAATATAAGGGGTCAGCGAAGCCAACAAACGGTGAAACACGGGGTCCGTCACCCTGAGAAAGTTCCTGAAATCATCAGGATTATTCTCACGGATCTCACGGAGCAAAGGCATATGACAGAACTGGTCACGCTGAAGCAACCAATTCTTGGTCTATGAACTCCTCCCCACCCTGTTCATGGACTGGACTTGTGTCAAGGTCAGGACCCCAACACCAAGCCCCCGCACAGCACAAACTCTACGAGGAGTACGTATACGCAACATTGCTAGAAAACGGTCGGCTGCTCAGAACGAAGTAACAGAACGCACTGAAGAACAGCAAGGCCTGTGAAGAGCGACCTGAAAAACAGTAACAAACGAACAAGAATACAATGACTAATTAAAGTCACGCGGAACTTGCTTGCACGCACTGAAGAGCAGATACAAACCCACAAGCACAAACTGAACGGCAGAAAACGATCTGAAAGCCACGAGTCTGAAAAAGCGCGAATCGTCTCTCACCAAACTTTTACTAACACAAGATTAGCAAAAGGAGCCCAAAGGGTGCCGCGCTTGGTTCTGAACTGGCCTTTTCTAGTCTCGTCGTACGTGGTGTACGTGACCGCGTGGTTGGCGATCGGAAATTCTGACAACTTTGTGCGACCGTGTGTAGACAAAACAAGTTTGATCCTAGGATTTTGTTGTCGGAATGTCCGAACAAAGTCCGACCATGTGTACGGGGCATTAGTGTACACTCACTGAGTTGCATGCATTATTTTTTTTTAAAAATGGTAATACTAACTAGCAAGTCAGACAAAAAAAGAAATGATAGATCCTCTTTCTAATGCCGCGTACACATGACCGGACTTTCCAACAGAAAAGGCCTGACGGAATCATTCCATCGGATATTTCGATCGTGTGTGGGACTTTTTCTTTAGAAAATTCTGACCTAGAAATAGAACATGTTTTAAATCTTTCCAACGGAATCAATTCCTATCAGGAAAACCGCTTGTCTGTATGCTATTCCGACGTACAAAAAACTACGCAAGGGCAGCTATTGGCTACTGGCTATTGAACTTCCTTTTTCTAGTCCCTATGTCATTGCGTTCTAAACGATCGTACTTTTGTGTGATCGTGTGTAGGCAAGTCCGTTTCAGCAAAACTCCGCCGGAACTCCGTTGAAAAAAAGTCAGAGTTTATTCTGCTGGAATGTCCGGTCGTGTGTACGTGGCATAACTGGATGGATTGTATGTTTTCACTTGTATGCACACTTACCTGTGTACTTTATTTATTTTTTTAACAACAGTAACACTAACTTTATGTGACATGTCAGACACTGAAGAAATGACAGATCCTTTTTTACTATTGGATGGACAGTGCATGCAAGCTAAGCTGTGTGTTTTATTTTTTTTAACAACAGTAAACTTGTCTCAATGTCTTGTCTAATATGTTAAAATTGCAAATGCACCACAAAACAATAAGTAGTATATGGGGTTTATAACACAGCTATACAGGACTTGTCCTTGCCTGAGAGACACTGCCTTTTCTAAGTTTTAACTTCCTGCACATGCTGTAGATATGTGCCCCACACACTAGTAGAAATCCCCCACCCCCCAAAATATCCTAACTATAAGGTCTCAGCACAACACCTACCTAATTAGCCAGACTACAAGGCTATGAATGCCTGGTGGGTGTAATATACCCGGTGTTTAAAAGCCCTGAGTGGGGCAATATACCAGGTGATCCCAGACATCCAATAGGACACCTTTTACTACAAACATGGCATCCAGAATCCATATGAAGAGTGTTTGATTCAAGCGTCCGGGATTGAATTTGTAAAATTCAATACGAGAATTTTACTTTTCCCCAAACTTGAATACCACCACTGTTCCTAAATACACAAAATATTAATGATTATAATATTTATAGGAAGTAAACCAGTGAGTATCCAGTTGCCTGGGATCAGGAACGACCCTTTTTCTTGTTGGGACAAAGTTGACCATGCTTTATAAGGGTTTTTGCTTTCCTCTTTTTAAGGATGCAAGGTGTTTTATATTATTATTAGGAATTATTTGTACCAAATTAAAATTTGATAGGCATGTATCTTTTTTCATCTTGACTTATGTAAATATTAATACAGAGTGCACCAATGACATTTGTGTCACAGAACATCATGAGTTTTCGAAAGAGACTGATAGTTAATAGCTATTTGCTTTTTGATAGCCTCTCTGTGATTACAAGTCTTTATGAAGCTTTACAACAAAGCAGAGAAAGGAAGGAAAGCAAAAAAGCAGTGAGTCTCTCCGATGACTCATTCAATCTGAATAATCCGAGCTTGTTATTGAGACCTGTAAACATTTGTCTTTTTTTAGAATAGTTAGGGATTAGCCTAGCAATCATGTTTAAATGAGCCTAGAGTTCCATCTGCCAGCTATAAAATAAAAAATATTGATACACTATTTCACAAAAATGAGTACACCCCTCACATTTTTGTAAATATTTTATTATATCTTTTCATGTGACAACACTGAAAAAATTACTCTTTGCTACAATATAAAGTAGTGTGTGTACAGCTTGTATAACAGTGTAAATTTCCTGTCCCCTCAAAATAACTCAACACACAGACATTAATGTCTAAACCGTTGGCAACAAAAGTGAGTACACCGCTAAGTGAAAATGTCCAAATTGGGCCCAATTAGCCATTTTCCATCCCCGATGTCATGTGACTCCTTAGTGTTACAAGGTCTCAGGTGTGAATGGGGAGCAGGCGTGTTAAATTTGGTGTTATCGCTCTCACTCTCTCGTACTGTTGATACTTTGATACCATTGATCACCCACTCCTTCTCAATAAACTACATTCCCTTGGCCTCCGAGATTCTGCTCTATCCTGGTTCTCTGCCTATCTATCACAGCGCTCCTTCAGTGTCACCTACAACTCTGTCTCCTCCTCTCCATTGCCCCTTTCTGTGGGGGTCCCCCAAGGCTCTGTTCTTGGACCCCTTCTCTTCTCTATCGACACCTCCTCCCTTGGTCACTTGATAACTGCCCACGGCTTCCAATACCACTTATACGACGATGACACCCAAATCTATCGGTTTACTTCTCACCTCACTCCTTCAGTCTCCTCTCGCATTATTAACTTACTAACTGACATATCACCATGGATGTTGCACCACTTCCTTAAACTAAATCTCTCTAAAACTGAGCTATTAATATTCCCCCCGGCCGTGCCCCACTCCATGACTTTTCCATAAAAATCAACAATGCAACTATCAGTCCCTCCCCTCACGCCAGGGTGCTAGGTGTAATCCTAGACACTGACTTGTTATTTCAGCCCCAAGTCCAATCGTTGTCAAAAGTTTGTAGAATTCACCTCTGTAACATCTCTAAAATTTGCCCCTTTTTACCAAATGAAACCACCAAGCTCCTCATTCACTCCCTTGTTATCCTTGACTACTGCAACTCCCTTCTTATTGGCCTGCCTCTCCATAGGCTATCCCCTCTTCAGTCTATCATGACTGCTGCTGCCAGACTTATCCACCTTACCAACCGCTCAGTGTCTGCCAACCCTCTCTTCCAATCCCTACACTGGCTCCCAATCACCCAGCGAATTAAATTCAAAATACTAACCACAACATGCAAAGTCATTCACAACTTTGCCCTGAGCTACATCACCAATCTTGTCTCCAAATATCACCCAAATCGTCCTCTCCACTCTTCTCAAGACCTCCTACTCTGAAGCTCTCTTGTCTCCTCCTCCCATGCTCGTCTCCAGGATTTCTCCAGAGCCTCTCCCATCCTCTGGAACTTGCTACCTCCCCTGTCCGGCTATCCCCTACTCTTGCTACCTTCAGGCAATCCCTGAAAACTCCCTGAAAACTTCAGGAAAGCCTATCACGTCTCCAACTAATCTTCTACCACTTCCATCAGCTCATTCCCCACAGTTACAACCTTTTGCACCACCTGCCCCACCCTATTAGATTGTAAGCTCTTAATTCTCTTGTATTTTATTGTATTGTGACTGTATTGTCTCCTTTTATATTGTAAAGTGCTGCGTAAACTGTTGGCGCTATATAAATCCTATATAATAATAATAACAATAATAATAATACTGGTCACTGGAAGTTCAACATAGCACCTCATGGCAAACAACTCTCTGAGGATCTGAAAAAAAGAATTTTTGCTCTACATAAAGATGACCTAGGCTATAAGAAGATTGCCAAGACCCTAAAACGGAGCTGCAGCACAGTGGCCAAGACCATACAGTGGTTTAACAGGACAGGCTTCACTGAGAACAGGCCTCGCCATGGTCAACCAAAGTAGTGCACATGCTCAGCGTCATATCCAAAGGTTGTCTTTGGGAAATAGATGTATGAGTGCTGCCAGCATTGCTGCAGAGGTTGAAGGGGTGAGGGGTCAGCCTGTCAGTGCTCAGACCATACGCCGCAAACTGCATCAAATTGGTCTGCATGGTTGTCATCCCAGAAGGAAGCTTCTTCTAAAGATGATGCACAAGAAAGCCCGCAAACAGTTTGCTGAAGACAAACAGACTAAGTACATGGATTACTGGAACCAAGATAAACTTATTTGGTTCAGATGGTGTCAAGCGTGTGTGGCGGCAACCAGGTGAGGAGTACAAAGACAAGTGTGTCTTGCTTATAGTCAAGCATGGTGGTGGGAGTGGCATGGTCTGGGGCTGCATGAGTTCTGCCGGCACTGGGGAGCTACAGTTCATTGAGGGAAACATAAATGCCAAAGTGTACTGTGACATACTGAAGCAGAGCATGATCCCCTCCATCCAGAGACTGGACCGCAGGGCAGTATTCCAACATTATAACGACCCCAAACACCTCCAAGATGGGTAAAGGTGATGGACTCACCAAGCATGTCTCCAGACCTAAACACTATTGAGCATCTGTTGGGCATCCTCAAACAGAAGGTGGAGGAGCGCAAGGTCCTAATGCCGCGTACACACGATCGGACTTTACGGCATACTTGGTCTGGCGTACCGGATTTCATTGGACAATTCGATCGTGTGTGGGCTCCAGCGGGACTTTGTTTTCTACAAAAGTTTGACAGACTTAGATTTGAAACATGTTTCAAATCTATCCGTCAGACTCGAGTCCAGTAGAAAAGTCTGCTCATCTGTATGCTAGTCCGATGGACGAAAACCGACGCTAGGGCAGCTATTGGCTACTGGCTATGAACTTCCTTGTTTTAGTCCGGTTGTACATCATCATGTACGAATCCGTCGGACTTTGGTTGATCGTGTGTAGGCAAGTCCGTTCATTCGGAAAGTCCGTCGTAAAGTACGTCGGAAAGTCCGCCGGGCAAAGTATGCCGTAAAGTCTGGTCGTGTGTAAGTGGCATAACATTCACCAACTCCGTGATGTTGTCATGGAGGAGTGGAAGAGGACTCCAGTGGCAAAATGGTAGCCAAACAAAATATTGACACTTTGGGCCCAATTTGGACATTTTCACTTAGGGGTGTACTCACTTCTGTTGCCAGCGGTTTAGACATTAATGTAATGTAAGGGGACAGCAAATTTACACTGTTATACAAGCTGTACACTCACTATTTTACATTGTAGGAAAGTGTCATTTCTTCAGTGTTGTCACATGAAAAGATATAATAAAATATTTACAAAAATGTGAGGGGTGTACTCACTTTTGTGACATACTGTACATATGTCTCCAGACCTAAACACTATTGAGCATCTGTTGGGCATCCTCAAACGGAAGGTGGAGGAGAGAAAATTAAGCTTGCAACAGAGGATCAGCTGTTGCAGCTAGAGGGAGGAGAGAGAAACACGGGCAGCCAGCAAAGAGCGTGTGTGAGTCAGAATGACGTCACACGCCGGCGCACCAGACCCATAACGCAGAGCGGAGAAAACGAAACTCCGTGCATGCGCAGACAGGGCGGGGATCGCAGCAGATATGAAATAAACAGCCAGGAAGCAAAACTGCGGTGTTAGAGCACCACTGATGGACACAGATCATATGTAGCTCAGCTAAAAGACACTCAGACAAAAAGGACCTGGA
Organism: Lithobates septentrionalis; assembly: GCA_037952835.1. NCBI lineage: Eukaryota > Metazoa > Chordata > Amphibia > Anura > Ranidae > Lithobates > Lithobates septentrionalis. Next base: position 1,529,423 of record JBBDGP010002106.1, read on the forward strand.
GAATATATGGATAAATAATTAAATCAGCTAAAAGACACTAAGACAAAAGGAACCTAAAGAATACATGGATAAATAATAAAATAGATAAATAAAGAAAAAAAAGAAAAAGGAAAGGAGGAGGAACCCCCGGACGCCACCACCATCGACTCCACCACCTACCATGCCCGGTAGAGCCCCCCTAATAATTCCAAATAATTCCAATGGGATACAGACCCCGCATGTTCACCTCTGTATACCAATCGGCTCCTCAGATTAACACACTAAAAATACATGAAAACCGTATGATGATCATTGTACAAAATGAATTACTTAAAATAAAATGGACCGGCGTGTATCAGCATCCTCCATCTTCCTTACATTATTATATCCAATTTTCAACATACAAAATCGTGGTTCACTCTCAATTGATCTGACATCTCGAAGGTGCAGCATGACGGAAGGGAGGAGAGGGACAAAGGGAAGAAACAAGTGGAGGGAGAGAGAAGGAAGGGTAGAGAGAAAAACAAAAAAAAAAAATAATCCAACCAGAACAGGACAAAAACCAAAACACCTTGTATTGGAATAGCCCTGTCTTATTTTTAAAGAAATGGCCTGTAGCTTAAAGAATCATTGAGACCAGGTGCTCGGATAGCGTTCAGCTTGAAAATCCATTTGACCTCTGATCAATGTTCCCACCCCGTGGGTCCTCCCTGACCCTTTCAAGGGCCGTAAAACAGACCATAGATGTTTAATTTTTGTGCTGGAGTGCAACGTGTCTGCCTATGGGTGTGTATAGGAAATTCTTTTTGATGTAGTAAATGTGGTTGAATACCTGCCTCCAGAAAACCCTGAAGGTTTTCCCGATGTAAAATGAGCCACATTTGCAGAAGGCAATATACACAATACCCTTTGTCTGGCAGTCAGCATGAAATCTCATATGATATGTCTCCCCATTGGGCAAGACATATGACGAGCCCTCCAACATCCAATTGCAATATTCACAATTGTTGCATTTGAACATACCTGGGCTTTCATCTCCAGTATCCCCAAAATCCTGGAAATGACTCCTAACTAGTCTGTCCTTCAGAGAGGGGCACTTCCTAAAGGTGATTTGTGGGCAATCACTAAGATATTTTTTCAGAATACGATCGCCTGACAGAAGATGTCAATGTTTGTCAATTGTCTTATAACCTCAAAGGCCTTCTTTAGGATTGTCTTATTGTATCCACGCTCACTAAGTCTTGTTCTCAATAGATTCGATTCAATCCTGAAGGACTCTTCTGTGTAGCAGTTTCGCCTTAGGCGCAAATATTGCGAGTAGGGTATGCTCCTAATTAGTGGCTGGGGATGGGAGCTGGCTGCATGGAGTAGAGTATTGCCAGCTGTTGCTTTCCTAAAGAGTGAAGTCTCAATAGTACCATCCTCCCATTTAAGAATGGTCAGATCCAGAAACGCCAGAAATTTAAGATTAAAGCTGTTCTCAGCCAGTTTACTCATAAATACAAGCAGATCCTCAACCCCTTCACTCCAAACCATAAAAATATCATCGATATACCTGTGCCAGCATATAATGCTGGCCAGATATATTGACAAGTCACCATTAGAAAAAAACGTGCGCTCCCACTCCCCCAGGTACAAGTTGGCGTATGATGGGGCACAACATGTCCCCACGCCACCCCCTGCACCTGGAGGTAGTGAGTGGGAGCCATCAAATGAAAAGACATTTTTGGTAAGAATATGATTCAACAACTGCAAAATAAATGCATTATAGGGGCCCGCTGCCTAGTCACCCTTCGCAAGGAACTTCTCACATGGGCACAACATGTCCCCATCGCCACCCCCTGCACCTGGAGGTAGTGGGAGCCATCAAATGAAAAGACATTTTTGGTAAGAATATGATTCAACAACCGCAAAATAAATGCATTATAGGGGCCCGCTGCCGAGTCACCCTTCGCAAGGAACTTCTCAACCACAGAAATGCCTAGGGAATGAGGTATACTGCAGTAAAGGGCCTCCACACCTATGGAGACTAAAAGACTATTGACCGGGATCTTTTTGTCATATAGAATCCTTAGTAGGGCTGTGGTATCTTGCAAATAAGAGGGGAGCGAGGTTACATGGGGTTGAAGGAAGGCATCCACTAGGTGACTTCCTTTTTCACTTTTGGCTCCAATGCACAAAATTATAGGGCATCCCTGTGGCTTCAAAAGATTCTTATGCGTTTTGGGTAGGGAGTAAAAAAATTGAATTCTAGGGTGGGTTGTACGCAGTGCCTCAAAAATGCCTCTGTAATGAGCATATCATAGTCATTATTAAAGGTCTGGATGTTCTCCATAACCTGCTGCAAAAATGTCCATATGTTGGGGTTGGTTTTTAAAGAAGGAAAATTAGTAGATTTTTTCCGGAGTTTTGGTACTTCCCTGGGGGGAACTGTTTGAGGATAAACCCCCGTACAAGACGGGAGACCATCCTCCACAGGACCACCCAGAGAGTCCTCATTCTCATCTAGTAGATCCATTAAGTCCTTCAAGGCCATAAAGTCTTTAACAGTGAACCCCTTCCATTGTTCTCGTTCCACCAATTCCTGTTTACGATTTTTCCTTTCATCGTCGAATATGTATTTGTAAGTGAGACGTCTAGCAAACAGGTTCAAGTCTTTGACCACCTCAAAACTGTCAGTGTTATCTGAAGGGCAAAAACTTACACCTAAACCCAGTACTTCCATCTCATCCTGAGATAATGCCTTACTTGATAAGTTTAAGACTTGCAGCTGACCTTCTACCTTGTTCTGTATGCAAATTTGTCCAGGTTTTGGGAGAGACTTTGTCTGTTGGGAGTTGAGGGGAATAATTGAAAATCCTTGAACTTAGCAATTTTTGGGATAGTACCCAGATTGCGAGGAGTATTGGGAGGTGTATGGGTGGATACTGGTGGAGGTATCGGTATCCTATTGCCCCCTGTGAGCGTATCAGATCCCATTGCTCCTCTAGGAGCTACATCCCACAGGGGTACATCCCTCAAGGTGGTTTCTATGGGCTGATCTGAATCATAATTTCTATCATCCAACTGTTCTTTACTCTTTTTGTCCTAACCCCCTCCATTAGGGCTCCCTCCGGTTGTTTGTCTTTTTCTGGAGTCTCTTTGTCTCCCTCTTCCTTTCGGGGGCTGAGAAAATTGAGAAAAATGTGAAAAATGTGAAATAGAGGATGAATCAGAATCCGTTCCATGTCTTGTATTTCCATCATTAGTGTTTTCATTTTTATTATGATTCTGACTTCTATTTTTCCTCAAATTATTTCTCACCTTCCTCCCTCCCTGTTGAGGCCACTTATATGCATACTTACCGTTAAAAGCCTTTTTGTGACGAATAAACTTGATATCTTTTTTATAGATCAGGTCTTTGTTGTATTTCTCTAAATAATCTTTTAATTGTTTGTCCTTTTCCAGAAACTTAGGATGGGCACATAGGGAAACATTTTGTTTTTTGGAATTCAATGATCTCATTATCGAGATCCTTGATATCCTTTTCATAATGTTCAATCAAAAACATCATCATTTTTGACGTACAATCTTGTAAATTTGCCTCCCACTGTGCATTAAACTCGTTGTTTGTTTCCCAGAGATTCAGGAATACCTGAATCCTAAGTCCCTGTGGATTTATACCCTCTTTCACATACCTTTCCATAAATTTGACTTGCCAGAAAAGGTTAGATTTACGTTCCAAAGTCTGTCTCAGTTTAGCTATTAGCACTTCAATCACCAATTCAATGCCATGATCGTCTCCACATTCCTTGTGAAGTTTGGACATAAGGCCGTCCCACTCAGATCCTGTATAATCCGTCATCCTGTTCTGCGCCAATAGAAAAAGTAGCCAGAGATAGCAAACCACTACAAAAAAGAAAAATATCAAATTAACTGCGCAGCAAAAAATAAAAAAATAAAATATGAACCATCTATGCTGCAGAGTCCTATGTATGATACAAACACACAGAAAAACGAATGGGGAAAAAAAGTTGACTCGCGCTAAAACAAAAAAAAAGGCTAACGTGTATAAAGCTGAAAAATCCCAGCCTGTTTGTGATATCTTAAACATTGAAGAAATGTAACAAAAATATATATCAAGTTGGGAGATGAATGCCACCTCCCCTTAACAGGTATGTGTAACCAATAGCGACTCAATTTGGTACCTAAACCAAAATAAATCACTTAAATTGACAAAGTGAATAAACTGCTTGAAAAAGAAAATAGTGTAAAAAAGAAAGTCCATGTACAAAAAAACACCATAACGTGCTGTGATGAAGACAAAGGGTGTCCAATTGTATACAATCCCAAATGTGTGGGTCCACCACCATGAATGAAGTGCCTGGCCGCTTACCGGAACCCCATGACCCCCCGTTACAGAGGGTCTAAATGGGCATTGAAGAAAAACTACACTACAAAAAAGAATATTTGTAAAAATGTATTATAATTCCAATTTAATCTTCCTCTTCACTCAGAATGCAACTTCTGGTGAATATAAAACCCTTAGCATAGCAAAGGGGCCTCTTCAGCTCAATAACAGATATATGAAAACAAAAAGCTAAAGGGGGGGGTACCTCATCCTAAACAAAGTATATAGAACAAGAGCAGCATGATGGATTATCGCAGTACCATAGAGGAATAGGACCCAATATTAAATTAATAATAGTTTATTACAAAGAATATATACATATAAACATTATAAAAAACAACAGAATACTGTCTGGGGGTTCAGCAATACATGTTACAGTATGTGTGAAGACAGGATGGTTGATGCGTTTCGCTAGGTAGCTTCTTCAGAACCAACCTTAACATGTAACCAAAGAACCTTAAGATGGAAAGATGGAAGAGATACATATATTAAAATACATGCAGGTCCAATAATATGTGAATATATCAAGTATAGATACTATTACTCAATAATCAAGAGCTTTACAACTTACGCTTAACAGAACCCAGATAGTCAGAGCTGAGGGGCAGAAGCAGTATGCCCCCCCCCCATAGGCCTGAGGGGAGAGGAGTTTACAGAGACAGAAAGATGCAGGAACTGGATCCAAGTATATCCAAATAGAAAGCCTGTACGTTATTAGAACAGGAAATGAATAATTAATGAAGCAATATATATATATATAGGTACATAAATTAATGAATATATCAATCTAGCTCAGAAAAATTTGTGGCCATATTAACCACTTCAGCCCCGGAAGGTTTTACCCCCTTCCTGACCGGAGCACTTTTTACAATTCGGCACTGCGTCGCTTTAACTGCTAATTGCGCGGTCATGCAATGCTGTACCCAAACGAAATGTGCGTCCTTTTCTTCCCACAAATAGAGCTTTCTTTTGATGGTATTTGATCACCTCTGCCATTTTTATTTTTTGCGCTATAAACGGAAAAAGACCGAAAATTTTGAAAAAAAATGATATTTTCTACTTTAATTTATAAAAAAAATCCAATAAACTCAATTTTAGTCATACATTTAGGCCAAAATGTATTCGGCCACATGTCTTTGGTAAAAAAAATGTCAATAAGCTGGAATTTACACAGCTTTTATTTTATGACTGCCTATGTAATTTCATGAGGTGCTAAAATGGCAGGGCAGTACAAAACCCCCCCAAATGACCCCATTTTGGAAAGTAGACACCCCAAGGAAATTGCTGAGAGGCATGTTGAACCCATTGAATATTTATTTTTTTTGTCCCAAGTGATTGAATAATGACAAAAAAAAAAAAATTACAAAAAGTTGTCACTAAATGATATATTGCTCAAACATGCCATGGGCATATGTGGAATTACCCTTCAGGATTTCTAAGGGCATACATTTTTGATTTCACTCCTTACTACCTATCACAGTTTTGAAGGCCATAAATGCCAAGATGGCACAAACCCCCCCCAAATGACCCCATTTTGGAAAGTAGACACCCCAAGCTATTTGCTGAGAGGCATGTTGAGTCCATGGAATATTTTATTTTTTGACACAAGTTGCGGGAAAGTGACAATTTTTTTTTTTTTTGCACAAAGTTGTCACTAAATGATATATTGCTCACACAGGCCATGGGCATATGGGGAATTACACCCCAAAATACATTCTGCTGATTCTCTTGAGTACGGGGATACCACATGTGTGGGACTTTTTGGGAGCCTAGCCGCGTACGGGGCCCCGAAAACCCAGCACCGCCTTCAGGATTTCTAAGGGCGTAAAGTTGTGATTTCACTCCACACTACCTATCACATTTTTGAAGGCCATAAAATGCCCAGATGGCACAAAACCCCCCCAAATGACCCCATTTTGGAAAGTAGACACCCCAAGCTATTTGCTGAGAGGCATGGCGAGTATTTTGCAGCTCTCATTTGTTTTTGAAAATGAAGAAAGACAAGAAAAACATATTTTTTTTTCTTTTTTCAACTTTCAAAAGTTTGTGACAAAAAGTGAGGTCTGCAAAATACTCACTATACCTCTCAGCAAATAGCTTTGGGTGTCTATTTTCCAAAATGGGGTCATTTGGGGGGGGGTTTGTGCCATTTGGGCATTCCATGGCCTCCGAAACTGTGATAGGCAGTGAAGAGTGAAATCAAAAATTTACGCCCTTAGAAAGCCTGAAGGCGGTGCTTGGTTTTCGGGGTCCCATACGCGGCTAGGCTCCCAAAAAGTCTCACACATGTGGTATCCCCGTACTCAGGAGAAGCAACAGAATGCATTTTGGGGTGTAATTTCACATATTCTCATGGCATGTTTGAGCAATATATCATTTAGTGACAACTTTGTGCAAAAAAAAAAAAAAAAAAAATTGTCTTTTTCCCGCAACTTGTGTCACAATATAAAATATTCCATGGACTCGACATGCCTCTCAGCAAATAGCTTGGGGTGTCTACTTTCCAAAATGGGGTCATTTGGGGGGGTTTTGAACTCTCCTGGCATTTTATGCACAACATTTAGAAGCTTATGTCACACATCACCCACTCTTCTTACCACTTGAAGACAAAGGCCTTTCTGACACTTTTTGTTTACATGAAAAAATTTTTTTTTGCAAGAAAATTACTTTGAACCCCCAAACATTATATATTTTTTTAAAGCAAATTCCCTACAGATTAAAATTGTGGGTGTTTCATTTTTTTTTTTCACACAGTATTTGCGCAGCGATTTTTCAAACGCATTTTTTGGGGAAAAAACACACTTTTTAAAATTTTAATGTACTAAAACACACTATATTGCCCAAATGTTTGATGAAATAAAAAAGATGATCTTAGGCCGAGTACATGGATACCAAACATGACATGCTTTAAAATTGCGCACAAACGTGCAGTGGCGACAAGCTAAATACATTTTTAAAAGCCTTTAAAAGCCTTTACAGGTTACCACTTTAGATTTACAGAGGAGGTCTACTGCTAAAATTACTGTCCTCGATCTGACCTTCGCGGTGATACCTCACATGCATGGGGTAATTGCTGTTTACATTTGACGCCAGACCGACGCTTGCGTTCGCCTTTGCGCGAGAGCAGGGGGGGAAAGGGGTGCTTTTTTTTTCTTTTTTTTTTCTTTATTAATTTTTTGATTTTTTATCTTATTTTTAAACTGTTCCTTTCATTTTTATTTTTTTTTTTGCATTTTTATTGTTATCTCAGGGAATGTAAATATCCCCTATGATAGCAATAGGTAGTGACAGGTACTCTTTTTTGAAAAAAATGCGGTCTATTAGAACCCAGATCTCTCCTCTGCCCTCAAAGCATCTGACCACACCAAGATCGGTGTGATAAAATGCTTTCCCAATTTCCCAATGGCGCTGTTTACATCCGGCAAAATCTAAGTCATGAAATGCTCGTAGCTTCCGGTTTCTTAGGCCATAGAGATGATTGGAGCCATTCTGGTCTCTGATCAGCTCTATGGTCAGCTGGCCGAATCACCGGCTGCATTCTCAGGTTCCCTGTTGGGACAGGAGAGCCAGAGAAAAACATGGAAGACGGTGGGGGTGGGGGGGGGATCCCTCCCACTGCTTGTAAAAGCAGTCTAGAGGCTAATTAGCCACTAGGATTGCTTTTACATGAAAGCCGACCGCTGGCTGAAAAGAATGATACCAAGATGATACCTAAACCTGCAGGCATCATTCTGGTATAACCACTCAAAGTCCAGCAACATACCAGTACGTTGCTGGTTCTTGTATTGTAAACTTTTTTTTCATGCAGCCTGTGGGCTGAACGAAAAAAAGATATTGATCGGTGGGTATGCCCACCATTAGAATACCTCCCTTCATCCGCCCACTTCTAATGATGGGCATACATGCACCATTTATATATGCCGAAGCATGGGGGCATCCTCCCGCAAAAGGCAGGAGCAAATTGCTCCTCCACCCACTGCTGCCCCCACGCTTCGGCATATATGCTGAAGTATGTAACTGTGGTGGTGAAATCACCTCCGACAGCGCTGGAGTCACGGCTTTATATATCGTGGGAGCAAACGCTGTTGCTGTCAAGATAAATAAATCCGCGCTGCAACTGAATGGCGTACCTGCTAAGCAAATGATGGTTAACAAAAAAACAAAGTAACATTACAGTATAACAGTAATACTTACCATACCTGCAAAGCAAATACAAAAAAAAAACATAGTAAAAAATAAAACATTTAACGCAACCTGTGCCTACCTAAAATATATATATGCCGAAGCATGGGGGCATCCTCCCGCAAAAGGCAGGAGCAAATTGCTCCTCCACCCACTGCTGCCCCCACGCTTCGGCATATATGCTGAAGTATGTAACTGTGGTGGTGAAATCACCTCCGACAGCGCTGGAGTCACGGCTTTATATATCGTGGGAGCAAACGCTGTTGCTGTCAAGATAAATAAATCCGCGCTGCAACTGAATGGCGTACCTGCTAAGCAAATGATGGTTAACAAAAAAACAAAGTAACATTACAGTATAACAGTAATACTTACCATACCTGCAAAGCAAATACAAAAAAAAACATAGTAAAAAATAAAACATTTAACGCAACCTGTGCCTACCTAAAATATATATATGCCGAAGCATGGGGGCATCCTCCCACAAAAGGCAGGAGCAAATTGCTCCTCCACCCACTGCTGCCCCCACGCTTCGGCATATATGCTGAAGTATGTAACTGTGGTGGTGAAATCACCTCCGACAGCGCTGGAGTCACGGCTTTATATATCGTGGGAGCAAACGCTGTTGCTGTCAAGATAAATAAATCCGCTCTGCAGCTGAATGGCGTACCTGAAAACAAAAAAGTGGTTAACAATAAAAAAACAAAGTATAAAAAAATTGCATACCTATAAAGCAAACATGATAAAAACATAACAATAAAACATTGCAGTATAGAATACAATAAAAAAGAGCAGAACAATAGAGAGAGAATAGAGAGAGAGAGAACAATAAAACGACAACTATTTTTGGTTTTTTTATTTTATATATTTTTTGTATTTTTATTTTTTTATTTTTTTTTTATTTTTTTATTTTAACACTTTTTTTAGTAACTTTAACTTTTAACTGTAACTGTACCAGGTTTGGGTCTCTCAAAATGCGATGGCATCTTGGGAGACCCTGTGTTAGTGTGCCTAGTCTGTGCAGTGCTGAACCCTACGCTAATACTCCACTAGTGTATGGTAGCGTTCAAAACATTCACCAATGCATAGACCAGGATTTTCAGGACAGGAGGGACAACAATACCGGGTGTCACGCCTAAATCCGCGCTTGCTGCAGACACAACATCTTTTTTGGGGGGCTCGTTGGGTAGGGGTACTCTGGAGGACATAAGGAAAATGCCTCCCATGCAGCCGGCTTACTGCATTTGGATTGGGAAGGTGAGGTGGAGCACCATCTGGAAACAGAAGGGCTCTGACGATCTCTTCCTGGAATTTAAGGAAGGATCCAGTCCGTCCTGAAGCTCTGTATAGCACATGAGCATTCAGCAAAGCCAATTGAAATAAATAAACAGACACTTTTTTGTACCAGCGTCTGGCCTTACGGGCAACTAGGTACGGCGCCAACAACTGGTCGTTGAGGTCCACCCCTCCCATATTAAGGTTGTATTCGTGGACACAGAGGGGTTTCTCCACAACACCAGTCGCCGTAGGAATTTGGGTCGTCGTGTCTGCATGAAGGGAGGTAAGAATGAAAACATTCTTATTGTCCCTCCACTTCATAGCGAGCAAATTATTATACTTCAAGCAGGCTCTCTCCCCCAGCCTAAGACGGGACTCTACAAGCCGCTGGGGAAAGCCCCGGCGATTAGATCGCACGGTGCCACATGCTCCAATCTGATGATCAAACAAGTGACTAAAAAGTGGCACGCTCGTATAATAATTGTCCACGTACAAGTGATACCCCTTTCCGAATAAGGGTGACACCAAGTCCCACACTATCTTGCCAGCGCTTCCTATGTAGTCAGGGCAGTTTGTCGGCTCTACGTGACTATCTTTGCCCTCGTAAACCATAAATCTACATGTATAGCCTGTGGCCCTGTCACAGAGCTTATACATCTTGACCCCGTATCTGGCACACTTGCTGGGAAGGTACTGTTTGAATGACAAGCGGCCAGAAAATTTAATCAGGGACTCATCAACGCAGACAACTTGATGGGGAGTAAACAAGTCTGCAAAACACTGGTTGAAGTGGTTTACGAGGGGCCGAATTTTGTAGAGCCGATCGTATCCAGGGTCTCCACGAGGACGACAGAGTTCATTGTCGTTGAAGTGCATGAACCGCAAAATCTGCTCGTATCGTGCCCTGGTCATGGAGGCAGAGAACACGGGCATATGGTGAATTGGGTCAGTGGACCAATATGACCGCAACTCACTCTTTTTAGTTATGCCCATGAGGAGGGAAAGGCCCAGAAAGGTCTTAAATTCGGAGACCGTAATTGGTCTCCAATCTCTGGCAAGGGAGGACTGGGGATTAGCGGCGATGTGTTGACCAGCGTACAAATTGCTTTGGTCCACAATAGATCTATAGAGATCTTCGGTGAAAAACAGTGAATAAAAATCCAGTGGCGTAAAGTCAACTGTATCCACCTGAATTCCGGGTTGGCCAGTGAAAGGGGGAAGTACGGGTGCTGCAGAAGTGGTGGGTACCCAATTCGGATTGGCGAATGCAGCAGGAAGGGCACTATGGGCACGACGGGCCTGTGTTCGTCTTCTTCTTGGTGGCAGCGGGACACTACTTGTGCTTGCCACCTCGCCAGCTTGAACTGCACTTATGGGACTCGCCACGTCACCACGTGATACTGCAGTGCTGGATGTACGACCAGGGTGTACTAGGCCGCTGGTGCTTGCCAGTTCACCAGAAGGAGTAGCGGCACTAGTACTGCTCTGCTCCATGCGAGAGCCCTGCGGTTCTTGCACTTCAAGGACAGAAGAAGTTCGGGGTCTGGTACGCCTGACCCTAGCAGGGACCACAACTCCGTCGTCAGAGCTATCTGTCATGGAGCCGCTGTCCTCTACAGGTTCGTATTCTGAGCCTGAACTTGACAGATGAGTGACTTCCTCTTCACTATCTGTCATACTCAGAAACGTGTAGGCCTCTTCACTAGTGTACCTTCGATTTGCCATTTTGGGCTCTAAATTTAGCAGTACACTAGTGAGACTCACAGGCCAAAAAGCTCCTGACTGTTAGCGACTGATTCAAAACGCTACCAAAAAACTGTTAGCGATCGCAGAGATCAGGCCTGACTCTGCGAACGCTGCAGTTATGTGTGCTTAGTGTTTTGTAAGTGTCAGTGATCGATCGATACTGCACTTGGGTGGGCTGGGCTGGGCTGGGTCGAGGGGCAAAACGAAGGTGCTAGCAGGTATCTGGGCTGATCCCGCTAACACTGCGTTTATGGGAACCCTAAACTGCTGGGGAGTATAGATCTGATCGGATCAGATATCGATCCGTTCAGATACTATAGCACTAAGGGAGGTGTATGCTGCGTGCACGGGTTTTAGCGGTACTGGCGCTAACCTGACGCTGCCTGGGGCGACGCAGACCTTATCAGATCCTAAAAACTTAACTTATATCACCGCCGGGCAATTAGGGGGTTAAACCTTTATAAGGTAATAAACGGCGGGTGCCCTAAAACTATAATAAACTCTAATAAACTATAATAAACTACAAAAAACAAACTAGCTAACCAGCGTCACCCGTAACACTTATACGGTGATCGCTGGTGAAAGGGTTAACTAGGGGGCAATCAAGGGGTTAAAACCTTTAGCAGGTAGTATATGGGGGTCCCTGTCGCTATAAAACACTGACAGCGAACCTATATACTTACCTCCCTAACTAGCGTCACCTGTGTCACTAATACAGCGATCAGAAAAACGATCGCTTAGCGACACTGGCGACGGGGGGTAATCAAGGGGTTAACTTTTATTAGGGGGGGTTAGGGGGGTACCCTGGACCTAAAGGGGGGTACCCTAGACCTAAACGGGGCTAACCAAACTGCCCTAACACTTGTAACTGACACAAACTGACACCAATGCAAAAAAAAAAAAAAACTTCTATTGGTGTCAGAGTGACAGGGGGTACAGGGGGGTGATCGGGGGTGATCGAGGGGTGACTGGGGGGTGAAAAGTGTGCCTGCGTGTTCTACTGTAAGTGTAGTGTTGGTGCACTTACTTGGATGTCTTCTCTCCTCTGCGCCGGTGTCTTGCCGAGAAAGTTCCCTCGGCGGATAAGTTCCTCCCCTGTACTGCGCAGGCGCAGCACCTGCGCAGTACCAACTACTGTCAGCCGGTGGAGATAGCCGAAGCTCAAAATCCACAATCGGCTGTACACGGCGCCTGCGCTCTGGGTCCAGATTCCTTCCCCACCATCCAAGTGGACCTGGAGGGGGAATCTAAAAGTGCCGAGCGCAGCGAGGCCGTGGCCGAAGCGTGGCGAGCGAAGCGAGCCCGCGAGGGGCCCTCTTACAGGCGCCGTGTACAGCTGATTTTCAGCTGTTCCGCTTTGGCTATTTCCGCCGGATCGTACTGCGCATGCGCAGTACAGTGAGGTACTTATCCGCCGAGCGGAACTTATTCGGCAGAACACCGGGACGAAAAGACCGGCTCGAGGAGGGATGACATCACTTCCTTTCCCTCTGTTTACATTACAGAGGGAAAGGAAGCGTTTTCATTCGCCGGGAGCGATCGGGAGGGGGTGGCCAACAATGGATGGCCTCCCCCTCACCTTTCATCGCCCGCGAACGAGAGCCGACCGCCTATGGCACCGGGGGGGGGGGTCCCCCCACCCGCGGGAAGCAGATCACGTATGGGAACGTGATTCTGCCTGCCCGTGCCATTCTGCCGCAGTATATCTGCGTTAGGCGGTCGGCAAGTGGTTAATGGGTACACTAGATACAGAAAATGTTACAGTCCAATAAACTTGAATATATTCAATGTTTACAAAACAGCAGCGCAACCAGAAATTCTAACCAAGAAAGCGTCCTGCTGGAAAGAAAGGGCCAATTGGCTAAAAAAAAAAAAAACATAAATCAAGCACCCCAAATTGGGAAAAATAATGGGGAGCAGAAAAAAGAAACAAAACCAAAAAGTTCTGTTAAGCGTAAGTTGTAAAGCTCTTGATTATTGAGTAATAGTATCTATACTTGATAGATTCACATATTATTGGACCTGCATGTATTTTATTATATGTATCTCTTCCATCTTTCCATCTTAAGGTTCTTTGGTTACATGTTAAGGTTAGTTCTGAAGAAGCTACCTAGCGAAACGCGTCAACCATCCTGTCTTCACACATACTGTAACCTGTATTGCTGAACCCCCAGACAGTATTTTGTTGTTTTTTATAATGTTTATATATATATATTCTTTGTAATAAACTCTTATTAATTTAATATTGGGTCCTATTCCTCTATGGTACTGCGATAATCCGTCATGCTGCTCTTTTTCTATATGATCTGGGGGAATATTGTACTGGAGACTGACTGATCTGGGGGATGTATTACTTGGGGGATATTGTACTGGAAATAAATACTCACAATACTCGTTTCCAGGAGGGGATAGTCCAGGGATGGTCATCAGCATTCAAACATGGGAAAAAGAAAGAGGGGAACTTAAAAAAAATGCTAGCACCTGCCCCTGTTGAAGACTTTTCAGTTGAAATGCGTAGGGCTAGCATTTTTAGCTTCCCACATTGCTATTTTTATTCTCACAGTGATCACTTTTTATCCTTGTATGGTGTTTTATTCTAATAAATCCCAATTTGGTTGACCTGCACCATGTGGAGTCCACCCCTTTCTTTTTCCCATGTTTGAATGCTGATGACCATCCCTGGACCATCCCCTCCTGGAAACGGGTATTGTGAGTGACAGTCATTGAATTTCTGTCTGGGACCACCTTCCCTCTTGTGTCCATTGGTGCCTGCGACTCACAGGATACTGTCCGGCTTGACATCACGGGAGATCCTCCCTATGCCTGTCTGACGCACTGCTATATGGTATGTGCGTCCTACTGATCCGGTAAGAGTACCTATCTTTTCCTATTGGATATCCACACATCTTTTGGTGTTCACCTTTGATTGGAAATTGAGGAGATATCCCTTCACTATTTGATACCTCACATGTGGACTTTTACATTTTGCTGTTTCATAATTTACATATGGACATTTGATCATTTTTTTCATTTTTATTTTTACACTTTCTGCACTTGAATGTGTGTTTGCTTCATATTTATATGTTTACCATTGCATATTTGACATTTCTAGCGCTGCACTTGTTTTTATTTATTTCTCAGCGGACTTGGTTTGTTTGTGTGTCAGCTGCTTTCAGTTTTTTTATATATTTTTTGGTTTAGCGCAGCATTTTCACTTTCATTTTACACATATCTGATATTGTACTGGAGACTGACTGATCTGGGGGGATGTATTACTGGGGATAGACTGACCTGGGAAGGATTGTGCTGGGGACAGACTGACCTGGGGGATTGGGGGGTTGCATTGGGGAACAGACTGACCTGGAGGACTGGGGGATTGTATTAAGGGACAGACTGACCTAGGGAGATTAGGGGGATTGTACTGGAGACAGACTTACTGGGAGGATTACACTGGGGGACAGACTGATTGGAGGGATCACACTGGGGGGTTTGACCTGGGGGACAGACTGACCTAGGGGGATTGTACTTGGGACTGACTGATCTGGGGGATGTTTTACTGGGGAAAGACTGACCCGGGAAGGATTGTGCTAGGGAACAGACTGACCTGGAGGATTGGGAGGATTGCACTGGGGGTCACACTGACCTGGAGGACTGGGGGGATTGTATTGGGGGACAGACTGACCTGGGAAGATTGGGGGGATTGTACTGAGGACAGACTGATTGGGGGGATTGCACAGGGGGGACAGACTGATTAGGGGGATTGCACTGAGAGGCACATTGACCTGGAAGGATTACACTGGGGGATAGACTGATTGGGGGGATTGCACTGGGGGACAGACTTATTAGGAGGATTGCACAGGAGAAAGAGAATGATTGGGAGGATTGCATTGGGAGGCAGATTGACCTGGGGGGATTGCACTGGGAGGCAGATTGACCTAGGGGGATTGCACTGGGGGATAGATTGATCGGAGGGGATTGTACTTGGTCTCAACTGACTTGGAGGGGGTTGTACTGAGAGACAGACTGACCTGAGGGGATTTTACTGGGGCACAGACTGACCTGGGAAGGATTGTACTTGGGGACAGACTGCTCTGGGGGGGAGGGGGGTTCTGCTGGGTGACAGACAATTTTTCGGTGGGAGGGATTCCTTCACCCACTTAACTTGTGTGGATAGAAGAATCTGCTTGCTGAACAAGAGAAAACTAACTGTCTATGGTCAGCTTAACAAAGTCCTCCACTATATACATTATTTTGTACATTCCATACTTGTTTTACATGTTTATTGTTTGCTAAGCTATCTTTGACTATTTAAATGAAGTTTTTCTATAAGGTAGGTGCAGGTAAATTGTTAGCCCTCTGTCTATTTTCATTGTGCAGAAAATCAAATGTAACAGAAAAGTGAGACATGTCTGTGTCACAGCAATCTAAGCATATTTTTTTAGTACAAGGCTGTTGTTTTATTTAACTATATCTCTTTAAGCCCTCTCCCACTGTTAATGGAATTTGGCCACACCCACTGTTCGCCTGCTCTCCTTGCTGCACACAAAAGTGCCCCAAGTATTTTACAATCCTAGGTGCACCCCTAGCAAGAAACAAAACAATTTCCAGTCTTCCTCACAATGCACTAAGCGCATCGTATGATCTTGCACAAAGACCCACAACTCCAGTTCTCTGTTTGTTTTCAATTCTAATTTTTAATGAAATGCTAATTCCCTGGAGCAGACATATTTGTACAAGGCCAGTATCTGGAATCATAACATGAATGAAATCAGAATGGATAAATAAACTTGCAAAAAGCTAATTCAAACTGTAAATCAGTTAAAGCAGAGTGACCACTTTTTGATTTTTGAGGTAAGAGCAGAGTATAAAGCCCCGTACAAATGGGCTGAACGTCGGGCAGCATCGGCTGGTTCAATAGAAACCAACTGACTGTCAGGATTACTTACTGCTCCTGTTCCTCATTCCAGCATCCGGGGTTTTGGCTATGGCACTCTCCTTGTCTGTCTGTCCACCTGCAGGCTGCAGGCTGATTAATGTGATTAGTCTCTGGGTGGAAACCAAGCCTGTTATAAGCCAGCTCAGACCTCATTTGGGTGCTTGTGATAGAAAGTAATATGTGTGTTGTTCCTGACCAAGCTCCTTGTCTGTCTGCCCTGCTTTGCTAGTTTGGATTTCCCTGTGTATGACTTTGGATCGTATTATTGGACTAATCCTTGAACTCAGCCTGCCTTTTACCTGGACTGTCATAGAACCACGTTATCTGTCTGCTAACTGCAAGTATCTATTTGCTTTGCTTAGTTTGCATCTGCCCTGGCGTGGTGGCCAGGCACCATAGCATTGTGTATAAGTCCTGGGGGATACTTCATGATCTGCACTGTACTGCACTCTCACCAAGAGTCATTGGGAGTACAAAACAGCTCACTTCTGCCAAGTTACAGCCCCTGTCTGCTCTGACAGCTAAAGTCTAGCTGTCAGAGTGGACAGGAGCTACAGGACCCAGTAGGTGCAAGACTGTGGACCAATACCGGACCAAGGCCTGGTGGTTGAAAACACTGTTCTAGGTAGTAATTGAATGCAGAATGGTAGCAATTGAATGCAGAATGCAATCCCCAGAAGTCTACCTTCTTTAGAAGATGGTCCACACACTTTCATAGGTGATTCTGATGTAAAAAAAACAGGATGTAAGGTTAATATTCTTTTCTTCTCCTTATGTTTACTTTTTTTTAATGTGTTTAAATGTAGTTTTTTTTCACCTGGAGATTGGGGGTAGGCAACCATTGGACCTTGGTACCAATGGGCAACTGATATATTTCTGCAAGGTCCGTATTAAATGTTTTTAAAGCAGAGTTCTACAAATACAATTTACACAACCAACTACATGTGATGACGATATTGCAAACAGATGTTATATTTAGTGACATCCACATTTCGATCCAGCTGCATTTACAGTGGGGAAAATTTCACACTCTAAAGTAAGGCCACCAATAATAATAAAAGACCAATATGGTGACTCAGGGGTGGCAGGGGGTGCAGCCTTGACTTATTGGAAAAGTCAAGATTTACATATACTCTTGACTTTTCCAATAAGTCAAGGTTGCACCCCCTCCCACCCCCTAAGTCCCCATATTGGTATTTTATTATCGGTGGCCTTACTAACCACTTGCAGAAAGTTTAAAGGTTTGATTTAGAGTGTGGAATCTTCAATGCAAAGTTGTTGTTTTTTTAAGAGAATTTCCATTATAATTTAGAAACCCTGCAATTTAGTCTTTCCATTGAGGCCCTAAAACCAATCCTCATGTACATCATGGAAAGTGTTCATATAGTCTGTATGGGTTTAAGTTTCCTCCAGCTGGTGGTAGTTTAAAAGTGCCATCTGAATAAGCTTGTCATTATTATTTAGTAATAAAATTATAACTTTCTGGCCACTATTAATACAAATGATAATGTTTTTTATTTTATTTTTTTTATTTAAATTGTTATGTTATGTAAAATCTGTACCCTAGACATGTAGCTGTTGTGCTGAAATCCATACAATGTGCTAAATGTAAAAAGAAAACTAAATTTGGAAGTCATTCTTACATTGCAAAGGAGACAATAAAATACTCACAGACAGTTTGGCAGAGCAGCAAGGATTTGCACACTAATGACATGCTTGTTTTGATAGGTGTTTGCTTTATTTTGAAGTGGCAACATATAATTCATTCAGCTGTGAATGGGTAGGACTATTAGAGCAGTCAATGTATCCCACGTGTTCCCTGTAGCATTAGGAAGGCAGATAAGGCTTTTGCAGACACTGCTATGAAATTGAGACTGCTTTTCACTTGAATGTGATCCTGATTACCTCAGCAAGGCCACCTGCTGCTTTAGAGGCTGATTTCTTTTGTGTGTCTGTGCTAAGCAGTTTCCATTTGTAGTGCCTCAGGGGACTGCAACCTTAAGGCCAAACCCAGCTGACTCCAATCTGGTTGAGAACTGCCTGAACAATCAGGTTTACAGCCACTGGTCATTGCTCATATGCTGCCCTTTTTCTGTAAGCTGACTAGAACAATGGATATATTTATTCTTATACTTGGGACCTTTGTGAGTGATGGTTGACAGTAAATTTGTTTCTGTCAATTTTGTTTTACAGCAAAATAAAATATTACATCTATGAGCTTATTCAATAAGCTAATACAGGGAAGAAAGGACTAACTTTAAAATGCAGAATCCATAGCGACCCATCATAATCCATCTTGTACTGATTTGGCTTCAGCAAAGTCAGCTCTTATTGGTTGTTTTGTTTACTGTAATTCTGATTTTGATGGTACCTCAAGCAGAACTGTCCAAGTATTTTCTTGCAGCCTATATTTGACATATATTTAGCATATTTTTTTTGGGGGGCAACAATCCACCCGTCGCCACCACATCCCCCCCCGGTCGGGTCACAGGCACCCCCCCAAATTCAGTCGGTCGGTCAGTCACCAGCCCCGTACTTACACCCTTCTAGGTCGCGGGAAGAGCTTCCTCCTCCTGGTGCCTTATGGCGGCTTCCCCTGTGTCTCCTCCTTCCTCCTCCTTGGAAGCCAATAGGATTTCTTCTCCCCTTGGCCAATCGGGTGACGTGTTTCTGATTGGCTGGGAGGAGAATCAGGAAGTCAATAGCAAATATTAATTCGCTATTGTCACACACCTGGGTGGGTTCACTGCGCCCCAAGCCCACCCTTTTTTGAAGTCTATTAGAGCCTCTGGCTCTAATCACGTGCTTCTAAAAAAAAAAATAATGCGTCCGGCCCTCATGTAGATTAGGGGGCCGGACGCATAGATTAGGGGGAGGTGCCCCTACACCCTGCATTATGGGCTGCCACTGGTACTAACTAAGAGCCACCAATCAGATTCAAATTTAAATAGTGCTACTGAAAACTGACCATGCAGGACAGAGGCTGATTGGTCGATTGAGAGTAACAATGATAGTTTCTACTTATTATTCTACTCCATATTACTAAATGTGGGGGGATGTGGCCTGGTATGGTTCAGGAAGGGGGAGGCCACTTGCCTGTCCCACCCTTTCCTGGCCTGCCAGGCTGCATGCTCGTTTAAGGGTCTGGTATAGATTTTGGGGGGACCCCACACTGTTTTTTTTATTTTGGCATGGGGGTTCCCTTAAAATCCATACCAGACCATAAGGGCCTGATATAGATTTTTTTCACATTTTTGTCTTGCAATGTTTTTTTTTTTCATTCAGCTGTCAGCGGGGTACCTCCCTTTGTGCTGGGAGCACGCCACATGGTGCGCTACCAGCACAGAAACCGTGGAACTAACCGTAAGCTCCGGGCCCCATACTAACGATCCCGTGTCACCTGATCACTGTCATAGCCTCTGATTGGCTATCACAGTGAAGCCCACCCCCGTGTTTTCTTTTTGTGTGAATGGAGAACGGAGATACATTGTATCTCTCTCTGTCCTTGCACATAAAAAAAGTGTGTGTAAAAAAATAAATAAATGTAATAATAATAACAATAATAAAAAAAATAAAATAAAAAATCCAAAAAAACCTAGATCAAGGTTTGATCTAGGTCAGTGCCAGAGTTAGTGTTTGGGTCAAGGTCAGGATCAAAGGTCAAGGTCAGGGTCAAAGGTCAGCATCAGGAATTTTGGAGGGGGGGGACAGAATTTTTATTTTTTTAAATTAGTATCAGTGTCAGTTAGAGTAATGCCCCGTACACACGATCGGACATTGATCGGACATTCCGACAACAAAATCCATGGATTTTTTCCGACGGATGTTGGCTCAAACTTGCTTTGCGTACACACGGTCGCACAAAGTTGTCGGGATTTCCAATCGCCAAGAACGCATTGACATGCACCACGTACGAGGAGACTAGAAAAGGCCAGTTCAGAACCAAGCGCGGCACCCTTTGGGCTCCTTTTGCTAATCTCGTGTTAGTAAAAGTTTGGTGAGAGACGATTCGCGCTTTTTCAGACGCGTGGTTTTCAGATCATTTTTCGTGTTTGTGGGTTTGTATCTGGTCTTCAGTGCCTGCAGCGAGTTACCATTGACTTGTCATTGTGTTCTTGTTAATTCATTACTGATTTTCAGGTCGCTCCTCACAGGCTTTGCTGTTCAGTGCATTCTGTTACTTCATTCTGAGCAGCCCACCGTTTTCTAGCCATGTTGCATATACGTACTCATTGTAGAGTTCGTGCTGTGCGGGGGCTTGGTTTTGGGGTCCTTACTTTGACACAAGCCCAGTCCATGAACAGGGCAAGGATGAGTTCATGGACCAAGAATTGGTTACACCCATACACATGGCAGAGTACAAACTGAATCATATCATCCTTTCATGCTGTGTTCTACACAACTTTTTACGGCAACATTCTGCCAACTATGCTGGCTCAGTTGGGCCTAAGGCTGGAATTCAAAATGAACCAACCCTGACGGCGCTTAAAAGTGGCTTGCCCCCCCTGAGTGCCCGTGATGTCCATCTAAGATACCTTGAATACTTTGCGGGTAGGGGGCTATCAATATGCCAGACAATGTCTGAAACCTTTTTCAAATAAAAAAAAAATTAACTACTAAAATCTTTGGTGACATTTACTGCTTGTGTTTCTTTTAGCTGACCCTGACAGAAATGTGGTGAGTCCTGAAAATGGCGTGATTGTGTAACATTACAAAGCATTGTTGGGTGTTATTTACTAAAGGCAAAGACACTTTGCACTACAAGTGCACTTGAAACTGCACTTGTAGTGCAAAGTGGATTTTCCCTTAGGAAATAACCCCCATTGTAACAGAAAACACCAATTAGAGCACAACAAAAGTTTTTGAGCGTTGAAACAATAATCCACACATTCTTGATTAACAATCTTTTTAATACCAGCACAATCACATGTGCATTTAGAAAAGGTTTTTTAAAACAAACCAACATGTTTGTTGTATAACAATTTTTGGGGTCACATTAGAAAAAGTAGAAATGTCCATTTAAGATAAAACAGGCATGTTTAAAACCAACAAGAAAGACACAAATCTTGAACTTACAAAGTTCACATTTGGTACAACTTGAAGGCAATATCAGACATGAGTATTTACAAACTGTGATATTGCGTTCAGATGGGGTGAAGTCACCCCTAGAAAAGCCAAATTTTGAAGATGCACACCAATTGCCGAATGACAACATGTGCTAGCTGCCATCACGAGGATCAAGGGATGTGTTTTGTGGGTGCAACCCCTTCCTCACAGCTACTTTATTATTGAGAAGGGGTTGCACCTCCAAAACGCATCCATTGATCTCCCGTGATGGCAGATACATGTTGACACTGCATCTTCAAAATTTGGCTTTTCGCAAATATGTCAAAAAATGGTAAAAAATTTTAGCTCACAAAAAGCACAAAAAAAAGGGATTTTGAGGGGTTTTAAACTCTCCCTAAAACATCAATGATGTTCTTCATTTTGCTTTTCTGGATGTTTTCCAAGTCCCTATTACACCCTATTTTCTCCCCGATCAGGATCTGTGCACTTTCTGAGGTGAAATGCTCTGGATCCACAACATCATTGATGCTTTTCTGGATGTTTTCCAAGTCCCTATTACACCCTATTTTCTCCCCGATCAGGATCTGTGCACTTTCTGAGGTGAAATGCTCTGGATCCACAACATCACGATCACCTAAAAAGATAGAAACAAAAACACACCATGTATTATAAATCTGCCGGCATCCATCTCTTACCTGAGCCTGTGGTCGCAGACACTCACCTGTTGTGGTGACTAGTTCCACCACATCTCCTTCCTCCTCCTCCTCCTCCTGTTGGCTTTGGTGGGTCTCCACTTCTTAATGAGGTGGGGGGTCTCTGGTCTCCTCGGATGAGTGGTGTCCTCCGAGTCTTTTATCCCCTATGTAAAAAAAAAAGGTATACTTAACACACAGATATTTGATGGCAGAAATGGGAATATGAAACATTGCTTGGAAGTGGGGTACAATTGTCTATTTTGGGTGAGTTCCAAGATGTAGAATTTTTAGTGTCCTTTGTCAAGCTTCAATACTTTACCTGTTTAGTACAAGCTTCACAAATGGAGACCCCCCTATAGTATACACTGGAGCACCTGTGGGGGGCCCCTAATAAAAAGGGTGTTCTTGTGTCCCGCACTAGTGCTCCAGCGTCCAGATGTGAAAACTGCTGAGTGTCCTCTCCTTACACAGAATCTAGTTTGCATTTCATTGTAGCTACAAACCCATCTAAACAACCAAATTATTTTCTGACAAGTAGGCCCTAAAAAATGTTGGCAAATGCATATGGCCAAAACAATGGTGTTTTCTAGGCTGAATGAACAATGTTTTATACGAACGAATAATGTGCCCATGAACATGAAAGTTGCCATTTTAAACTGGACAACAGTTAAGAAAAGCACATGGAGCAGCATGAACGTAATAAACATAAAGAATAGGAACACTGGACAACTACTTACTTTTTTGCAGCACCCTCCGGATCCTTCTGTACTGCTCATGCTCTCTTAATTTGAGGTCTGACCACCGCTTCCTGAGCTAATCTTTCGATCGTCGTACCCCGAAATTCCGGTGAAGACTTTTGACCACTTTCGCCATGATCTTGGCCTTTCTGACATTGGGGTTGGGCTAAGGTCCATACTTCCCGTCATAGTCGGTCTTCTTCAGGATGTCCACCATCTCCAACATCTCCCCAAAGGACATATTTGATGCCTTAAATCGTCTCTTCCGGGATCGGGACGTTTCAGGCTCCGGGATTTCCTCCTTCTCCTCGTTGCTGTAATTGGCAGGCACGCTGTGTCTCCGCCATGTGCTCTTCCCCCACTGCGACGAACGAGAAGGGGCAGGGAATAGACTAGAAAGAACGTCAGGGGCGGGCGGAGTGTCTATAAAGCGTAACACGCGTGCGTAGTACGTACGATCTGTAAGCGGAGGAAGGAGTATCGGAGGCACCGATCGGAATAACGAAGGTAAGATCTAAACTTGGGCCTTTACTGCTTTTAGATTGAGGCCTATATTGTAACAAGATTAGGAGAGTTTAGCCTGACATTAGGGTTTGTCTTGTGTTGTGTCTTGCAGATAAAATGGATGGCTTCAATGACCACAACTTCATAGACAAATACAGGGAGCTACCCTGTCTGTGGCAGGTGAAACATCCTCATTATAATCATAAACAAAAGAAGCAGGCAGCGCTGGAGAAACTGCTGGAGTTGGTGAAGCCGGTGGTTCCCACGGCATCCATCCCCTATTTAAAAGCAAAAATTGGTGGCCTAAGGAGCACTTATCTTAGGGAGCGCAAGAAGGTCACGGATTCCCAGAGATTAGGAGCTGCAACTGATGACGTTTATGTCCCCAGACTGTGGTACTATGAGAGACTGCGATTTCTGTCAGACCAGACTGGGAATCCCTCTCAACCCTTCCTTCCACCCTATCTTCCACCCCAGCTGAGGCTTCCGATGTCCAACCTGGGACTTCCAGCCAGGAAGAAGTGGAGGAGCCCAGCTGGAGCCAGGTATAGCATTCTTCTACAGATTTCTGGTCAATAAATAAATTATGTTTACTAGATTTTATTATTGATCACTAATTGGTGATTTAATAAAGTGTTTGACATATCAATAGACAGTAGTGGGGAAAAAATAATTGGGACAAAAATGAAAAATGCTGGGCTCAGAATGATAGTCTGTTATATTTGTTAACATTCAATTTGCAACAATCATTATGTGAAAATTGTGTGTGATTGATGACTAAAACTAAAATGATGTCCCTTTTTCATACACAGGAAGACCTCAGCCAGGACGAGGCTCTGGAATGTGGCACACAGGAGGAGGCTGTGGATTGTGGCAGTCAGGAGGAGGCGGGGGTTAGTGGCAGCCAGGAGGAGGCGGGGCTAAGTGGCAGCCAGGAGAAGCCTGGGCCCAGTAGGAGCCTGACAGAATCGCAGGTCCCTCCCCTCCGCCTTCCAATCAAAAGACCCAGGAAGGGGAGTCACGTGCAGGATTCAGCACTCAGGCTGATTCAGGAGGCTTCTGCGTCCCTCAGAGCCACTCCCACTCCTGAAGAGGCCTTTGCCTGCATGGTTACCACCAAACTGCAGGGCATGCAGGAGGGCCAACGCCATCTGTGTGAGGACCATCTTTATAAAGTCTTAACTAAGGGGATGAGGGGCGAAATCACACCCAATACCCACCTGAGTGAGTTGGACCATCCTCCTCCTCCTCCTCCTGCCACAACTACACCATCACAGCTACAGCGAAGAAGGAAGCATGGAAGGAAGACCAAAGAGTGATGGCCCTGGGTTCAGTCTGGTCTGGCAAAAGATGCAGTCTCTTGTATGACCACAGCCTGGGAACATACATGTCATCTGCTGCTTTCATGATCTCTGGGACTTCTGGACCAGACTGCACTTTCTTATATATGGACTCCTCAGGCCACCAATTTTGCAGTAAAATAATTGATGTGTGCCCTGGGGGCCAAAGGCTTCACCAATTTCTGCTGTTTCTCCAGCGTTGCCTCCTCCTCTTTGTTTGGTTGTGAGCCCTTAATAAAGGTTTTTTTGTTTCAATTATACTCGCCTATGTGTTTCCCTTCAAAAAGGACAGTTTGTTTATGAGGATTCAGGTACATTTCTAAAAATACAATGTGAAATTAATAAGAGACACCAACACCAAACAACCTCCTCGAGATTAAATAATACAAGATAATAATGGTGTTGTGATAACTTGACACACAAAACACACACAAAAATATTCTGGATGTTAAATAACTAAAAAAAAAATAACAAGATCAGCCTTGAAAAAAATACAAACCAAAAAAAAAAAAAATCACATCAGGCTTGAAAAAAAAAAAATGATATAGATTTTGGGTCAGATGTGACAAATCATAATATATTGAGGGAATCACGATAAATAATAAAGAAAGAAGTTTGTAAGAACTCTGTGTGAATATCAGCAGCAAAACTACTTCGTTCTTCCTGCATTATAAAGAAGAAGAGTGCGCTGTATTAAACAATTTTAAACATTGCAGCCTGACGAAAGTGCTCTATCCATTCCGAACGCTAATTTTACCAGACCGAGTGGTTCCGTCTCGGATTTTGTTGTCAGAAAATTTTATAGCCTGCTCTCAAACTTTGTGTGTCGGAAAATCCGATGGAAAAAGTCCGATGGAGCCCACACACGGTCGGAATTTCCGACAACACGCTCCGATCGCACATTTTCCATCGGAAAATCTGACCGTGTGTACGGGGCATTAGTGTCAGTGTGTTTTAGGTAGGATTAAAAAAAAAGCAAAATGCACATTATTGTTTTTGGGCTGTACTATGGGTACATCTAACACCTAACATACACATATGTGATATCACTGCGATCATCAGAAGCAGGGAATTTATTATAGCTTGTTCTTTGGTGGTAGGCTATGGTAGTACCAAGAAATATACAGCTAAAGATTATTTTTTTTTTACTATTTTGGGGCAGTTTTCCTTTGATAATAAAAAAAGCAGGAGATATCCATTACCCTTTACCACCAAATGAAAGCCCAATCTGTCCTAAAAAAAACAAGATATAATTTACCTGGATGCACAAAGTAGTTGTGATGATATGTACGGTTTTACTAACACATATCAAAGTCACAAAATTGGGCTTAGGCATTAAGATTTGTTTTACCCTTAGGTGTTCTGTGCCCAGATTGGGCAAAGCCTTACACCTGATCAGCGGTCAAGTGCATTGCTTCAGCCAATCAGGGCCCTGGAATGTACTGTACAGCACGCAGTGCATTGGGGGGCACTCGGTGGGCAAAAATCACACTGAGCATCCCCCAAATTCGGATGTTCGGCGAACACCCGAACGGGCGCTGTTCGGGGCCGAACCAATGCTCAGCCCGAACTGTTCGCCCGTCTCTACTCCTGTTTTCAGTACACAACCCTGCTCTACATAGTCTATGTGATCACTCTACTCATTTGAGTGCTTTAGTGTGCACACACGTCCAAATGAATGATCTATGCAAGAATAATGTAAGGTGCAAAACAATCGATCAGCAGAGGAAGTCACTGTAGTTAGTAAGAGCGGTACTCGCTGATATTGCCTGCATTTGAGAAGCATGAAAATACAGAGGTGGGTGGAGGCAATTTACCGGAGGGGGAGGGCAGGTGCAGGGTGTGTATTAATGAGGTCAGCTGCTGAAGTACTTCCTTCTAATGGTTTTCATGTCCTAAGGATGAATACTGGGAAGTAATGCATGAGTTTTCTATAGGTGACTGAGGTAAGTTTTGCTAGAATATAGAGGAAGCATTTTCTTTTCTACAACAGAGGTACATTAATGGTATATTGGTACTTAGGGAAGCTGACATTTAAAAAAGGGAACTTCACTGAGGCAAATAGGCAGTTCACTTTGCAGGGGGAATTTTCACTTCGCTTAGTGAGAGTGAAGAAAATTCACTTTGCAAAGAGTACACAATGACTTGCAAGAAAATTAAAATCAAACTTTTTTCTTGCTTGCACATTTCCTTGCAAAATGAAAAGCTTACTGCATATGTCTTGAGTAAATCAGTGCCATTGCATGACAAAGATTATAACTCTCTCCTGTGTACAATGTAAAATGGAGCAAAACAACATAAAAAGTGATCTAATTTTATCAAAATGAAAGCAATAGTCATAATTCCAAAACTGCCATACATTTCATGCCCAAAACGAGAGCTTGACACTTCTAATTGCTGCAGCATAGTAATATTGCAAACAGAACATAACTAGCAAATACATCAGGCTGAAAAATAATTAAATACATCTTAAAAGGGTAGGAAACCAAAAGTTGAATTCACAAAACAGATTTGATCAAATAACTAATGTAATCCTACAATATTTTAATAAATCCCACAGCTGTTGAAAACTCTTATTAATAAACTTAACAGGCAATTTAATCATTTCCTTCTCCGTCTTGTCATCCCTTTAACTGAATGTTTACACTGGGGGGACAGGAAGGGTTGCCTGATCATGTGATCACTGCGATTGGCAGCCACAGTGGTCACATGTTAAGCAGCTTCTCTTACCAGCTCCTGATCATTACTAAAGACTGGGAATTGTCTGTGGTGGGTGCGCACAGTGAGAGTATTCTTAGAACAGAAACCTTTGTCCTCCATTGAAGCATATGTGTGGCGTATGTGAGTTAAAAGCCACGTTCACCATTTCAGGCAGAATTTAACTTTTCTAAAAAAATACAGCATTTTCTTATATCTTTTCTGCTCAAGCCATCCCAATGTACTTATCTCTCACTTACAGTGCCTTGAAAAAGTATTCATGCCCCTTGAAATTTTCCACATTTTGTCCTGTTACAACCAAAAATGTATTTTATTGGGATTTTAAGTGATAGACCAACACAAAGTGGAACATTGTGAAGTGGAAGGAAAATGATAAATAGTTCAATTTTTTTTACAAATAAATATGTGAAAAGTGTGGCGTGCATTTGTATTCAACCCTCTTTACTCTGAAACCCCTAACTAAAATCTAGTGGAACCAATTGCCTTCAGAAGTCACCTAATTAGTAAATACAAGCTACCTGTGTGTAATTTAATCTCAGTATAAATACAGCTGTTCTGTGAAGCTCTTAGAGGCTTGTTAGAGAACCTCAGTGAACAAACAGCATCACGAAGGCCAAGGAACACACCAGACAGGTCAGGGATAAAGTTGTGGAGAAGTGTAAAGCAGGGTTAGGTTTTAAAAAAATATTTCAAGCTTTGAACATTTCACGGAGCACTGTTCAATCCATCATCCAAAAATGGAAGGAGTATGGCACAACTGCAAACCTACCAGGACATAGCTGTCCACCTAAACTGACAGGCCAGGCAAGGATAGCATTATTCAGTGAAGCAGCCAAGAGGCCCATGGTAACTCTGGAGGAACTACAGAGATCCACAGCTCAGGTGGGAGAATCTGTCCCCAGGACAACTATTAGTTGTGCTCTCAACAAATGTGGCCCATAAGAAGTCCCGTTTGTAGTTTGCGAGAAGCCACGTAGGGGACACAGCAAACATGTGGAAGAAGGTGCTCTGGTCAGAAGAGACCAAAGTTGAACTTGTTGGTCTAAAAGCAATACGCTGTGGTGGAAAACTAACACTGCACATCACCCTGAATACACCATTCCCACCGTGAAACATGGTGGTGGCAGCATCATGTTGTGGGGATTCTTTTCTTCAGCAGTGATAGGGAAGCTGGTCAGAGTTGATGGCAAGATAGATGGAGCCAAATACAGGGCAATCTTGGAAGAAAACCTGAAAAGACTTGAGACGGGGCGGAGGTTCACCTTCCAGCAGGACAATGACCCTAAATATACAGCCAGAGCTACAATGGAATGGTTTAGATCAAAGCATATCCATGTGTTAGAATGACCCAGTCACCCAGAATGACCCAGTCAAAATTCAGACCTACATCCAACTGAGAAATTGCTGTTCACAGATGCTCTATATCCAATCTGACAAAGCTTGAGCTATTTTTTCAAAGAATGGGCAAAATGTCACTCTCTAGATCTGCAAAGCTGGTAGATACATACCCAAAAAGACTTGCAGCTGTAATTGCAGTGAAAGGTGGTTCTACAAAGTATTGACTCAGGGGGGGCTGAATACAAATGCATGCCACACTTTTTACATATTTATTTGTAAAGCATTTTGAAAGCCATTTATTATTTTCCTTCTACTTCACAATTATGTGCCACTTTGTGTTGGTCTATCACATAAAATCCCAATAAAATACATTTATGTTTTTGGTTGTAACATGACCAAATGTGGAACATTTCAAGGGGTATGAATACTTTTTCAAGACACTGTCCCTCATTCACGGAAATCTTCACCTTTCTGTTTGAATTTAAAAAAAATGCTTTCTGCTTCTATCACTTCTTGTGAATCATCGCCCACCATGCACTGTCTTAGTGCATCATAGAATAGGCATGTATTACCACTCTGGACCACACCTCCCTTGTTGCTATACCACCTTTTTGTTTCAGTTACACCTACTTTCCTAATTCTTTCCTTAAGATGACCCTACACCATACAACCTGATTGTAGAATCTCCTTAAGGTCTACCATCAGCTATGTCGTGCAAGGGCCTGATTTGATACCAGCTGAATAGATTGTTCAGGTGGGTCCTCCTATTCCACAGTTTTGGTAAATCTAAAGGAAATTGTGCAGAGATTATACAATCAGATTGCATAGTGTATGGCCAGCTTTATACAAATACATAGGAGGTAGTGGACAGAGACACTTAGCTCTTAGGCCCTGTTTACATCTCCGCATAGTGGGAACTCTCGTCCCAGCATGTGTTTTTTGGGGGCATGCTCTACTCTTGACAAATGCCCCAAAGAAGCTCCAGAACTTATTAGCAGAGCATGGCACGGTTTTTACCAAGTTTGTGGTGTGCTTGCAGCTTGTCTGTCACACAGCAGAGGCACATCTGCTTCCTGCTCTTGGGGTGCCATTAACATTTAATGGTAACACAAGTGCAATGTACGTTTGCAACACTTTAAAAAATTGAATGGCAAAGCGTGTGTTTTCTGTGCAGTTTGCTATGTGTTTGGAAGCCTCATTGTTCTTGTGTAAACACACCAATTTCACATTCAGGCCCCATTCACACCTAGCACAGTGGGAGCACACATTTCTTGGCTCATTTTTCCCACAACACAGATAGGGCAGCCCATTGATCACAATGGGCTGCATTACACGTGGCAAAGTAGCTCATGGGACATTTTGGCGTGTTGCATGTGTTTCACTGACAAAATGTGAGTTTGGTTCTGTGTTTGGGTTGTCATTAACAATTAATGACACTAAATGCACAACTAGTTCATTTTAGGTGTGCATAGTGTACCATACATTATACAATCTAATTGAGCAATCGCTGTATGATCTTCTTAATGCCTGGTACACATGATGAGATTATCGAACAAATGACCTTTTGTTTTTGTTGCATGCTAATCTCCATATGTGAAAAAATATTTGCCCCCTTTCTGATTTTTTTATTTTTTTGCATATTTGTTACACTTAAATGACTCAGATCATCAAACAAATTGTATTATTACACAAAGATAGCCCGAGTAAATACAAAATGCAGTTTTTAAATGATTTCATTTATTAAGGCAAACAAGCTGTCCAAACCTGTCTGGCTTTGTGTGAAAAAGTAGTTGCTCCCTAAACCTAATAACTGATTGCGCCACCCTTGGTGGCAACAACTGCAATCAAGCGTTTGCGATAACTGACAATGAGTCTTTCACATTGCTGTGGAGCAATATTGTCCCACTCTTCTTTGCAGAATTGTTTTAATTCAGCAACATCAAAGGGTTTTCCAGCATAAACGGCCTGTGTAAGGTCATGATAAAGCATCCCAATTGGATTTAAGTCTGGGCTTTGACTAGGCCACTCCAAAACCTACATTTTTCTTTGTTTGAACCATTTGGAGGTGGACTTGCTGTTGTGTTTCGGATCAATGTTCTGCTGCATAACCCAAGTGCACTTGAGCTTGAGGTCATGAACTGATGACCGGACATTCTCCTTTAGGATTTTCTGGTGGAGCTCAGAATTCATGGTTCCATCAATTATGGTAAGTCGTCCAGGTCCTGAAGCTCCAAAGCAGCCTCAGACCATCACGCTACCACCAACATGTCTGACTGTTGGTATGATGTTCTTGTTATGAAATGCTGTATTAGTTTTATGCCAGATGTAACGGGACGCACACCTTCCAAAAAATTCAATTTTGTCTCATCAGTCCACAAAATATTTACCTAAAAGTCTTGGGGATAATCAAGATGTTTTTTGGTAAATGAGATGAGCCTTTGTGTTCTTTTCGGTCAGCAGTGGCTTTGGCCTTGGAACTCTCCCATGGATACCATTTTTGCCCAGTCTCTTTTTTACCTGAGGAAAATGAAGCCTGCAGTTCTTTAGATGTTGTTCTGGATTCTTTTATGACCTCTTGGATGAGTCGTCATCATGCTCTTGGAGTAATTTTTGTAAACCGGCCACTCCTGGGAAGGTTCCCCACTGTTCCAAGTTATCTCCATTAGTGGATAATGGCTCTCCCCATGGTTCACTGGAGTTCCAAAGCCTTAGAAATGGCTTTGAAGAACTCCATGACTAGGAGATTTCTTTGGGCGGCCAAACATCCGCGTATAAATCTCACACTACTCACCAAAGGAAAACATGTTGGAGGTATGGGTTTTCCAAATTTTAAAAACTACTATTTAGCCACACATGTGAACCGTATAATTAACTGACATTGTAATGCAGACAATAAGGACTGGGTGAGTCTGGAAAATGATACAGGGCCTATTCTGAATAAATATACACCTTGGATTGCGTGGGCCGCGTGCTCTACGCAACTTAAAAATCACCCAACAATAGGGGCCACACTAAAAGCAGCGCAGAAAATTAGTAAAAACACCAACCTGATCTCCTCTCTGGGTCCATTGACCCCAATATATAATAACCCCGAGTTTCCACCAGGCCTAACAGTACGAGCAGAACAGACAGGAAGTGAGATAAAACCCTTACTAGCAATCCATTGCTTTGAAAAACATAGAATGAAAACGATTCCAAAGCTTCAACAAGTTAGTGGACAAGAAACTTTATCTTACTGAGAATATTGCCAAATGCACAGCATTATCTCACATCCCAATAAACGTAAACGTTGTATTAGGCCCTTGTCTTCACTTGAAGAGGTGTGTTTAACAGTGGAAAAAAATGGAGAAAACAATTTCTCTGGCATATACGTGGCTACAATCTCCAAGAATTGCTGAAACAAACACAAAAGGTTTTGGGAAAAAGAGTTGAACACCACCTTTGGCGAGGATCAATGGCTTCATGCATGTGTGTTAGCACACAAATGCTCAATTAGCACACGACATCAAGAGAGTTCATACAAGCTTTTGACAAATTGGTACAATACGATGATACAATAAAATAATTGATTGCATAAATGGTTCCCCATGGTATCAAAACTATGTTGGAGATGCAATGCGGCAGAAGGGTCGGCACACCATATATGGTGGGACTGCGATTTGATATGTCCATTTTGGCAAAAGGTTTGTGACATAAATAAACATATCACTAAGACCTCAATCTCACTAATGGCAGTTTGCTGCCTATTAAACATTTCAAATGGTACAATAAAAATATATATAAGATCCTTAATAGGGATGAGCTTCGAGTTTGAGTCGAACTCATGTTCGACTCGAACATTGGCTGTTCGCAAGTTCGCTGAACAGCGAACAATTTGGGGTGTTCGCGGCAAATTCGAATGCCGCGGAAAACCCTTTAAAAGTCTATGGGAGAAATCAAAAGTGCTAATTTTAAAGGCTTATATGCAAGTTATTGTCATAAAGTGTTTGGGGACCTGGGTCCTGCCCCAGGGGACATGGATCAATGCAAAAAAAAGTTTTAAAAACGGCCGTTTTTTCAGGAGCAGTGATTTTAATAATGCTTAAAGTCAAACAATAAAAGTGTAATATCCCTTTAAATTTCGTACCTGGGGGTGTCTATAGTATTCCTGTAAAGGGGCGCATGTTTCCCGTGTTTAAAACAGTCTGACAGCAAAATGACATTTTGAAGGAAAAAAAGCCATTTAAAACTAACCGCGGCTATTGCATTGCCGACAATACACATAGAAGTTCATTGATAAAAACGGCATGGGAATTCCCCACAGGGCAACCCCGAACCAAAATTAAAAAAAAAAATGACGTGGGAGACCCCCTAAATTTAATACCAGGCCCTTCAGGTCTGGTATGGATATTAAGGGGAACCCCAGCCAAAATTTTTTAAAAAAATGACGTGGGGTTCCCCCTATATTCCATACCAGACCCTTCAGGTCTGGTATGGATTTTAAGGGGAACCCCGCGCCAAAACCCCCCCCAAAAAAACGGCGTGGGGTCCCCCCAAAAATCCATACCAGACCCTTATCCGAGCACGCAACCTGGCAGGCCGCAGGAAAAGAGGGGGGGACGCGCCCCCCCCTCCTGAATCGTACCAGGCCACATGCCCTCAACATTGGAAGGGTGCTTTGGGGTAGCCCCCCAAAACACCTTGTCCCCATGTTCATGAGGACAAGGGCCTCATCCCCACAACCCTGGCCGGTGGTTGTGGGGGTCTGCGGGCGGGGGGGCTTATCGGAATCTGGAAGCCCCCTTTAACAAGGGGACCCCCAGATCCCGCCCCCCCCCCCTGTGTGAAATGGTAAGGGGGTACTTACCCCTACCATTTCACTAAAAAAACTGTCAAAAATGTTAAAAATGACAAGAGACAGTTTTTGACAATTCCTTTATTTAAATGCTTCTTCTTTCTTCCTTCATCTTCTTCTGGTTCTTCCTCCGGCATTCTCGTCCAGCATCTCCTCCGCGGCGTCTTCTATCTTCTTCTCCTCGGGCCGCTCCGCACCCATGGCATGAGGGGAGGCTCCCGCTCTTCTCTTCATCTTCTTTTTCATCCTCTTCTCTTCTTTCTTCTTCTCTTCTTCATTTTCTTCTCCGGGCCGCTCCTCACCCATGCTGGCATGGAGGATGGCTCCTGCTGTGTGACGGCGTCTCCTTATCTGACGGTTCTTAAATAACGGGGGGCGGGGCCACCCGGTGACTCCGCCCCCTCTGACGCACAGGACATGATGGGACTTCCCTGTGGCATTCCCCGTGACATCACAGGTAAGTCCCTGTCAAGTCACCGTGCGTCAGAGGGGGCGGGGTCACCGGGTGGCCCCGCCCCCCAGTTATTTAAGAGCCGTCAGACGAAGAGACGCCGTCACACAGCGGGAGCCATCCTCCATGCCAGCATGGGTGAGGAGCGGCCCAGAGAAGAAAATGAAGAAGAGAAGATGAAGAAGAAGAGCTGTGGATAGAAGTGACATTTTGACGTCGCTTTTGTCCAGCAATTGTATGGAGATGGGTGAGGGCCATCTTCCCCCCCACTCGTCTCCATGCCTAACAGGAGACAACACGCGATCACCTTCAAACAGCCGACGTAAAACTGCGGCGGGCGGTCCATAAGTGGTTAATATCTTTATAAATGATATAGGGTCTGGGAAATAAAAGTACCATTTCAGTCTTTGCAGATGACTATGACTATGACTATGTGGCAGATGAGGTTTAATGTAGATAAATGTAAAGTTATGCACTTGGGGGCTAAGAATATGCATGCATCATACATACTAGGAGTACAACTGGGGGGATCCATAATGAAGAAGGATTTGAGGGTTTTGATAGATCATAAGCTCAATAATAGCATGCAATGCCAATCTGCGGTTTCCAAAGCAAACAAAATCCTTTCTTGTATTAAGAGAGGTATAGACTAGAGAGAGAGATACCATTTTGCCCCTGTACAAATCATTAGTAAGACCTCATCTGAAATATGCAGTTCAGTTATGGGCACCAGTTCACAAAAAAGAATATTGGGGAACTAGAGAAAGTTCAGAGAAGGGCAACCAAACCGATAAGAGGCATGGAGGAGCTCAGCTATGAGGATAGATTAGAGGAACTGAATTTATTTTCTCTTGAGAAGAGGTGATTAAGGGGGGATATGATCAACATGTATATAAGAGGTCCATATAGTGAACATGGCATTGAGTTATTCACTTTACGATCAACACAGAGGACAAGGGAGCACTCTTTATGCCTAGAGGAAAAGATTACAGAAAGGTTTCTTCACAGTAAGAGCTGTGAAAATGTGGAATAGACTGCCTCCACTGGTGGTTCTGGCCAGCTCGGTAGATTGCTTTAAGAAAGGTCTAGATTCTTTCCTAAATGTACATAATATAATTGGGTACTGACATTTAGGGATAAGCGAAACACCCCCCGATTCAGGTTCGCACCAGAACATGCGAACAGTCAAACAATTTGTGCGAACACGCGAACCCTATTCAAGTCCATGGGACACGAACATGAAAAATCAAAAGTGCTCATTTTAAAGGCTTATATGCAAGTTGTTGCCATAAAAAGTGTATGGGGACCCGGGTACTGCCCTAGGGGACATGTATTAATGCAAATTTTTTCAGGAACAGTGATTTTAATAATGCTTAAAGTGAAACAATAAAAATGAAATATTCCTTTAAATATCATGCCTGGGGGTCCCCTTGGTCTGTCTGTAAAGTGGCGCATCTGTGTGATGTGTAGAACAGTGCCATGGCAAAATTTCATTTCTAAAGGAGAAAATGTCATTTAAACTTGCTTGCGACTGTAATGTATTGCCGGCTCCCGGCATTATAGATGAAAAATCAAGGAAAAAAATTGTAGTGGGTCCCCCCCCAGTCCATACCAGGCCCTTCAGGTCTGGTATGGATTTTAAGGGGAACTCCACGCCAAAATTAAAGACACATGACTAAGATTATTGGAATTTGGAAGCCCCCTTTAACAAGGGGGCCCTCAGATCCCAGCCCCCCCTATGTGAATGGGTATCAGGTACATTGTACCCCTACCCATTCACCAAAAAAATTGTCAAAAAGTAAAAACCACAATAGACAGTTTTAGACAATTCCTTTATTTAAAAATAAAAAACAAATAAAAAGTGTCCCGCGATGTACATACATCGTCAATCACACCACAAGAAAAATAGAAAAAAAAAATGAAGAAACTCCGTCTCCATGTGAGGCCTCCCAGCGACTGCTGTCTTTTTTTATATAGGCAAGGGCGGGGCCACCCGCTCATGTAACCTTATGACCCCACCCCCTATGATGTCACATGACATCAGAAGGGGGCAGAGTCACTCGGTTACATCACCAGGTGGCCCCGCCCTTGCTTATATAACAGCTGTCACAGACAAGAGACAGCAGTCACCAGGTGGCCTCCTATAGAGGCGGAGCTTTTTTTAAAAATATTTTTCGGTTCCGTCGGGCGGCATGATTGAAGATGGATGGACATCACTGGACACTTTTTTTTTTAATAAAGAAATTGTCAAAAACTGTCTATTGTGGTTTTTACTTTGACACTTTTTTGGAGAATGTGTACCCGATACCAATTCACATGGCGGGGCAGGATCTGGGGGCCCCGTTGTTAAAGGGGGCTTCCAGATTCTGATAAGCCCCCCACCTGCAGACCCCCACAATCAGCGGACCAGGGTTGCGGGGTTGAAGGCCTTGGTTAAGATGGTGTCAAGCATGTGTTTAGTGGCAACCGGGTATCCTCAAACGGAAGGTGGAGGAGCTCAAGGTCTCTAACATCCACCAGTTCCGTGATGTCGTCATTGAAGAGTGGAAGAGGATTCCAGTGGCAACCTGTGAAGCTATGGTGAACTCCATGCCCAATAGGGTTAAGGCAGTGCTGGAAAATAATGATGGCCACACAAAATATTGACACTTTGGGCCCAATTTGGACATTTTCACTTAGGGGTGTACTCACTTTTCTTGCCAGCGGTTTAGACATTAATGGCTGTGGGTTGAGTTATTTTGAGGGGACAGCAAATTTACACTGTTATACAAGATGTACACTCATTACTTTACATTGTAGCAAAGTGTCATTTCTTCAGTGTTGTCACATGAAAAGATATAATAAAATATTTACAAAAATGTGAGGGGTGTACTCACTTTTGTGAGATACTGTGGGTTGTTTGCTTTGCAGGGGTATTTTTCCTTAACTTGGTGAATGAGGCAAGGCTCTGTTGACTACCAATATGCACTCAAGTACAAACAAATACACTTTTCTTATATTTGTGCTTGCACGTCATTTTATGATGGAAGTCAGCAGCACTTCAACTCATTCACTAAGCTAAGGCAAAATTCCCTTGCAAACAGTGGCAGCTGGTGAAGTTTTAGGATGGGGGGCGCCAGACCCCGCCCTTCCTTTTTGACCCCTCCCACTTGGTAAAAATGGGCGTGGTTTCAGTGAAATACTGGGCGTGGCTCTAAGGTGATGTGGTTAGCGTCTGGGATGAACAAGGGATGGAGGGACAGCAGGCCCAGATCCTACACAACAATAGAAATATGTGTATTCTAGAAAGTTTAACTATCAGCAGATAAAGATATTCCAAACACCTGGTGTTAGCACTTCAATCATCCCGGCACCATGGTTGTTATGGTGTCAGGATGATTGAAGCGCATTATTTCTATTATTACATTGTAATATAAAATTAAATCATTCAACTCACCATAATGCAGAATCAGTGGGAGCCCTAAGCGTGTCACTAGCCACGTCGCCTGTCACCAGATGCCATCAGATGTCCCCAGCAGAGTCCATTCTTACATGCAGCCTGTGTCCCATAAAATGCAGCCTGTGTCCCCCAAATGAAACCCGTGTCCCCCAAATGAAACCCGTGTCCCCCAAATGAAACCCGTGTCCCCCAAATGAAACCCGTGTCCCCCAAATGAAACCCGTGTCCCCCAAATGAAACCCGTGTCCCCCAAATGAAACCCGTGTCCCCCAAATGAAACCTGTGTCCACCAAATGCAGCCTGTGTCCCCCAAATGCAGCCTGTCTGTGTCACATCAAACCCCCCTCCGCGGGAGCGCAGCGGTACTACTTACCTTACTGTTGTCCTCTCCTGCAGTGTCTTCTTCCACAACGACGATGGAGAGGTCCGCCTGCTCCTCTCCTACTTCCTGTTTCCTCTCTCCCGGGTGCAATGGGAGAAAGAAAACAGGAAGTGACATCAAACTGAGATGTCAATCAAACCGCCTGGCTGTAGTAATAGATACTACGAGCGCTGGGTGAAAGCTACTCGGTGCTTCGGAAAGCGTGCAAGGCGGGATAAACGCCCGCAAATGAAGCACTGCATCTGCAATCTCAGACGTGGCGCTTCCCATAAGTGCACTCTGTCCGGCCAGCTTTATTTTTTTTTTTTTTGACTATTTTTTTCTGATTGCCTGGAGGGGGGGACGGCGCCCATGCGCCTCCTATGGATGGGCCGCCACTGCTTGCAAAGTGAAGAGCCTATTAACCTTTAGTAAATCAACCCCAAAATGTGTTTAGTCTTTCCTTGCTCAGTCCAGATGTTGGCTTATACTGCAAAAATCGCGATTTTCTAGATTTGACCATGCATAGTAGAAAAAGAATAAATAATTTAACATTTTAAATCACGCAAATACCAACAATCAACAGCTCTTAGATTTTTATAAGTACGCAAGTCATCTAAAATTCAATTGAACACAGTTTGATAACAAGCTTCTCTTAAATAAATATTACACGTCACAGAATATGACAGTTACAAACTGCATGTTGTATTTGCTTCAATTCAAAGTGACCGGAAACTTTTTGAAGAGTATTTAATCTCTTCAAACTTTTCTGCCTTCCCTCTCAAAACAATTGAACTTTTCATCTGACAGCCAATAAATAGCAACAGTCTATTGGAGAACAACTTATAAAATCAAAAGAGAGATGGTGACAAAAAGAGAGTAAAGAGCATAATCTGTACACCATCTGTTGCCTGGCACAATTCACAGAAACAAGGCTTTTTCTGATATTAGGTTCCAAATGCGAGGACATAGATCATTTTTACCTTATATTTTTCCTTCTCATTATAAGAATTTATTTCCAGCTTTGTTGTCAGTGGAGTCTAATTGTTTCTTACATGTGCTGTAAATCTGTCCTCCAATCAGTTAATGCTGTGAAACATGAACCTGGGACTCATCAATGTCCTTTGCTTACTAATACATCTGTTAGAGGCCAATGTTGAAATAACGCTAAACATATTTGCACTCTTGTTGTTTTGGGGTTTTGTTCTTTTTTTATTAGCAGTTAAAAAGTTTTAACATATATACCAAAAACCTTTGTATGAAATTACTTAATAGGAATATAATTGACATAGTAACACACAGAACATAATTGGCAGTGGCTGTTTGCCACATCTCAGTTTCTGATTCAAAGAGCCTGAACCAAGGTTGTAAATGTCTTCACCAGACCTATGATGAGGCAGCAGGGATACCTCTTGGTTAGTGTACAAGGGCTTTGAATGCTAAAACAGATAAGCCCTGGTTCACACTGCCGCATCTTCAAAGTCGACATCCCTGCGTGACCTTGTTGCGATTTGCATACGACTTCAGAAGTCAATGCAAGTCGCATTGAAGTTGCACCAACAATAGTGCAGGAACCTTTTTTGAAGTCAGAGCGACTTGGATCGCACAGATTAGAATGGTTCCATTGCCAATAATGGGGCACAACTTATCATGCGAATTTGAACTCTCAAGTCACATGACAAATTGCGGCAGTGTGAACCGGGTCTAAAAGTAAAGAAGCATGTGTCTGTTGCATCTTTGAAACACCTGAGATCTCAGATTCATTTAAATTGTTGTCTACAGTGTGAATCTACATGTATCTCTAAAGTTTGACTAAAGAACTCAAGCTGGAGCCAATCTTTTGTCCTGCATTGTGTGCATTACTTTGACCTTTTTTGCTTTTTTAATAGTTGATGTAGTAAAAGTAAAATAGTGCTCACACTGGTGTCTGTGAAATGCATGCAAATAGCCAGATTAGTATGATGATTAAATTAAAGAGGGAGTCCACCTACATCAACCTAAAATAATAAAATTAAAAGCCAGCAGCTACAAATACTGCAGCTGCTGACTTTTAATACATGGCCACTTACCTGTCCCAGGGTCCAGCGATGTCGGCAGCCGATGCCCATAACCCGCTCGGTTCTCGGCAGCTGCCGCTGCCATCCTGGGTGAAGGAATCAGGAAGTGAAGCATTACGGCTTCACTTCCCGGTTCCCTACTGCGCATGCACGAGTCGCGCTGCTCATCGTAACTGGTCCCCGCTATCTCCTGGGACCTGTGTGTTTCCCAGGAGACAGCGTGGAGGGACAGGAAGAGGCATAGACTCCCGTGGGAGTCTATGCCGGAAGTGGGTGCAAATACCTGTCTTAGACAGGTATCTGCACCCCCCTCCCCCCTGAAAGGTGCCAAATGTGACACCGTAGGGGGGGAGGGTTCTGAAAAGCGGAAGTTCCATTTTTGTGTGGAACTCCGCTTTAACTCACAGAAGTCAAGCAGGGAGTAGGGGCTTTGGAAAACCGCTTTTACAATTTTTTATTGCAATTTTCATGCTGAATTAATGTAAATGATTTAGAATTATTTATATTAATCATGAGCCAAGAAAGCAATTCAAATATTGGCATCTCATTGATCATTTTACTTAAAGAGGAAGTAAACCCTGATGGGTTTTACTTCCTCTTTTGCTACACGCAAACCCTGCAAATGAAAAGCATAATGCATACTAGCCCATTATGTGACACTTGCTTGCAAACGAAGCCCACGCTGTCCCCTGTGCAGGCCACGTCCATCTTCGCCCCTCTTCCTTCTGGGGCCTCAGACTCTGGCTCTGTGACTGGCCGGAGCCGCATGACGTCACTCCTGTGCATGCACGTGGGAGTCATCAGTCACGGCACTTGCAAGTGAAGAAATGGCATGGAGGTCTGTTTCTTCACAGCGCATGTGCAGATAACATCATCAGCGCACTACAAGTGAAATATCTCCTAAATGGCGCATACAGGGTCCCCAGAGTCTGTGTGTCCTGGGGGACAAGGACCCGAAGCCAAAGTAACAACACCTCAAGGGTACCCCAAATGCCAGGGCCCATAATCTGTAGGCAAGAGGCTCACATTCAGTCCCCTCCAAAAGCCTATATCCTGGGTGAGTCTGTCACATTTCTCCCCCATCAAAAGTTGACTAACAAGGTCCCAGACCTCCACCTGGTCTGGACATGCGTTAGTCAGGCAGAGTGAAATCACAAAGTCTGTCTGCATGATCTCCTCCTTTCTTGGCTGCAAGGAATAGTTGACCTCAGTAGGTGTGAGGCAGAGGTCATTGACTCTCTGTCCGTCTGTCAGCGCTTCATCTGGGTGGTGTTTACCATTCCATGGCTTGGCCTGTTGCTGGGCAGAGGGGCCCACTGTTCCAGTTCCCTGAAGCTGAGAAGAAACTGTAGGTGCTAGGCAGAGGCCAGCAGTGCTCTGCCCTGTTGCCAGCGATTCAGCTGGGAGTAGCATCTCCAGTACATCAGCTTGTCGCTGGAGAGAAGGGCCGACTGCCCCAGCTCCCTGGGACTCCACACTTGTTGCCGGTGCTGGGCAGAGGTTGGTAGCACTCTGCCCTGTTGCCAGCACTTCTGCTGGGGACTCCGCTAACCATTGGGGCAGGAGGCTGGCTTCATCCACTCCCAAACTGTGTAGCTGCCATTGGGGAGGTGAGCCGGTTGCCTCCTTTTCCATTCCCTCATCTGGCTGCTGGGACGACATGTCTATGGTACTGTCTCCCAGGTGCACAGATCTTTGCTGGGGAGAAAAGTCTGCTTC
Source organism: Lithobates septentrionalis (assembly GCA_037952835.1). Classification (NCBI taxonomy): domain Eukaryota; kingdom Metazoa; phylum Chordata; class Amphibia; order Anura; family Ranidae; genus Lithobates; species Lithobates septentrionalis. Next base: position 1,571,191 of record JBBDGP010002106.1, read on the forward strand.
CTTCACCCTGGCCAACTGTTGGGGAGGGACAACACACACCTCCTCTCCCTTCTCCCCCTGTATCTGCTGCTGGGAAGTGATTGCCACCTTCTCACCCTGAGCCTCTGAAACTGCCACAGGTGTGGAGCAGAGGTCTTGAACCCTCTGTCCGGTTGCCAGCTCTTCTGCTGGGGGTTTGCTAGGTGGTTCCTCCTCTACAGAAACGTCTATTAAATCCTCAGTCCCTGGAATTGTTAAAAGTGTGGAACAAAGGTCTTGGACCCTCTGTTCAGATACCAGATCTTCAGCTGGAGAAGTTTGTTGTAACTCCATAGATGCTGCTGGCAGAAAATCACATGTCCCTGTCAGTGTTGTGGGAGAAAGGTCGACTACCTCTTCTCTCAAGAAGGCCGAAGCCACTGTTGGTGCTGAGCAGAGCACAGTGAACTTTGGCCCTGATAGCAGCTCTTCTGCTGGAGGCTCATCAGGTTGTTCTTCCTCAGCAGAAAAGTCTTTCAAATCCCATGTCTCTGCAACTGATGTCTGGGGATATAGGTTCACCATCTCCTGTCCATGGAACCCAGAAGATGCTATCATTGCTGGGCAGAGGTTAGCAGAGCTCTGCCCTGTTGTCAGCACTTCAGGTTTGGGGACGGCAATCTCCGGATTTTCCACTGCCGATTCTCTGGCATGTTGCTGAATGTGTTCTAGCAGTTTCCTGTATGCCCTTTCCAGATGCTGTTCCTTCCTTAGCAAATGGTCCAGATCAGGTTTGAGCTCTGAGACCCCTGCAAGACCGAGCATAGCCTCTCTATATTCTCGCAGGTCCTCAAGGTCAGGTTCCCCTTCATCGCCAAACACAAAATGATCTGTAAGGCTCTCCCACAGCAATCCAGGGCCTCCAAAGTCATATCCCTCCGGAGAGCATTCTGTTGTCTCCCCTAAATATCCCTCCTCTGCGTGCCATTGCAGAGCCTGATAATGATTGTCCAGCTCTATCTCCTGCTGGACCAGCCTGTCCAACTCAGTCACCCGTTGCTCCTGGGGCCTCTCTCCCAGGAATGCCATCCGCAATGCCCGTTGGTCACTGGCCCGTTGCTCTTGGGTTGGAAAGCACTTGCCCTGTTTTATACCAGCGAGCTGGAGGGCTCCAATCCAGAGCTCCACCCGTATTTTCTGCCTGAGCTCCAGGTATTCATCTTCAGACACAGTCCTGGTGTATGTTAAAAGGATGATCCGCAGCAGCCCCGGGAACTCTGATGCCAGGTCCATATCTTCACTGGGGTGACTGAAGTCTGCTATCCTGATCTTGGATCCAGGTGGAGGTTTAGATTTCCCAGACTGCAGGAAGCTTTCCCGCTGCTTGCCACCAATGTCACGGAATGTCCCATACTCCGCTTGAGTGCTTCCGTCATATACTACTTCGTCCCAGTCTGTATACAGATATCAGGTATTCCAAATGCTCTGAGCACAAAACAAGGTGACACTTGCTTAGATGCTAACATGAACTGACTTTATTTAGAATCAAAATACAGTCTTATATACAGGAGAAGATGAGGTTCCCCCCTCCTGCTCATATTACTCTAACAATACAAATGTAACCTAATTAACCTAATTAACATGAGCTAATTAACTAATCAGACCAGATGACTCAGAGACATGACCTGTAGGACACAGACTTGTGGGCACCGAGCTTCACACAGTAGTATAAACACAATAGCAGGAGCTAATTACAATTAACAATACAAACCACAATCTCCCCCCTCCTCAGCCTAGACTGTTTGTCTCCTAGCCAGTCGTGGTGGCTAATGTGATCAGCTCAATCAATTAACACACATTACCATAAACATCAACACAGGGTTAATTAGAACAAACAACAATGAGTTGAATACCCTTAGAACCTGTGGTAAGCCAGACTAAACTCATTTACATTAAACACATTATAGCTGTCATCAGACAGGTGAGTGGAGTTGATGACATTAGCATCTTCTCACAGTATGAGTCCCAACAGTATGACTCAGTCACTATTGCTACTATGGCAAATACAGGGTCCCCAGAGCCTGTGTGTCCTGGGGGACAAGGACCAGAAGCCAAAGTAACAACACCTCAAGGGTACCCCAAATGCCAGGGCCCATAATCTGTAGGCAAGAGGCTCACATTCAGTCCCCTCCAAAAGCCTCTATCCCGGGTGAGTCTGTCACACCAAGGATCTAAATATGTCTGCCGTTCTGCTGAAGAATTCCAATCTTCTTTACAAAAAATTCAGCTTTTAGAATGCCCTCTCAACCAAAGAAACACACAAAATCGAGTGGTTGGTTACCCTTTCCCTGCAAAAATCAGCTGGTATTGAAGGAAATAAAAGTCTCCAGGGGCAATCAAAACGTGGTAGTTTTTCTTTTCCTATGCCAACTCCTGAGGACTCTATGGACTAACATTTTTCTTTTGTTTGACTCGTTGTCAGGTATTTTTATTTCTTTAACTTCCAGCTAACTAGATGTTTGGTAATTTTTTTTGTCTTACCAATTTAGAACTCACTTGATGCAAACTTTTTCTATTGTTTTACTCCTTAACTCCTTACTTTTATGCTGGTCTATTTTTTTTACAGACAGCAGCGAGCTGTTTACTATATTTCTTTACACGAGCTATTATTCGTTTTTTTTATATTTTCTGTGATGTTTTTTGTTACTTGTATACACCTTACCCCATCCCTTCTATCCCTCTGATTACTGAGGATTACTGGGGGAACTGTGAGTACAGAGGAGTATTGCGGGCACTGGGGAGTACTGTGGATACTAGAGTACTGTGAGTACTGAGGATTACAGGGGACACTGTGAGTATTGTAGGAACTGGGGGCACTGTGAATACGGAGGTAAGGGTGATTACTGAAAAGTGCCATGGGTAATGGGGGCACTGAGTACTGAGGAGTACTGAGGACACTGCGAGCACTAAGGATCTAAGCAGTAATGAAGACACTGTCTTGGATCCTGATAAATCCCAGAGCAGGGACTGATTGCAGATACATTATTATTATTATTATTATTATAATACAGGATTTATATTGTGTCAACAGTTTGCGCAGTGCTTTACAATATAAAGGGAGACAGTACAGTTACAATACAATAAATAGGGTTAAGAAGGCCCTGCTCATAAGAGCTTACAATCTAATAGGGTGGGGCAAGTAGTACAAAAGGTTATAACTGGGGGGATGAGCTGATGGAAGTGATAAAAGTTCAGTTAGTTGGAGGTGTGATAGGTTTCCCTGAAGAGATGAGTTTTTAGTGATCACCTAAAGGCAGCCAGAGTAAGCTGATAGATGGACAGATTGAGGTAGAGAGTTCCAGAGGATGGGAGAGGCTCTGGTGAAGTTCTGGAGATGAGCACTGGAGGAGAGGACAAGGAAGCTTAAGAGCAGGAGGTCTTGAGAGAAGCAGAGAGGATGGTTTTTGGTGATATTTGGAGACAAGATTGGTGATGTAGCTCAGGGCAGAGTTGCGAATTGCTTTGTATGTTGTTGTTAGTATTTTGAATTTAATTCGCTAAGTATTTGATACATCAGAAAAGCAGAACTTAATATTTGGTACAGTTACAATTACAGAGATCATTACAGAGATCATACGTTTCACTGTAGTTCTTGACCAGGTTTGCACACACTGCAGCAGGGATTTTGGCCCACTCCTCCATACAGACCTTCTCCAGATCCTTCAGGTTTCAGGGCTGTCATGGGCAATACGGACTTTCAGCTTCTATTGGGTTCAGGTCTGGAGACTGGCTAGGCAACTCCAGGACCTTGAGATGCTTCTTATGGAGCCACTCCTTAGTTGCCCTGGCTGTGTGTTTTGGGTCATTGTCTTGCTGGAAGACCCAGCCACTACCCATCTTCAATGCTCTTACTGAGGGAAGGAGGTTGTTGGCCAAGATCTCGCGATACATGGCCCCATCCATCCTCCAATATGGTGCTGTCGCCCTGTCCCCTTTGCAGAAAAGCAGCCCCAAAGAATGATGTTTCAACCTCCATGCTTCATGGTTGGAATGGTGTTCTTGGGGTTGTACTCATCCTTCTTCTTCCTCCAAACATGGTGAGTGGAGTTTAGACCAAAAAGCTTGATTTTTGTCTCATCAGACCACATGACCTTCTCCCATGCCTCCTGGATCATCCAGATGGTCATTGGCAAACTTCAGAAGGGCCTGGACATGCACTGGCTTGAGCAGGGGGACCTCACGTGTGCTGCAGGATTTAAATCCATGACGGTGTAGTGTGTTACTAATGGTTTTCTTTAAGACTGTGGTCCCAGCTTTCTTCAGGTCATTGACCAGGTCCTGCCGTGTTGTTCTGGGCTGATCCCTCACCTTCATTATGATCATTGATGCCCCACAAGGTGAGATCATGCATGGAGCCCCAGACCAAGGGAGATTGCCTGTCATCGTGAACTTCTTCCATTTTCTAATAATTGCACCAACAGTTGTTGCCCTCTCACCAAGCTGCTTGCTTATTGTCCTGTAGCCCATCCCAGCCTTGTGCAGGTCTACAATTTTATCCCTAATGTCCTTACACCGCTCTCTGGTCTTGGCCATTGTGGAGAGGTTGGAGTCTGTTTGAGTGTGTGGACAGGTGTCTTTTATACAGGTAACGAGTTCAAACAGGTGCAGTTAATACAGGTAATGAGTGGGGAACAGGAGGGCTTCTTAAAGAAAAAATAAAAGGTCTGTGAGAACCGGAATTCTTACTGGTTGGTAGGTGATCAAATACTTATGTCATGCAATAAAATGCAAATAATTTTTTTAAAAATCATACAATGTGATTTTCTGGATTCCGTCTCCCACAGTTGAAGAGTACCTATGATAAAAATTACAGACCTCTACATGCTTTGTAAGTAGGAAAAGCTGCAAAATCGGCAGTGTATCAAATACTTGTTCTCCCCACTGTATATTTCTTCAATTTCAATGTCTTAAGTTGGGTGGGACCATTTCTCATCCTAAGTAAATCATCAATGATTTCAGCCCTTTCTACTCCTCCCTTTATAATCTATAGCCAGAGACACTCTACATCTCCACACTGGATTCCTCAGATTCTCCAGATTCTCTAATAAAAAAAATTGAAGCTTACGCCTTGCCACCTGATATACCTAATTGACTGGTGCAGATATGTGGAGCTTAAATGTTGGGTGTCTATAGAACAATATTTTTCCCAGTTCTCTCTTGGTTGTTTACAGTGGGGTGTCCAGGTTATCTTATTGTCTCTGAGATCTCACCCTACGATAGGTCCTACTCTACGACATTGTTCTAAGGCACTTCAGAAATTCTCCTTCTCCATCTCTTCTGTTACCTATTCTTGGTAACCCAAACTTCCTACTAGGAACTTTAAAACGGCCTTTTCTCTCATAGAGAAAAATCTGTACCAAATCTCACACTTCTCAATTGCAGGTACTTGGCCTTCATTCCTCAATCTAACGGCAACCATCAATCTGTTCCAATTGTCCCTCTGGAAGGCCCTAAAAACCCGCCACTACCTCACATTTTTACTAACACTTGTAGCTATTAGACCCCCTTTGAGACTACCGTATGTGCAATGACCAAGGCCTCCTTCAACACTCTCTCTCCACCATTCATTCTCTCAAAGCACAACCCAAAGATGACGTCAAAGATCCATTCCTATCGCAATGGGAAAGTGACCTGAAACTCATCTTCTCCCCTATGCAAACCCACAAGATCCTGTTCCTGGACTTTTTTTGTCGAAAATTCAGATGGACTTAGATAGAGAACATGCTCTATATTTTTCAGACAGAAAAAATTACTATTGGAAAAACCGCTCGTCTGTATGCTGTTCCAATGCACCAAAAACGACGCATGCTCTGAAGCAAGTACGAGACGGAAGCGTTCGATCTGGTAAAACTAGCGTTCGTAATGGAGATAGCACATTCCTCACGCTGCAAATTCTTCAATCTTTTAATGCAGCGCATTCTTTTGTGCTTTATAATGCTAGAATAATGAAGTTGTTTTGCTGCTGATATTCACACAGAGTTCTCACAAACTTATTTCTTTATTATTTCTTGTGATCTCATGAATAATCTTTTATTTTTTTTTTTAAAGCCATATCTCCATAATAATGTTTAGAAGTATTTTTTATAGTCTTCTTTTTTTTTATTTCATCGAGATCTCCTGTTTTTTGTATTATTAAAAAATTATTTTCTAGTGATCTTCTTAATTTTTTTTTTGTGTCAAGTTACCACAATAACATTATTACCTTTTGTTTTTTAACCTCAAGGAGGTTGGTTGTTATCTCTTGTTAGTTTGACATTATATTTTTGAAATGTACCTGCCTACTCACAAACTGTCCTTTTTGTAGAAAAACACATAGGCAAGTATTTGTGATAAATAAAATCTCCATTTATTCCGCGTAACAAAATAAAGAGGAAGGCAAAGCTTTTGGAATTTGTGAAGCCTTTTGGCCCCCAGGGCAGACATCAATTCCGTGGAAAATAAAATTGTTAGCTTGAGGAGTCCATATAATTTGAAGCCCAATCTGGTCCAGGACTCCCAGAGATCAGGACCAGCAGCAGATGACATATATGTCCCCAGGCTGGTACTACACAAGCCTGCGTCTTCTGTCCGACCAGACTGAACCCAGGCCATCACTTTCTTCTCTTCACTGCAGCCTTCCCTTAACGCTTCCCTGCAGCCTTTCTTGGAGGCTGTGGCTCTGGTGGTGGACTTGTGGCAGGAGGAGGAGGAGGATGGGCGAGCTCACATACGTGGCTGTTTTCAGTCAGCTGGCCCCTCAACCCCTTCTGAAGGGCCTGAGCAAAAATTCCCTCACAGAGGAAGCATTGGCCCTCCTCCAATTTCTGCAATCTAGTGGATATATAGCAGCCATAGGCCTCTTCAGTGTCAACGGGGCTTCTGAGGACATCACTTGCTTCCCTAATGAGGCCCATGCTGCCTCCTCCGTAATCGTCCCCTTCCTGGGCCTTTTTGTTGTAAGGCGGAGGGGAGGCACCTGTGATTGGGTGAGGCCATTGGGCCCGCCCACCTCCTGGCTGACACTGGGCATGGCCTCCACCTGCCTGCCACTTTCCAGACCCTCCTCCTGGCTGAGCTAATCCTGTGTATAAAAAAGGGACTTAGTTTTTGGTTCATCAATCACACACAATTTTCAGCACATGACTTACAAATTGAATGTTAATAAATAGTAAAGACTATCATTCTGAGCCCAGCATTTTTCATTCTTGTCCCAAACATTTTTGACCACTACTGTCTATTGATATGTAAATCACTTTTTTTTAAATCATTAATTTGTTATCAATTATAACATCTAGTTAACATCATTTATATTATGACAATAAATATGTATAAAAATAATATACCTGACTCCAGCTGGGTGCATCCACTTCTTCCAGGATGGAAGGCCCAAGTTGTTCCTCATCAGCCGCTGCTGGGGTTGAGGGAAGGGTGGAGGGATCGTGCAGCGGGGAAGGGTAGAAAGTGATTCCATGGCTTCAGTCTGGTCACCCAGAAACCGCAGTTTGTTGAAGTACCACAGCCTGGGGACATACACTTGTGCTGCTGCTGCTCCTGATCTGAGTAATTTCAGGATCTTATTATGCTCCTTCTTATACAAGTTCCTTAAGATCCCAATTTTATTTTCCAAGAACACGATGGTTGCATCGGGGACCTGAGTCTTCACAAATTCCAGAAGTTTCTCCAGCGTTGACCTCCTAGCTTGTTTATTATAATATAAGCTGTGTTTCACCTCCCACAAATTCCTCATCTCCCTGTACCTGTCTATGAAACTGGCCATGAATTCTGGGTCCTTAAAGTGATTCATATTTGCTGTAACACAATACACCAGACAAAAACACTAATGTCTCATAATCGTATCCCAATATAGGCCTCAATCTTGAAGCAGTATAGGCCACAGATGGCCCAAGTTCAAAATTTACCTTTCTTATAACGTATGTCGCTTCCAGTCCTCCTTCCTCCGCACACAGAACGTACATATGACAAATGCGTGTTAGCTTGATATACACTGTGCATGCGTGAAACTCCGCCCGCATCACCCACCCCTGACATTCTTTCTAGAATATTCTCCGCCCCTTCTCTTTCGGCGGGCAGTAGGAGCAACATGGCAGAGACACAGCAGGTGTGTGTTAATTCTAGTAACCAGGAGGAGGAAAGCCAGGAGCCCGAAACGTCCCGATCCCGGAGGAGAAGATTTAAGGCCTCAAATATGGCCTTTATAGAGATGGCGGAGATGGTGGACATCTTGAGGAGGAACCACTATGATGGGAAGCATGGACTGTACCTAAAGCCAAATGTGAGAAAGGCCACGATCATGACTAAAGTTGTGAAGAGTCTGCATCGGAATTTTGGGGTACAATGATCCAAGGAGCAATTGAGGAAACGCTGATCAGACCTGAAACTGAGGGAGCAGGATCAGTATAGAAGAATCAAGAGAGTGCTTCTAAAAAGTAAGTACTTGTTGTGTGTTCCTATCATTATTATTATACTTGCATGCTGCTCCATGTGTTTTTCTTTACTGTTGTACAGTTTAAAATGGCGACTTTCATGTTCGTGGGCACAGTAATTGTCGTCAAAGGAAACATCGTTCGCTCATTAAATACGATGTTTTGGGCAGATACAGGTTAAATACATTTGGTCATGCCTATTTGTATAAAAATAAGTTTTGTGCATTGCTTGTAACTAGAATGAAATGCAAGATTGATTCAGTGTAATGTAAGGAGAGGACACTCAGCAGCTGTTTACATATCTGGACTCAGGAGCACTAGTGTGGTACACAAGAACAAACTTTTTAAGGTGTCCCACACAGGTGCTCCAGTGGATACTTGGGGTGTCTCCATGTGTGAAAATTGTCACAAAAAGGTAAGTATTCCAGCTTTGGTAAGGTAAAAAATCATGTCTTCAGCTTGGAACTCTGCCAAAACAGACCCCACTTCGAAGCAATGTTTCATATTCATATTTCTGGCCTTAAATATCTGTGTGCTAAGTATACCTTTTGTTTCATTCTCATAGGGGAGAAAAGACTCAGAGGACACCAGGAACCCCACACCTCAGAAAGAAGGGGAACTCAGCACAACACCACACCCCGAGGATCTGGAGGAAGGAGAGGTGGAGGAAGTGGGCGTACTTGTCATCACAACAGGTCAGTGTCTGACACCCCAGCTTCAGGTAGTATATGTATGCCTGCATATTTATAATACATGTTTTTACTGAAATTTTTAGGTGATGTGCTGGTTGTGGAAGAGCAAGCTCAACATTTCACAAGTGACAGTGCACAAGGGCTACTCCAGGACATTATGGTGTGGAATCGTGAAATTGACATCATAAGGTATAAACTCATTGTTTTTGAACAACAATTGAAGAAAATGATTGATGTGTTGGGGAGAATATAAATATCTACCAAATGCCACAATTTTAATTGTTTTGGACTAAACGAAAAATTTTTGTTGTACATTTTAAAAGACAAATTTTGAAGATGCACACGGTGTGCCACATGTGCTATCTGCCATCAGGGGATATCAATGTACGTGTTTTGTGGGTGCAACCCCTTCCTCATAACTCTAGTAGGTGAGAGGAAGGGGTTGCACCCCCAAAACACGTCCATGGATCCCCCATGATGGGAGATAGCACATGTTGACATTAGGCATAGGATCAGGAGGGAAATACCAATTTTGACTCCCAAATTGTATGCATCTTCAAAATTTGGCATTTACAGGGGTGACATCACCCCATCTGATTAAGGCAATATCAATACATTTTTGACATTGTAATGTCTGATATTGCCTTCAGTTTTTATACGTTGAACTTTGTAAGTTCCAGAGTTATGTATGTTATGTTTTGAAACATGCCTGTTTATACCAAATAAAATAAATTGAAAAAAACTTGAGAAAAAAATATTATTTTCCAGCAAAATTTTATAACGTACATGTAAATGTGCACAGAGTAAAAAATTTGAGAATCAACAATGTGTGGCTTCTTCTTTCAATGCACAATACCAGTTTTGGAAGTAATTTTGTGTTTACAGTGGCAATGGGGCTTATTTACTAAAGGAAAATCCACTTGGCACTTGAAGTGCACTAGGAGAACCTAGGAGACAGCTAAAAAGAAACACAAGCAATAAAGAAAATTCAAGATTTTATCAGATAATTTTTTGGTTTTATTTAAAAATTATTTAGACATTGTCTGGCATAGCAATGGCGCCCCACCCGTAAAATAATTGACATATTTCTGGCGAACTTCACGGGCGCTTTGGGGTGCCAAGTCAGGATGGACAGTATCCAGGCCCATTAGGGGATTAGCAGGAAGTCCGGACTCAGGCCCAACTGAGGCAAGATCATTTTTGGCATTTTTACATAAAAATTTGTGCAATATGCAGCAGGATAATATGATGTGGTTAATTTTGTAGTCTGCCATATGTATTGCTGTCAGAAACAGGCGGAACTGGCTGGCCATTATCCTGAAGGCATTCTTAACGACTCTTCGGGCTCTGGCCAGCCGGTAGTTAAATACCCTCCTCTCCGGGGTGAGGGTCCTCTGGGGGAATGACCTCATCAGGTGATCGCCCAGACCGAATGCTTCATCAGCAATAAAGACGAATGGGAGTCCTTCAACATTGTCTGCAGCAGGTGGCAATGTCAGGCCACCAGTCTGGAGACGTTGGTAGAACTCGGTCTGGGCAAAGACTCCTCCATCCAACATCTGGCTACTCTTCGCCACGTCCACATAGAGGAACTCATATTGTGTCGACACCACCGCCATCAACACTATACTATTAAAACCCTTATAATTGTAATAGTAAGACCCTGAATGGGGTGGTGGCACGATATGGATGTGCTTTCCATCTATAGTCCCTCCATAGTTGGGAAAGTCCCAACGGTCGGCAAAATGGGAGGCCACAGTCTGCCATTCCTGTGGCATTGAAGGAAACTGTGGAGTCAAACCAGAAAAAAAATATTAGTACTTTTGGACATAACATTGCAAGCAGATTACACAAAAACATTCTTGGTCAACATCAGTATAACATTTTTTTAAGGAGTATTTAAAGACAAAAATATAAGGTCCACTTTTCAGATTCCTCACCCCCCTCTGATGGCCCATTGTAAAAATTTTAAGGGGGGGTTGTAAATGAGTTTGGGACCCCCAAAAAATCCTCTGGCACTACAATGGAGCTGACAAAATACATTGTTAAGTGACTAGGCTAGGTGTATATGGGCCCAGGATAGCATGCTGGGGAGGTTAGTGAAGGCAAATATGCATGAAGTACAAAAAAGGAGCAATAAAAACTTCCAGCATGCATGGGGGTAAAGGGGAGATTCACAGCATATTACAATCATGGTAATTAGAGAATGAGGAAAGAAATACAATACATTAGCAAACATTAAATAGATATAAAGTGATGTTAAAGGAGAAATGGCCACCTTTATACACCTAAAATAACTAGTTGTGCTTTCAGTGCCATTAATTGTTAACAACACACCAAGCACAGAAGCAAACACACATTTTGGCATGTGAAAAAACAAATGGAAAATGCTGAAAAACGGACAGTAAAAAACACGCAACCCACAAAACACCAACATGTCCCATAGCACAGCCCGTTTAAATCAGCAGGCTGCCCTATGCGTGTCACATATACAATTCTCACTTCACATATACAATTTTTTACACTTTTAACACTTGTTTTTCAATTTTTTTTTTTTTTCTTTGTTTTTTTTCTTTGTTTTTTCACTTTTACACTTGTTTTGCCCCATCATCAGTCAATCCCACATCATGCATTTTCACTTCACTAATCACATCACTACACCCCACCCAACCTTTTTTCACTGCTAGCTAACCCTTTTTATAACCAATCCAACTAACGAACAAACTACGCTATGTTATGTATAACTTAATTCATTTTTCTATACCATGAATCCACTAGTGATCAAATAACAACCAGCCTACAGCTGCTAAGCACTTTTATACACTCCTATATTATCTAAACGACTACTAACAAAAAGTCTTTGCATGTCCATCTGCAGGCGTTTTACCCCCCATCCTCCCCTCTGGGTCCTAGAACGTGGCCCCCTGCAAGCTCGGTGGACTATGTGCCCACCCGGAGGACGCGGGGGGGATGTGCAGCAGCGATGGGATCTTTGGACAACTACAATCCTGCAATGCTAGTTTGTGTGATACATCTTCATGTCTTTATCTACCCATTGGTAACTAGGGATGAGCCGAACACCCCCCGGTTCGGTTCGCACCAGAACCTGCGAACGGACCGAAAGTTCGCACGAACGTTAGAACCCCATTGACGTCTATGGGACTCGAACGTTCGAAATCAAAAGTGCTCATTTTAAAGGCTAATTTGCATGGTATTGTCCTAAAAAAGGGTTTGGGGACCCGGGTCCTACCCCAGGGGATATGTATCAATGCAAAAAAAAACTTTTAAAAACTGCAGTTTTTTCGGGAGCAGTGATTTTAATGATGCTTAAAGTAAAAAAAAAAGTGAAATATTCCTTTAAATATCGTACCTGGGGGGTGTCTATAGTATGCCTGTAAAGTGACGTGTGTTTCCCGTGTTTAGAACAGTCCCTGCACCAAATGTCATTTTTAAAGGAAAAAATCTCATTTAAAACTGCTTGCGGGTTTAATGTCATGTCGGGTTATGGCAATATGGATGAAAATCAGTGAGACAAACGGCATGGGTACCCCCCAGTCCATTACCAGGCCCTTTGGGTCTTGTATGGATATTAAGGGGAACCCCGCACCCAAATTAAAATAAGGAAAGGCCCTATATACTCTGAACAGCAGTATACAGGCGGTGCAAACAAGACAGGGACTGTAGGTTTGTTGTTAAGTAGAATCTCTTTGTAATTTTGAAGGGGTACATTTTTAACATGTTTAGCTCCAGCCAAAAAATCTTTTTTAAGCTTTTTGGAAAACATAGGGAAGGGTTATCACCCCTGTGACATTTGTTTTGCTGTCTTTCCTCCTCTTCAGAAGATTTCACCTCACTTTTTGTCCCAATGAAAAATGTTTTTTGAAAATTTGTTTTTTTTTGTGGAACAAGGATTGGAAAGCATCAGTGGAAAGGAGAAATTGTTTTCCCATATTAACTCTTATGCCCCGTACACACGGTCAGATTTTCCGAAGGAAAATGTCCGATCGGAGCGTGTTGTCAGAAATTCCGACCGTGTGTGGGCTCCATCGGACATTTTCCATCGGATTTTCCGACATACAAAGTTGGAGAGCAGGAGATAAAATTTTCCGACAACAAAATCCGTTGTCGGAAATTCCGATCGTGTGTACACAAATCCGACGGACAAAGTGCCACGCATGCTCAGAATAAATAAAGAGATGAAAGCTATTGGCCACTGCCCTGTTTATAGTTCCGACGTACGTGTTTCACGTCACCGCGTTTAGAACGATCGGATTTTCCGACAACTTTGTGCGACCGTGTGTAGACAAAACAAGTTTGAGCCAACATCCGTCTGAAAAAATCCTAGGATTTTGTTGTCGGAATGTCCGAACAAAGTCCGACCGTGTGTACGGGGCATAACAGGAGAGAATTTCCCTTCCTAGGGGTAGATTTCATCTCACTTCCTGTTGTCTCCTTCCGTTTGTAAGTAGGAGTCGTTTGTAAGTTAGATGTTTGAAAGTAGGGTCCTGCCCTATATACTCAGCAGAAATTTGGGCCTTAGGTGTTGCTGTGGCCACAACACTGTAAGCCCTCACAGGGCCCTGCTGTGAAATATTAGATCAAGAATTGTAATTACATGCCCCTGTTGAACAGGAGCTCAAAAATTAGGCCTTAGGCACTGGTGCTGGTGCCACAACACTGCAACCCCTCACATACACTCTAGTTGGAATGCAGGAACGAGCCCTGCTGCAAAGTATTACATCAAAAATTGTAATTACACGCCCCTGTTAAACAGGGGCTGAAAAATTGTGCCTTAGGCACTGGTGGTGGCGCCCAGAACCAAAAATGTTCTTACAAGCTATCAGCGTGATGATTGAGGAGGAAGAGGATAATTACTCAGGGATAGTCACTCAGCATCAGCATAGGCAGTCTTTGAAGGGATCTGAGATTTAAAAAAAAAATATTCGGTTACATCAGCATCAGGTGCTTGGTAGCTGGTGGTGATCCAAGACTGATTCATTTTTATGAAGGTCAGTCGATCGACCGAGTCGGTGGACAGACGCACCCTGTGATCGGTTACCACGCCTCCAGCAGCACTGAATGTGCGTTCCGAAAGAACGCTGGATGCAGGACAGGCCAGTAGCTCAATTGCATACTGTGCAAGCTCTGGCCAGTGATCCATCCTCAAGATCCAGTAACCCAGAGGATTTTCGGTTGGAAAGGTGTCCAAGTCTGATCTTGCCCCTAGGTATTCCTGCACCATGTAAAACAGACGCTGGCGATGGTTGCTGGAACCGATCATACCTTGGGGCTGCGGACCAAAAAATTGTCTGAACGCATCGGTCAGACGGCCACCTTCTCCACCGCTCCTTCTTTGACTGACCGAAGCCTCAGCAACACGTTGTCCAGAAACAGGAGTTTGTAACCTCCCAGTCTCTGGGAACGCGTTGCACAGACCTTTCTGCAAGGCCTCCCGAAGATGTTTCATCCTCTGCTCCCTCTGCGATGGCAAGATAAGGTCCGCAACCTTACCCTTGTAACGTGGATCAAGGAGGGTTGCCAGCCAGTATTGGTCCTTCTCCTTGATACCACGAATACGAGGATCCTTACGCAGGCTTTGCAGGATCAGGGAGGCCATGCAGCGTAGGTTTGCTGAGGCATTCGGTCCGGGTCCTCTGGGTCACTAAGGACGACAACGTCCGCAGCCACCTCCTCCCAGCCAAGTCCATGTGTTTCTTGGGACTGATCCCTTAAAGACTGCTGCTGATGCTGAGTGCCAGGCTCCACCTCCATACTGACACAATCTTCCTCCTCCTCCTCCTCCTCCTCCTCCTCGTCCTCTTCCTGTGTGATCGGCGGGCACACAGGAACACTGTCTGGATAAAGGGGGCCTTGAGAGCTAAGGAAGTCCTCCTCTTCCTGCCTCTGTTCTGCCTCAAGTGCCCTGTCCATTATTCCACGCAGCGTGTGCTCCAACAGGTGGACAAGGGGGACAGTGTCACTGATGCATGCACTGTCAGTGCTCACCATCCTCGTGGCCTCCTCGAATGGTGACAGGACAGTGCATGCATCCCTGATCATGGCCCACTGGCGTGGGGAAAAAAAAACAAGCTCCCCTGACCCTGTCCTGGTGCCATAGTCGCACAGGTACTCATTGATGGCCCTCTGCTGCGTGTGCAGCCGCTGCAGCATGGCCAACGTTGAGTTCCACCTGGTGGGCATGTCACAGATTAGGCAGTTCTTGGGCAGGTTAAACTCCTTTTGGAGGTCCGTCAGCCGAGCACTGGCATTATATGACCGGCAGAAATGCACACAGACTTTCCTGGCCTGCCTCAGGACATCCTGTAAGCTCGGGTACCTGCCCAAGAACCGCTGCACCACCAAGTTAAGGACGTGAGCCAAACAGGGCACATGGGTCATTTGTCCCTGTCGGAGGGCAGAGAGGAGGTTGGTGCCATTGTCGCAAACCACCATTCCTGCCTTAAGTTGGCGTGGCGTCAACCACCTCTGAACCTGCCCCTGCAGAGCTGACAGAACCTCTGCCCCAGTGTGGCTCCTGTCCCCCAAGCACACCAGCTCAAGCACCGCATGGCATCTTTTGGCCTGCGTACTTGCGTAGCCCCTTGAACAACTACGGAGCACCGCTGGTTCCGAGGAAGAGGCCATGGAGGAAGAAGAGGGGGTGGAGGAGAGAGGTGTGTCACAATCATTAGCATTTTGGAGGCGTGGTGGCGGAACAACCTCCAACACTACTGCACCTTGTCCTGCATCCTTCCCAGCTGCCAGCAGAGTCACCCAATGTGCCGTGAAACTTAGGTAACGTCCCTGTCCATGCCTGCTGGACCATGAGTCAGCGGTAATATGCACCTTACCGCTGACCGCCCTGTCCAGCGAGGCATGGACATTGCCTTCCACATGCCGGTAGAGAGCCGGAATCGCCTTCCGTGAGAAAAAGTGGCGTTTGGGTACCTGCCACTGAGGAACCGCACATTCCACAAACTCACGGAAGGGGGCAGAGTCTACCAACTGAAAAGGCAGCAGTTGAAGTGCTAGCAATTTTGCCAAGCTAGCATTCAACCGCTGGGCATGTGAATGGCTGGGAGCAAACTTCTTTCGGCGGTGCAGCAGCTGGGGCAGGGAAATTTGCCTGGTACAATCTGACGTCGGTGTACCAAAAGCAGATTGCCCACAAGTACTTGGCTGTGACACACCTAATTCTACACCTTCATTCCTCTCACTGCAGGTCTCAGAGAGGACTGGAGGTCTAGTGGGGTTGGAAATCTCAGCTGATGAGGAGCAAAAAGAGATCCTCTTTGTTCTTTGGTGTGGGTCTTTTAGATACGCTTGCCAACGAACTGCATGGCAGGTCAACATATGTCTGGTCAAGCATGTGCTACCCAAGCGGGAGATGTTTTGGCCACGTGAGATACGCTTGAGACATATGTTGCAAATAGCAGCGGTGCGATCTGATGCACTCGTCTCAAAAAAGGCCCACACCAAAGAACTTTTTGAATAACGCGCAGAGACTGCAGCGCCCTGCACATGTGGAGCTTTGGGGTGTGATGCAGTCAATGTGCTGCCCTTAGGCTGGCCCCTGGAGGGCATCCTGCCTCGTTGGTGATGTGCCGCCTCCTCCTCCTACTCCTCCTCCTCCTCCTCTCTCCTATCAGGCACCCACGTTGAGTCAGTGACCTCATCATCCCCTCCCTCCTCATCACTGGAGCAAACCTGGCAGTATGC
The DNA here is from genome assembly GCA_037952835.1 of Lithobates septentrionalis. NCBI lineage: Eukaryota > Metazoa > Chordata > Amphibia > Anura > Ranidae > Lithobates > Lithobates septentrionalis. Next base: position 1,588,043 of record JBBDGP010002106.1, read on the forward strand.
TGCAGCAGGGGGAGCATGACTGCCAGATTGCTGTCCTTCTTGGGCACCCCCTCTGTCCGTGCTCATGTTACTGCCTTCATCGAGCTCAGTATCATCATCAGAGCCTTCCAAACGCTGGGCATCCTCCTGGAGCATGTACCCAACACTGTGGTCAAACAGTTCGAGGGACTCCTCAGGAGGACATGGTGGAGCTAGGGAAGGAGTCACTGATGACATTGAGCCGAGGGAAGAGGCCGCTGCTTTGCCAGACAAAGCACCCTGGGCATGGGTGAGAGAGGATGAGGAGGATGAGGACGGCTTGGTCATCCACTCGACCAAGTCTTCCGCATGTTGCTGCTCAACACGGCCAGCTGCCGAAAAAAAGGCCAAGCGTGTCCCATGGCCACGTGCTGATGAGGATGCACCGTCTCCACGACCAGCACTAGACACAGAGCCTGCTTGCCCTCTCTTATTGGCTTGTGACTGTCTGCCTCTCCTTCTTGGCCTTCCAGACATGCTAATGGCCTGTAGCTGCACTAAGCTGGGATATATATCTATATCTATATCTATATATATTAATAAATATATATATATATATATATATATATATATATATTAATAAATATATATATATATTAATAAATATATATATATATTTATATATTAATAAATATATATATATATTTATTTATATATTAATAAAAAAAAATATATATATATATATATATTTATATATTAATAAAAAAAAAAAAAAAAATATATATATATATATATATATATATATATTAATAAAAAAAAAAAAATATAAATATATATATATATATTATTTTTTTTTATTATATATATAAATATATATATATATATATATATATATATATATATATATATATATATATATATATATATATATATATATATATATATATATATATATATATATATATATATAATGTACTGATTCTGCAGCTAGCAAAATCAACTGCTTGCCTGTAGTATGAGAACACCACCAACCTTCTACAGGTAGCTTTAGCTGAACACTGTGAGGTGGACGCACCCCACTAACTTGTAGGTTTAGCTGAACACTGTGAGCAGGACACACTGCACTAACTGTAAATAGTCTAGCTGCCTGACCGTGGTACTAATAGGATCAAAAGAACACCAGTAATTTTCTTCAGGTAGCTTTATATACTGTAACAAGACAAGCCTGCCTGTCAGTAGGAAGATAACAGGAACGGATCTAGCTGAACACTGAGCAGGACGCACTGTACTAATTGTAAATAGTCTAGCTGCCTGACCGTGGTACTAATAGGATCAAAAGAACACCAGTAATTTTCTTCAGGTAGCTTTATATACTGTAACAAGACAAGCCTGCCTGTCAGTAGGAAGATAACAGGAACGGATCTAGCTGAACACTGAGCAGGACGCACTGTACTAAATGTAAATAGTCTAGCTGCCTGACCGTGGTACTAATAGGATCAAAAGAACACCAGTAATTTTCTTCAGGTAGCTTTATATACTGTAAAAAGACAAGCCTGCCTGTCAGTAGGAAGATAACAGGAACGGATCTAGCTGAACACTGTGAGCAGGACACACTGTACTAAATGTAAATAGTCTAGCTGCCTGACCGTGGTACTAATAGGATCAAAAGAACACCAGTAATTTTCTTCAGGTAGCTTTATATACTGTAACAAGACAAGCCTGCCTGTCAGTAGGAAGATAACAGGAACGGACCTAGATGAACACTGTGAGCAGGACGCACTGTACTAAATGTAAATAGTCTAGCTGCCTGACCGTGGTACTAATAGGATCAAAAGAACACCAGTAATTTTCTTTAGGTAGCTGTTAATACTGTAACAAGACAAGCCTGCCTGTCAGTAGGAAGATAACAGGAACGGATCTAGCTGAACACTGTGAGCAGGACGCACTGCACTAAATGTAAATAGTCTAGAAGATAACAGGAACGGATCTAGCTGAACACTGTGAGCAGGACGCACTGTACTAAATGTAAATAGTCTAGCTGCCTGACCGTGGTACTAATAGGATCAAAAGAACACCAGTAATTTTCTTTAGGTAGCTGTTAATACTGTAACAAGACAAGCCTGCCTGTCAGTAGGAAGATAACAGGAACGGATCTAGCTGAACACTGTGAGCAGGACGCACTGCACTAAATGTAAATAGTCTAGAAGATAACAGGAACGGATCTAGCTGAACACTGTGAGCAGGACGCACTGTACTAAATGTAAATAGTCTAGCTGCCTGACCGTGGTACTAATAGGATCAAAAGAACACCAGTAATTTTCTTTAGGTAGCTGTTAATACTGTAACAAGACAAGCCTGCCTGTCAGTAGGAAGATAACAGGAACGGATCTAGCTGAACACTGTGAGCAGGACACACTGCACTAAATGTAAATAGTCTAGAAGATAACGGGAACGGATCTAGCTGAACACTGTGAGCAGGACGCACTGCACTAAATGTAAATAGTCTAGAAGATAACAGGAACGGATCTAGCTGAACACTGTGAGCAGGACGCACTGCACTAAATGTAAATAGTCTAGAAGATAACAGGAACGGATCTAGCTGAACACTGTGAGCAGGACGCACTGCACTAAATGTAAATAGTCTAGAAGATAACAGGAACGGATCTAGCTAAACTGAATACAGTGTGTGTATATATATATATATATATATATATGCAACACCTGGGATGTGTATATATATACACAATACACTGTAAGTGCAGCTAACTGACTGACTGTTCTGCCTAATCTATCTAACTCAAATCAAATGACACTGTCTCTCTGTCTATCTCTTTCAACGCCGGAACACACACTACACAGGGCCGCCGTGCAGGCGGCCTTATATAGTGTGGGGCGTGTACTAAATCCCCTGAGCCATAATTGGCCAAAGCCTCCTTGGCTTTGGCCAATTACAGCTCTCTGTTCAGGCGGCGCTGTGATTGGCCAAGCATGCGGGTCATAGTGCATGCTTGGCCAATCATCAGCAAGCAATGCACTGCGATGCCGCAGTGAATTATGGGCCGTGACGCGCCACACGAATTTGGCGCGAACGGCCCATATCGTTCGCAATTCGGCGAACGGGCGAACAGCCGATGTTCGAGTCGAACATGGGTTCGACTCGAACACGAAGCTCATCCCTATTGGTAACTATACCTCTATGTGTATGGAGTAATGGGGCGTACACACGGTCGGACTTTTCAGCTACAAAAGTCCAACGGACACCGACGGACCAAATCCGGCTGACAATCTGATTGTGTGTGGGCTTCCCCGGACTTTCAGTGGACTTTTCCAGTTGCAAATCTGACGGACTTTAGATTTGGAACATGCTTCAAATCTTTACGTCGTAACTCTGCCGGACCCAGAAATCCGCTCGTCTGTATGCTAGTCCGACGGACAAAAACCCACACTAGGGCAGCTATTGGCTACTGGCTATCAACTTCCTTATTTTAGTCTGGTGTACGTCATCACGTACGAATCCGTCGGACTTTTGTGTGATCGTATGTAGGCAAGTCCGTTCATTATAAAGTCCGCCGCAAGCTCGCCAAAAGTCCATCAAAAGTTTGTCGGGCGGGCTGTCAGACTTTTGTAGCCGAAAAGTCCAACTGTGTGTACGCCCCATAAGGATGAGCTCCGGCGTGTTCGCATACTCCACGTACCGAGCCTGCCAGAAAGTCGGCACGGCGCAGCGCTAATCACAATCAGTGAGACATTTCCCGATGTGCGGCTGCAGAGATCGGGAAATGTCTCCTTACCTGTGATTAGCGCTGCGCCGTGCCGACTTCCAGGCGGGCTCGGTACGTTCAGCATGCGAACACGCCAGAGCTCATCCTTAGTATGGAGATATAATTTTGCTCAATTCGAAATGTTATACTTACACATTTTTTATATTGTCCAATTACTTTAATTAGATACTTTGATATTTTCCTAGAATATAAATCCCCCTGAAGAGACCGAAAAATCACAAGGGTCAAAATGCATCGGGGTTTTTCATGTGGATACATACGTCATAAATACAATTGGCAAACCATGCTTGTACATACAGTGTTCCCTGCTATGAGTGATGTTCCATGTTTGTTTTTGTGTCGCACTACCTATATGGATGATTTATTATTGTTCATTTAAAATTATTACTGTCTGTTAAATAAATGATTTTTTACATCCACTACTTTTTGTACAAATTCTCTGCTGCTAAAAAACCTGTGGGGAAACTTTCTATTTTGTGTATACATTTGGGTTATGCAGCTTTGGGGGCTCCCACATTGTATTTTTCCCTTCTACCTAAAATTACTAGTTGTGCTTTCAGTGCCATTAATTGTTAACAACACACCAAACACAGAAGCAAACACACATTTTGGCATGTGAACAAACAAATGGCAAATGCTGAAAAACGGACAGTAAAAAACACGCAACCCACAAAACGCCAACATGTCCCATAGCACAGCCCGTTTAAATCAGCAGGCTGCCCTATGCGTGTTACAGGAAAAACGAGACACAAAACTTTCACTGCCACTATGCTAGATGTGAATGGGGCCTGAAAGTGAAATTGGTGCAATAACACAAGAACAATGAGCCTCCATTCACATCTGTGCATTTCCTTGCATTTCAGAAATGCGTTGCACCAAAAATCACAGTAAAAAACACACCAAGCTCCCCTATAAAAAAAGTTCTGAAGCTTCTTTGGGGCGATTGCTGCATGTAGGGCAGCCCATTCAGGTGAATGGGCTGCCTTATGTGTGATGAGTGAAAATGCTCAAACGCCTCCCCGCTAAAAAAAAACAAAAAAAAAAACGCATGTGGGAATGGGAGTTACCGCTATGCAGAGATGTGAACATGGCTTGACAGCTAAATGTTTCTGTCCACTCCCTCCTATGTACTTGTATAATGGTGGCCATACACTATGCAATCTGATTGTGTATTTATTGAGAAGGGTGATCACTGATTAATTGCATTTCATTTAAAAAACGTGCAGCTGGGAGTGGGAGGGTGGGGCAATCATTGTGGTGTGTCAGTCTGACACACCGCAAGTCCGATCTAGGTAAAGAGTCTCTGACGGAGACTCTTTACCACGTGATCAGCCGTATCCAATCACGGCTGATCACAATGTAAACAGGAAGAGCTGGGGATCGGCTTTTCCTCACTCGCGTCTGTCAGACGTGAGTAGAGGAGAGCCGATCGGCTGTTCCTCTGACAGGGGGGTCTGTGCTGATCAATTATCAGCGCAGCCCCCCCAAGGATGGCCCACACTGGACCACCAGGGATGCCACCAGACCACTAGGGATGCCCAACACCAGGTATACTACCCCAGACCACAATGGATGCCAATCAGTGCCCACAATGGATGCCAATCAGTGCCCACAATGGATGCCAATCAGTGCCCACAATGGGTATCACTGATTGGCAGGCATTATTGTTTGGCACTGATTGGCATCCATCTGTACCATCAATAAGTGTACATCAGTGTCTCTATCAGTGCCCATCCATGCCCATCTGTGCCGCCTATCAGTGCCCATCCGTGCAGCCTATCAGTGCCCATCCATACCGCCTTTCATTGCCCATCAGTGCCACCTATGTGTACCATCAGTGCTGCATATCAGTGCCACCTATCAGTGCCCATCAGTGCCGCCTATCAGTGCTCCATCAGTGCCACATATTAGTGCCCATCATCAGTGCCACCTCATCAGTGCCACCTCACCGGGGGCCCATCAGTGCTGCCTTATCAGTGCCCGTCAGTGCAGCCCCATCAGTGCCCATCAGTGAAGGAGAAAACTTACTTATTTACAAAGTTTTGTAACAGAAACATAAAAAAAAAAAATTTTCAAAATTTTCAGTCTTTTTTTATTTGTTTAACAAAAAATAAAAATCCCAGAGGTGATCAGATACCACCAAAAGAAAGCTCTATTTATGGGAACAAAATGATAAAAATTTAGTTTGGGTACAGTGTTGTACGACCACGCAATTGTCATTCAAAGTGCGACAGCGCTGAAACCTGAAAATTGTTCTGGGCAGGAAGGTGTATCAGTGCCCTGTATTGAAGTGGTTAAGAAAGGAGATTCCTTACCTCCAGAATCCTTATGTGTTAACATTGTCACGATTACCAAACCCTCAGGAATTCTGCATAGCCCCTCATGAAAACCCACACCTTTTGATGGTGGAATTCAAAATGTTAAATGTTAAACATGTCTGTGACCTCTTATCAAATGATGGTATAAAATGTTCTCACTATCTCAAAGAGCACTGGAAATTGCCCCATATGGAAAGACACATAGAAACATTACATTAGCACCCTTATCAAACAATGCACGGATTACCAGATATGCTTGATTTTCTTTGAAATTTACTGCCCGAAAGATCCCCACTGTTGGGGGCCTTGGGGCCTTGTTTCCAGTTTATACACTGTCCTTATTGACTCAACAGGCTTGTCAAAGCTTCTGTACATATAGAAATAGGAAAGGAACCAAAGGGGAATCCTTAGATATAACCATCTGAATCAAAATTTGGATCCCTGCAGCTAAATGCTGCCCTAACTTACTAGGTCAAGAAAGCTTATACAAAGTGCCTTTTTACCCCAGTACATGACCCCCAATCAAATTGCTAAATTTATTCCCAGTGCCTCTTTGGCCTGCTTCCAAGGTTGCAGGGACTGTGATGATGTCAGGGCCTGGGCTTGAACCTGGGACCTCTGCGTCTTCCACCAGGGTGACTGCCTGTTTACCTATCCTGCTGGTTGGTGGTAGTTCCACTACTGCTATAGCAATTGGTCTTCGGGCCTGATCACTGATCGTGACAGGTGATTTATTACACATGTAGTGGCAATGCGCTAAGGCCTTTCAAATCTGAATCAATGTATACAACATGATGAGGCAATTCTGAATCACAACCTGATTTGGAATCCCTGGGAAGCATTAATACACAGGCCAGTCTCTGACCTCCCCATACACAAAAGGAATTTAGTGAATTTCATATTTCTTGCTGCCAGGCAAATATTATCTAAAGCTTGGAAGTAACCGACCCTTATGCCGCGTACACATGACCGGTTTTGCCATCGGAATAAACTCCGAAGGTTTCTCCGACGGAACCCTGACGGAATTCCATTCAAGCGGTCTTGCCTACATACAGTCAAACCAAAGTCCGACCAAAGTCCGACCGTCCAGAACGCGGTGATGTACAGCACGTATGACAGGAATAGAAAAAGGAAGTTCAATAGCCAGTAGCCAATAGCTTCCGTCTCGTACTTGCTTCAGAGCATGCGTTGTTTTTGGTCCGTCAGAACAGCTGACAGATGAGTGGTTTTCCCGATAGGAATTGGTTCCGTTGGAAATATTTAGAACATGTTCTATTTCTAGGTCCGTCAGAATTTTCGAAAAAAAGTCAGATGAAGCACACACATGATCGGAATATACGATGAAAAGCTTCCGTCTGACTATTTCTGTTGGACATTCCGCTCGTGTGCACACGGCTTTAGTTTTGCAGAGGTGAACGGTAGAGTGATGGGTACTGGTACATGAGGAACCCTGCAATCCTTAATGACACTCACTCTGAATTCCTTAAATCATGGCCCATGACTAGAAGAAGAATTAAAAATAATTGCATTTTACTATCTGCAATGACCCACAGGTATGCAGGTTAGCCTATCAAAGCTTTATAGAGCTTTATAAAGCTTTCTATTTCTTTTTATTTTGATGGTCCAGTAAAAAATATGGGTAGATGGACATCACAACATTTTTGGGTTTAACTTCCTGTGCCATCTTTCCCTCCAGCTAAAAAAATATTTTCTCTGCTTCTGATGTCTACCCCTTAATGTTCTTCAAGTCCTGTCTCAGGGGCCCCATGTCTGTTTAAAGCTAGTAAGTAGCGGTAATATCAGCAGTTAGGAGATCCTACTTCTGTTTCAGGTTATGCTAAAATCAACACCATGCTGTATTACTACTGTCTGCCCTAGGACTGCTATTAGAAATCATGGGGCCTTGTACAGCCTACCTGGCAGGCCCCTCCCACAGCTGTGGTCAAGTTTAATTAAACATATTATCCCATGATGCTGTGGATGTATGTATCTAAAATCAGCATGTCTAACAAACACATGCTATGAATGATTTTGGATGCTGGTGATGGGCACTGAGGATTTCAAAGAGTTGCACTGTACCTCTATCAATTAAGAAAGGCTAAGGATCTCTGTAAGGTATTTTTTCCTGTCTGTGTCCCCTTAAGGAAGATCTCCTCTTCTCACTTCTTATTTCTCTACCAGGACAGGAAATTAGGTGAAATTTCCTCAACAGGAATACTGATGGCATAAGAACATTATGTAGTAGGTCGTAAACATCCAAATACAGCCCATTAATTTATTGAAAAATGCAATGCTTAGTTGAACATATAGGCATTTATGGGCAACCCTAGGGGGCATGCATTGTGTTGAAATAAACTTTTAATATAAACTGATCTATTTTCCTTTCTTTTCAGAATGACTAGCTAAAGGCCTCGATGAAAAGAACCAACCTAAGGACTGTAAAGATACACTCATGTAGACTTAGGTGTCTACTGTTTCTAGAAGGTCAGAAATTACCTATATTATTGGGAGTCATTATTCTCATTGACATTAGCAATACGATGTAGATGCATGCATGTGCAGTGCTCAAAAATAGTAGTAGTGTTAAAGTGGTTGTAAAAGGGGGGGAGGGGTGATCGAGGGGAGAGCTGCAGGAGCAGGAACATGTTAGCTGTTCCACCCTGAAAACTGGTGGAACATCTAACATGTTCCAAAGGTGATCTTTTCCATTATTGCATAGAATGCATCATGGTAAAATACTTAAGGCTTTAGAACCACTTTAAGAAATAGTACCATGCACATTGTAAACAATTTAAATGTATAACGCATTTATCTGCATTGTAAAAATATGTTAATACATACATTTTTCTCCAGTGCAATAAGGCTTTAAATATAATTTAAATTCAGTTTCTGCATATTAACATTTTCCCCAACAACTTCTAATAGCTTCTGAACTAGGTGTTATAGAAGATCTAATATGATACATTTCTACTATTATTTATCATCCTGGACAACTAATAAAATAACTTGAATCTCATTTACAGAAAAGGAACCGTAAGTATTGGCTTAAAGCAATCCATAATTTTTAACTTTATTTTTCCATATGTCATTTGCCAGTGTAGGTTGGAACCTAGTCAGCAGCTAAAAGACAATGCAGAGAGCACCACAAACAGTTCTTTCTTGTTTTTTAATGAATAAGCCAAGAAATCAATTTGTAACAAGCCCAGTGACTTTGACATTTCTTTATCAATTTTTTTTTTTACCTAAAATTCAGACGATGTTTACGGATGTTCACACATTTTATATTTCAAAAGTTTTCAAATTTATGAAAAATGTATGAATATTGGATAGAAAACATTGATACATAGGCCCCTTGCTAACTAGTTACTTCCCCAAAGTTACAACCTATGGCAACTACAGATGAGTTAAATTGAGAATTCCTGATCCTCTCAAGGTTTTGTAAAAATAGAAGATTTAGATACGATTTTGCCATTTTAGTGAAATGCATTAGGATCAATAAGGAAGACAAGGTTTAGGGGGTGGAACAGTTTTTTTTTTTTACCTTTAGATTTTTATTAGAGTTTAGAAGAAAGGGTAGCATACAGACATCAGCTGCTATGAAGAAGCTGCTATAAGCTTAGCAACATTAAAGACATTAATACAAATTGGAAAAAAAAATAATCATATTTCAACACACAGAAATGCAACAGTGATACAGTAACAACAAAATGGTCCAGTTAAGCATTATTTGAGTTACTTAACCACATATGCCAGGGTTTCCAGATTTTTTCTGCATAATAGATATTTATCAGATCTCATGGCCAGTAGTTTATCAAAGAGGGAATTGGTTTTGACCAGCTCAATTACTTCTGAGGAGTTGGGGGCGAAATGTGACTTCCAATGTCTAGTAATCACCAACAGAGATAGAAGAATATGCATCACTAAAGTGCGCGTATGTATGGGGAAGATTTCAATACTTAGGTTTAGTACTGCCAATTTAGGGGTTGAGAGGGTAAGACATCCTGTGATAGCGGATATTAATTAAAATATCTTCAGCCAGAAGCTGATGAGGATTTTGCAGTTCCAGAGTATGTGTAGTAGTTACCCAATGGATCTGCATTCCCTCCAGCATAGGGGAGTCTGTGAACTATAAAATTTAGCCATAGAGTATGGAGTAAGAAACCAGCGTGGAGGTGCACTTGGGTGATTAAAACGTACATCAATTATACTTACTGTTACTGGATGTTCATCAAGGAATTCATCTGCACTATTTAGAACAGCACTAGTTGTTCACACTTTATGGACTTTTGTTTATTTGATATAGTATCTATGTTTAGCGTGGCAAAACGCTGCTAAATGCGGCATGTAAGCGTGGCAAAACAAATGTTTTAAATGTGGGTTACTATCTGTCAGGTTGTAAAAACATCCCGTGTACATGAAGCCTTATGCCCCGTACACACGGTCGGACATTGATTGGACATTCCGACAACAAAATCCATGGATTTTTTCTGACGGATGTTGGCTCAAACTTGTTTTGCGTACACACGGTCGCACAAAGTTGTGAACGCGGTGACGTAAACCACGTACGACCAGACTAGAAAAGGCCAGTTCAGAACCAAGCGCGGCACCCTTTGAGCTCCTTTTGCTAATCTCGTGTTAGTAAAAGTTTGGTGAGAGACGATTCGCGCTTTTTCAGACTCGTGGTTTTCAGATCGTTTTCTGCTGTTCAGTTTGTGCTTGTGGGTTTGTATCTGCTCTTCAGTGCATGCAGCAAGCTACGCGTGACTTTGATTAGTCATTGTGTTCTTGTTCATTCATTACTGTTTTTCAGGTCGCTCTTCACAGGCCTTGCTGTTCTTCAGTGCGTTCTGTTACTTCGTTCTGAGCAGCCGACCGTTTTCTAGCCATGTTTCGTATACGTACTCCTCGTAGAGTTTGTGCTGTGCGGGGGCTTGGTGTTGGGGTCCTGACCTTGACATAAGTCCAGTCCATGAACAGGGTGGGGAGGAGTTAATGGACCAAGAATTGGTTGCTTCAGCTTGACCAGTTCTGTCATATGCCTTTGCTCCGTGAGATCCGTGAGAATAATCTTAATGATTTCAGGAACTTTCCCCTGATGACGGACACCGTATTTCACCGTTTGTTGGCTTTGCTGACCCCCTATATCAGCAGGCAGGATACCTGCGTGAGGCAAGCCATCACTCCGGAGCAGAGGCTGGTCGCCACCCTGCGGTACTTGGCGACGGGGAGAAGCCTGCAGGACCGCAAGTTCTCGACAGGCATCTCCCCCCAGGCTCTGGGTATCATTATCTCAGAGACCTGTTCTGCCATCATCCAGGTCCTGCAGAAGGAGTATATGAAGGTAAGATTTTTATCCTTTAATATCACATTTTATTGTATTTAATGTTTGATAAAATATTGTCTTTCTTTCCTTATTCCCTAATTACCATGATTGTAATATGCTCTGAATGTCCCCTTTGTTCTCATGCATGCTGGATTGTTATGTAATTTTTTTTGGTCCTTCATACATATATTTGCCTTCACTTACCTCCCCAGCATGCTCTCCTGGCCCTATATTCACCTCATGTAGTCACTTAACAATGTATTTTATCATCTCCATAGTAGTGCTTTACCCCAAACACCCCCTAAAATGTTTTTAAATGTGATTTGTGCTTTAAATTCAGGCAGAGTGCCAGAGGCTTTTTTGGGGGGGTCCCCAAATCATTTGGAACCCTCCCTCCCCCCAACTGCCAAGTTAGCTGATACCAATTCTCTATCCTCAATCATCTATCTGCTGACTTTGCCAAACCCATACACACTATACCCACCTCTTTTGTGGTCAGATATATGGATGAATTCCCAAAAGCATGTAGTGCAAGGGCCTGCCTGTATACTTTCAAATGGTACTGTTTAATTTTTTTTTATACTATTATTATCTTGCTAGGTAATAGCAGAATGTTCAAATGTGCTCAAATGTGTACAATGTGTATTTATATCTTTGTATTATGACACTTCTTACCTGTCCAGTGAGCTGTCAATAGTGTAACTAAGGAGGGGCTGTTCCAAGTAATACCCATTATTTAGGCATTCATCTCTCAATGAAGTGGAGAGGGTTACCTGTCCAAGAGCTCCCCCCCTATAATGTTAGAAATGGCCCATGACAGGGGGGAGGGGGAATATGATAGGTGTACCTTAAACTTTGGTCTTCCCATTAATAAATGTTATCTTGATGTTGGCCAAGAATGTTTGTGTCTAATCTGCTTTCCATGTTTATGTGCAAAAAGACTAATTTTTTTGTTTTCCTCAACAGTTTCCTTCCACGCCACAGGAATGGCAGACTGTGGCCTCCCACTTTGCCCAGCGGTGGGACTTTCCAAACTGCGGAGGGGCAATTGATGGGAAACACGTCCACATCTTCCCACCACCCAACTCGGGGTCGTACTATTATAATTATAAGGGGTTCAATATTATTGTGATGTTGGCGGTGGTGTCGGCTACTTATGAGTTCCTGTATCTGGACATGGGGAAGAATGGCCGGATGTCCGATGGTAGAGTCATCGCCCAGACGGAGTTCTACAGGCATCTCCAGAATGGCAGTTTGGACTGGCCACCTTCAGAAGAGAATGTGGAAGGACTCCCATTCGTCTTCGTTGCGGATGAAGCATTTGCGCTGGGGGACCATCTTATGCGGCCATTCCCGATGAGGACCCTCACCCTGGACCAGAGGGTTTTTAATTACTGGCTGGCCAGGGCCAGAAGAGTGGTGGAGAACACAATTGGAATCATGGCCAGCCGGTTCCGCCTATTTCTGACACCCATATATATGGCGGAGTATAAACTGAATCATATTATCCTGGCGTGCTGTGTTCTACATAACTTTTTACGTCAACATTCTGGCAACAATGCTGGCTCAGTTGGGCCTGAGGCCAGAATGATAAATGAAACAACCCTGACGGCGCTTGAAAGTGGCCGTCCTGGCTTGCCCTCCCTGAGTGCCCGTGATGTCCGGCTAAGATACCTTGAGTTCTATGCGGGTAGGGGGGCCATAAATATGCCAGACAATGTGTGAAACCTTTATCAAATAAAAAAAAATTAAGCAAATCTTTGACATTTACTGCTTGTGTTTGTTTTAGCTGACTCTGACAGAAATGTGGTGAGTGGAAATGGCATGATTGTGTAACCTTACAAAGCACTGTTGGTTGTTATTTACTAAAGGCAAAGACACTTTGCACTACAAGTGCACTTGAAACTGCACTGAAACTGCATTTGTAGTGCAAAGTGGATTGGCCCTTATTAAATAACCCCCATTGTCACATAAAGCAGCAATTGGAGCACTACAAAAGTGTTGTAGCGTTTAGACAAGTGTCCACACATTCTTGATTAATTTAATACCAGCACAATCACATGTGCATTTAGAAAAGGTTTTTAAAACCAACTAATATGTTTGTTGTATAACAATTTTTGGGGTGGCATTAGAAAAAGTACAAATGTCCCTTTTAAGATAAAACAGTCGCGTTTCAAACCAACAAAGACACAAATCTTGAACTTACAAAGTTCACATTTGGTAGAACTTGAAGGCAAAATCAGACATGAGTATTTAGGAACTGTGTTTGATATTGCGTTCAGATGGGGTGAAGTCACCCCCGGAAAAGCCAAATTTGCAAGATGCACACAAATAGCCGAATGTCAACATGTGCTAGCTGCCATCATGGGGGATCAAGGGATGTGTTTTGGGGTGCAACCCCTTCCTCACAGCTACTTTATTATTGAGGAAGGGGTTGCACCCCCAAAACGCTTCCATTGATCTCCCGTGATGGCAGATAGCACATGTTGGCACACTGTGTGCATCCTCCAAATTTGGCTTTTCTACAATTTGCAAAAAAAAATTAAAATTGTAGTACACCATAAAAGAAAGGGCTTTGGAGGGGTTTTAAACTCTCCCCAAAACATCAATGATGTTTTTATTTTTATTAATAACATCATTGATGTTTTTGGTGATATTTTCCAAGGCAACATTACACCCCATGATCTCCCCAATCAGGATCTGGGCACTTTCCGAGGTGAAAGGATGAGGATCCACAACATCACGATCACCTAAAAAGAGAGAAACCAAAAAAAAAACAGGTATTATAAATATGCCGGCTTCCATCTCTTACCTGAGCCTGTGTTCGCAGACACTCACCTGTTGTGGTGACTAGTTCCACCACATCTTCCTCCTCCTGCTCTTCTTGTGTTGGGGGTATTTCCCCTTCTTCAAGATATGGGGGGGCTCTGGTCTCCTCGGATGAGGGGTGTCCTCCGAGTCTTTTATCCCCTATGTGAAAAAAAAAAAGGTATACTTGGCACACAGATATTTGATGGCAGAACTAGAAATATGCAACATTGCTTGGAAGTGGGGTACAATTGTCTATTTTGGCTGAGTTCTAAGATGTAGAATTTTTTGTGTCCTTTGTCAAGCTTGAATACTTACCTGTTTTCTACAAGCTTCACAGATGGAGACACCCCTATTGTATACACTGGAGCACCTGTGTGGCCCCCCCTAATAAAAAGGGTGTTCTTGTGTCCCACACTAGTGCTCCAGCGTCCAGATGTGTAAACAGCTGCTGAGTGTTCTCTCCTTACACAGAATCTAGTTGGCATTTAATTCTAGTAACAAACCCCTCTACACAACCAAATTAGTTTCATACAAGTAGGCCCTAAAAAATGTGGTCCAATGCATATGGCAAAAACAATGGTGTTTTATAGGCCGAAAGAAAAATGTTTGATACGAAGGAATAATGTGACCATGAACATTAAAGTTGCCATTTTAAACTGTACAACAGTTCCTAAAAGCACATGGAGCAGCACGAACGTAATAAACATAAAGAATAGGAACACTGGACAACTACTTACTTTTTTGCAGCACTCTCCGGATCTTTCTGTACTGCTCGTGTTCTCTTAATTTCAGGTCCGACCACCGCTTCCTGAGCTGATCTTTCGATCGACGTACCCCGAAATTCCGGTGCAGACTTTTGACCACTTTCGCCATGATCTTGGCCTTTTGGACATTGGGGTTGGGGTAAGGTCCATACTTTCCATCATAGTCGGCCTTCTTCAGGATGTCCAAAATCTCCCCAAAGGACATATTTAGGGACTTAAATCTTCTCCTTCTGGATCCAGGCGTTTCTGCCTCTGGGCTTTCCTCCCCTCTCCTCCTCGTTGCTATAATTAGCACGCACCTGCTGTGTCTCCGCCATGTGCTCTTCCCCAACTGCGCTGAACGAAAAGGGGCGGGGAATAGGCTAGAAAGAACGTCAGGGGCGGGCGGAGTTACACGCATGCGCAGTGTATATAAAGCGTAACACGCGTGCGTAGTACGTACGATCTGTGAGCGGAGGAAGGAGTATCGGAGGCGCCGATAGTGATAACGAATGTAAGAGCCAAACTTGGGCATATACTGCTTCTAGATTGAGGCCTATATTGTAACAAGATTAGGAGAGTTTGGCTTGACATTAGGGTTTGTCTTGTGTTGTGTCTTGCAGTGAAAATGGATATCTTGAAAGATAACGACTTTATGGCAATCTTCATTGATATGTTCAGGGAGCTGCCTTGTCTGTGGCAGATAAACCACCCACATTATAAGAACCAAACAAAGAGGAAGGCAGCACTGGATCAATTGCTGGAATTTGGGAGGACGGTGATCCCCACGGCAGACATGACCAATTTGAAGATCCTAATTGGTGGCCTGAGGAGCACTTATCTAAGGGAGCACAAGAAGGTCCAGGATTCCCAGAGATCCGGAGCACCAGATGACATCTATGTCCCCAGGATGTGGTACTATGACAGGCTGCATTTTCTGGCAGGCCAGACTGAACCCAGGTCATCACTCTCCAGTCTTCCTTCCACGCGTCCTTCCCCCCCAGCTGAGGCTTCTGACGCCCAACCTGAGCCTTCCAGGCAGCAACATGTGGAGGAGCCCAGCTTGAGCCAGGTATAGCATTCCTCTAAATATTGCTGGTTGTCCAATCAATGATGTTAACTAGATGTTAGTTTGGATTGCTAATTTATGATTGTGATTGATGATGCAAAAACTAAAACCATGTCCCTTTTTAATACACAGGGAAGTCTCAGCCAGGAGGAGGCCGGGCCAAGCAGGCTGCCTGATATGCAAGTCCCTCCCCTACACCCGCAAAGACAGAGTGGCAGGAAGAAGAAGAGTACCCTGGAAGAGGCTGCCATAGGCCTCTTTTGGAAGGCTACAGAGGTCCTGGGAAGGAGGACTTTGCTTGCATAACTGCCTGCAAAATGAGGCAGATGGAGGAGGGCCAACAACTCATGTGTGAGTCCTTAATGTTGGAAGCTCTCAAAGGGTTGAGGGGCCAAATAACATCTGCTACCCACATGTGTGACCTCGCACATGGTCCTCCTCCTCCTCCAGGTTCTACTACTCCTCCTCCTCCTCCTCCTCCAGGTCCTACTAGTCCTCCTCCTCCTCCAGGTCCTACTCCTCCTCCTGCCACATCTCCAACACCTGAGCCACAGCCAGGAAGGAAGCGTGGAAAGAAGACCAGAAAGTGATGACCCTGGGTCCAGTCTGGTCTGGCAAAAGATGCAGCCTCTTGTAGTACCACAGCCTGGGGACACAGATGTCATCTGCTGCTTTCCGAATCTCTGGGACTTCTGGACCAGACTGCACTCCCTTAGATAAGGACTCCTCAGGCCACCAATTTTGATGGTAAAGAATTGATGTCTGCCCTGGGGGTCCAAGGCTTCGCTAATTTCAGCTGTTTCTTCAGTGTTGCCTCCCTCTTTGTTTGGTTCTGAGCTCTTAATAAAGGATTTTTTGATTCAATTATACTATCCTATGTGTTTTTTCCTTCAAAAAGGACAGTTTGCTTGTGAGGATTCAGGTACATTTCTAAAGTACAATGTGAAATTAACAATGGACACCAACACCAAACAATCTCCTTGAGATTAAATAATAAAAGATATTAATGGTGTTGTGGTAACTTGACACACAAAACGCACACAAAAATATTATGGAGTAAAACTAAAAATAAAATAGAACAAAGATCAGCCATGAAAAAAATACAAACCTAAAACAAAAAAAAAACTGCCTTTAAAAAAAAAACAACCCAAAACTAATTTTGTCTGATGTGACAAATCCAAATATATTGAGGGAGTCCCGATAAATAATAAAGAAATAAGTTTGTGAGAAGTCTGTGTGAATATTAGCAGCAAAACTACTTCATTCTTCTCACATTATAAAGAAGAAGAGAGTGAGCTGTATTAAACTATTTTTGACATTGCAGCGTGACGAAAGTGCTGTATCCATTCCGAACGCTAATTTTACCCGACCGAGCTGTTCCGTTTCGGAATTTCTTCTGAGCATGCGTGGCACTTTGTGCGTCGGAACAGGCCACACACGGTCGGAATTGACGCGATCGGATTTTGTTGTCGGAAAATTTTATAGTCTTCTCTCAAACTTTGTGTGTCGGAAAATCCGATGGAAAATGTCCGATGGAGCCCACACACGGTCGGAATGTCCGACAACACGCTCCGATCGGACATTTTCCATCGGAAAATCCGACCGTGTGTACGGGGCATAAGTCTGTATACCTGCGGTATAATTTTTTTTGTCTATGTTGTACCATTTGGGACTTTTTTGCAGCAGCACAGACGTTTTCATTTATTGTTTTTATACCATATAACCAACCATTTAGCACATGGTGACACTTTGTTTCTTTTAATGCTTGTATTTAATTATTGACATACCATGGATCTTTTTGATTATAGAGCATCACCCAATTTAACCACTTCCCATCTGGACCAATTCTGGCACTTCGCTCCTACATGTAAATATCATAATTTTTATGGTAGAAAATTACTCAGAATCCCCAAACATTATATATGTTTTTTTTTTTTTTTTAGCAGAGACCCTAGGGAATAAAATGGTGGTCATTGCAACTTTTTATGTCACATGGTATTTGCGCAGCAATTTTTCAATTGCAATTCATTTTTTCATGAATTAAAAAAACGCACTAAATTTAGCCCAATTTTTTTGTATAATGTGAAAGATGGTGTTATGGTGAGTAAATTAGATACCTAACATGTCATGCTTGAAAATTGCGTACGCTCGTGGAATGGCACCAAACTATAGATTTTCCAAATACCTCCAAAAGAAATTGATGTATTACATTCCACCTTTATTTTAGGTTTTGTGTACCTAATTTTTAATTTTTAATATTTGAAAATTTCAAGTTAAATACTTATACAAATTCTAATGTATAACAATGAGCTTACTTTATAGATCCTTGTAAACGTACTTCATGTAACTTTATATTACTGTATGTTCAATAAACTTTTTGACAAGGAATGGCACCAAACTTTGGTACTCAAAAATCTCCATAGGCAACGCTTTACATTTTTTTACAGGTTACCTATTTAGAGTTAGAGGAGTTCTTGTTAAGAATTATTTCTCTCACTTTAACATTCACGGCGATACCTCACATGTATGGTTTGACTGCCGTTTACAGATGTGGGCTACATTCGCTTCTGCGTGCGAGCTCGCGTGGACGGGGGCATGTTAAAAAAAAAAAATGTAATTTATTTTATTTTCATTCTTTGATTTTTACACTCTCCCTTTAAAAAAAAATTTTGATCACTTTTATTTCTATTACAAGGAATGTAAACATTCCTTGCAAAAGTAATAGTGCGTGACAGGTCATCTTTATGGAGAGATGTAGGCATTCCTAATACCTATCCATTCTCCAGGAAGCATGCTGTACTGTCCACTAGGGGGCAGCACCTGCCCATGAATCGCCACTGTCCGACCTTGGTCAAATCTTAGCTTAACCCATCAATCATCTTGGCAGCAGTGGCTCTCTTTGAAGCTTTGTTTGCAGATGTGCTAACCAGGAATTCTAATAGACAGACCGGAGTCAGTATTGTCATGCAGAGTTAGGCTTAATTGTCTACACTCCAACCCAGGCCACCTGGCTGTATCAACCAAGAAGTAAACCTCCAGAAATATGGTACTAAATCATGTTGAACTCCAACATATGCGGCATTGCACCTAAAGGGCGCATACCACCCTTCTTCAGACCCGACTCCTATGGAACAGTTCATAACTGTCTTAAAGTGTTAGGTTTACCAACAGGTCCTTAAGAAACAGCTCCCATGGAACAGTCCATAATGGTCTTAATGGGTTGTGTTTCCCAACATGTGCCGCTTTGCCACTGAGTGACACACCCCCATCATTCTTCAGCGACAGCTTCCATGTCATCATTCTATATCTTCAGTATCTTCTCCTTTCCGGTAACTTCAGGACGGGGTGCATTACAGGCAAAGGATGTCCATTCACTCACCATTCACCAGCACACATTCAGAGCAACATATCGGCCAGCTTTCAGATACAGAGTCTTGAGGAGGGCCTTACTCACCCATATTACTAACCTAAAATACACATAGGTCACACTATACCATAACCCAAACCAACCCATTACCATAATATATACATATATATGTGACCCATCTACTTATGCACCCCGATCCCAACCTGCTATAACACTTTAGTGTAAATAAGGGTCGGGATTAGTCAGGTTTGCTCATAATGGTCTTTCCTACTGCAACTTGGCATGTCTGCGGTACTTCAGGGCTCTGAATTGGCAGCAAAGTCTCTAACTTGTACGAAGAGACCTTACCGTCAATTCGTCCCTCAGCTTGCATAGATAAGTGGGAGACCCTTCTATATAAGTTTTGAGTCTAACAACACATATAAATCAGAAACAATGACAAAACCCACACAATTCCATCCCTGTGCCTGGATTTCCGTGACCATGCCAAGGGTATATCATGTACCTCTACCTACTGTTAGGTTTAAGGAACACCCTAGTTCCATGGCTAACGTTACATCGGTATCCTTTAGGACAAAGAAAAAAACTTGTCTATGTCCCAAATAATACCCAGGTGCTTCCTTCCCAGTAATGATCTCTCCATCCAGAACACAGAATGAGATATCTTCCCAATATTTCTCATTCACCATTGTGTATAACCTGGCATGCAAAGGACATCATGGTCAAGCTTCTGACCGAGGGAATTATCAAACTGCCTCCAGCTTCCATCTTCTCTGATCACATGTGGGTAATTTAGCCTCAAATGCAACAAAATAGAATCCCCAGTCAGTAAGCCCATTAATGCCACCAAATATACAGACCGAGTCTTAACTTCTGTATATGGGATCATACAGCATAACACCTTTCACAATCCAAACTAGTACAGCCCATCCAGGCATTCGACCACCACTTTGGATTAGTGTAAGCGACGTGTTTTGGCAAATTCTTACTGAGCGGTGATGCTAACTCATCAGGCCACTGCCCCTCATACAGAGACTGTACAATCAGCTTGATCTTGGTTGATAATTCCGCCTGTCCCTGTGTGAATGCCAGAGCCCATGACAGATTTCTGTCCTGTACCATCACACTCTCTACCAACCACTCAACATGGTTGACAAAATCTTGAGCCACTTTACACTGGGTATTTAGGTGACTTTGTTGAATGTTATTAAGGATGCCACCAATCTCTCTGAGTAACAAAGCCCCGCTTAAGCTATGGCTGATAGTTTGTTCCTCAGGATACCGATGTCCACTCCATAAACAATACCCATCCCAGCTCCTATTCCCCCCAATATAGTGCTGAATACATGCTTCCTCTTTCGGTCACTCCTCAGAAATAAGCGTCCTGCATGCACCTCATCCTGTGTCCACACATCTCTGGGAGCAAGCCACTGGTACAATGACCGCACTTGATTCAGTGTATACTCAGCACTAGGGATGAGCCGAACACCCCCCGGTTCGGTTCGCACGAACGTTAGAACCCCATTGACGTCTATGGGACTCGAACGTTCAAAATCAAAAGTGCTCATTTTAAAGGCTAATTTGCATGGTATTGTCCTAAAAAGGGTTTGGGGACCCGGGTCCTACCCCAGGGGACATGTATCAATGCAAAAACAACTTTTAAAAACGGCCGTTTTTTCGGGAGCAGTGATTTTAATGATGCTTAAAGTAAAAAAAAAAAAGTGAAATATTCCTTTAAATATCGTACCTGGGGGGTGTCTATAGTATGCCTGTAAAGTGACGCGTGTTTCCCATGTTTAGAACAGTCCCTGCACCAAATGTCATTTTTAAAGGAAAAAATCTCATTTAAAACTGCTTGCGGGTTTAATGTCATGTCGGGTCATGGCAATATGGATGAAAATCAGTGAGACAAACGGCATGGGTACCCCCCCAGTCCATTACCAGGCCCTTTGGGTCCTGTATGGATATTAAGGGGAACCCCGCACCCAAATTAAAATAAGGAAAGGCCCTATATACTCTAAACAGCAGTATACAGGCGGTGCAAACAAGACAGGGACTGTAGGTTTGTTGTTAAGTAGAATCTCTTTGTAATTTTGAAGGTGTACATTTTTAACGTGTTTAGCTCCAGCCAAAAAATCTTTTTTAAGCTTTTTGGAAAACATAGGGAAGGGTTATCACCCCTGTGACATTTGTTTTGCTGTCTTTCCTCCTCTTCAGAAGATTTCACCTCACTTTTTGTCCCAATGAAAAATGTTTTTTGAAAATTTGGGTTTTTTTGTGGAACAAGGATTGGAAAGCATCAGTGGAAAGGAGAAATTTTTTTTCCCATATTAACTCTTACAGGAGAGAATTTCCCTTCCTAGGGGTAGATTTCATCTCACTTCCTGTTGTCTCCTTCCGTTTGCAAGTAGGAGTCGTTTGTAAGTTAGATGTTTGAAAGTAGGGTCCTGCCCTATATACTCAGCAGAAATTTGGGCCTTAGGTGTTGCTGTGGCCACAACACTGTAAGCCCTCACAGGGCCCTGCTGTGAAATATTAGATCAAGAATTGTAATTACATGCCCCTGTTGAACAGGAGCTGAAAAATTAGGCCTTAGGCACTGGTGCTGGTGCCACAACACTGCAACCCCTCACAGACACTCTAGTTGGAATGCAGGAACGAGCCCTGCTGCAAAGTATTACATCAAAAATTGTAATTAGGGGGGGGCGTGGCGACCGAGCTCCAACATGGATGCCTAACTAGAGAGCTCCGCTCGGCCGCCGGAGAGAATCTTCAGCCATCCACTTCCACCGACCCCATCCGAACCGCAAAAAGCGTCCACGGACCCACTGAAACCCGCTGTGCACGACGAGATGCCCAGGCACAGGAAAAACCCGCAGCATTTACAGAAAATGCAGGACTTCTTCAAAGGGCGCGAGTTCCAACAAAATGGCGCCGGCGCCTCAGGCAGAAGAAGGGAGCCGCAGGCCGGGACCAGCAACGGCAGCTCCGGTGCAGCGAAAACACACCAAAGTCTCCATCTGAACAGCGGATCCTCCTCTGGCACCTCGAGCCCCTCCACCAGGAGCCCAGCTAAGCAAAAGCAGCGGATAACATCCCCAGACCGGCCGCTGGCGGACCCTGAGATGGAGGTAAGCAGGCCTCAAAATGCCACAGGCACGGCGGTGCATATCTCACAGGACCCCATAGCAGTATTCCCAACCTCTGACAAGCCAGTGTCAGACACAGTCCTTAAAGAGATGCTGCTCTCCCTTAAAGCATCCCTGCAAGCTGATATGACTGCTGGCATTAACAAATGCCAGAGAGAGGTCCAGGCCTTAGGCAGCAGAGTGGATCACATAGAGCAGCGAATGGGAGAATTCACTTCCTCATTCAACTCAATGGTAGATGCCCATAGTAACCATGATGAAGAAATCGCATGGCTAAAAAACAAGGTCGCAGACTTGGAAGACCGTTCCAGAAGGAACAACCTAAAAATAAGGGGGATCCCAGAAACAGTGCCGGCCGCACAGCTACTACCATACACACAGGCACTATTCTCAACTCTGCTACCATCCCTTTCAGCACAAGATCTGATAGTGGATCGCATACACCGTTTACCCAAACCTGCATTCCTTCCTGAAAACACTCCTAGGGATGTATTACTTCGGGTACATTACTACCATATCAAAGAACAGATTCTCACCACATCCCGTAAAGCTGACGAGAGGCACCCACAATATGCGGACATACAAATCCTCCCTGACCTGTCCAGGCATACGCTCCAACAGCGTCGCAATCTTGCGACCATAACTAAGGCCTTGAGGAACCACCACATACTACATAAGTGGAAATACCCCGCCAAACTAGCAATCACCCACAATGGAGTATCAGTCATGGTATCCACACTGGAAGAAGGTTTAGCAGCACTCCGCGAATGGGGTATCTTAGCCGACACAACCAACTCGCCTTCCCAAAACCGTACACCTAACCCACTACAAGAGGACTGGCAAGTGGTCTCTCGCAAACGTTCCACAAAGAAAGCTACTGGTGGAAGTGGCTAAAGCACTAACGTTAAGCAAAAATCAATTCTCTCCGGACAACAGGGGTCACATACTTGATCACCCTGTTCACCTCCAGTTATTTGAAGCAGTTACATCTGCCTTTGGATCAGTTTACGGATCCCCTTCTTATTGAATTTACATACAGTTTAATAACATTCTTTTTTTTTCTTGACGTTTTTATTTTTTACCATATGTTTGAAGCACGTCATCCAGCAGCGCAGATTCATCCTTATCCAGATGAAGACGGCACAAGCGACACCTACATGATCTACTACAGCCAAAGTGAGTACCCACTCCACATAATACATCAGACACCACAATCACCCACAAATGCCCATTAACTGTCTATCTATAAATGCTAGGGGTCTCAACCACCCCGCGAAGAGACTCTCCATGTGGAAAGAGGCTACAATACACAAGGCAGACGTACTGTGTGTGCAAGAGACCCACTTTCAACTCACAAAAGCTCCCAACTGCTCACACAAAGATTACCCACATGTATATATGGCATGTACACCAGAGAAGAAAAAAGCCGGAGTATTGATAGCACTTAGGAACACTGTCTCCTTCCAACAAAAGGACATTGTCCTGGATCCCAATGGCCGATACATCATCCTGAAAGGAGACATCAACTCTAAACCGTATACACTAGTCTCCCTCTACGCTCCGAATACACACCAAACCCGCTTCATCAACAGACTTTTCAAGAAACTACAAAACCATATATACGGGAATCTTATTATCTGTGGTGACTTTAACCTCATTATAGATCCCAAAATGGATACGTCTGCTTCAAAACCACACAGCTCCTCTTACCTGAGCAAAACAATCCACCAAGCAGAACTGTACGATGTATGGAGATGTAAGAACGCGAACGCGAGAGACTATACTTTTTTTTCCCACAGGCATTGCTCGTACTCTCGCATTGACCTATTCTTAACAGACAAGTGGCTGTTACAGAATATCTCCTGTGCGAAGATACACGACATAACATGGTCTGACCATGCTGCTATCACTATCACCATAGATGATCAGGTTGTCTCCTCCTCCTCACCCATCTGGCGTAGCAATATAAGATTATTACAGGATCCCAAAACCTCAACAAAGATCTCCCAACACATCAAAGAATTCTTTCAAAACAATGCAGATTCTGTTGAAAACCCCTTCACCCTATGGAACGCCCACAAGGCATACATGAGAGGCATTCTCATACAAATAGGAGCAAGGGAAAAAAAGAGACGTAATGCCCATATTGACTCAATTTTAAAAAATATCCATACGTTAGGAGAACAAAATAAACAAAAACCTAATGCAACTCTTACCCAGAAACTATCAGCTCTCAGAGATGACCTCAGAAATAGCCTATCTCAACAATATGACTATCACCTTAGACGACTGAAATTACAGTCCTATGCCAATGCCAATAGGGCGGGCAAATACTTAGCCAATAGATTAAAAGCTGTAAAATCCAAAACGAGAATAGCTCACCTAATACACCCCACCCTCAAACACAAAGTCACAAACCCGCAAGACATAGCTAACCAGTTCGCTGACTACTACAGCAATCTATACAACATTAAAGACGACCCCTCCACATGCCAACCTACCCACGACGACATCCAAAACTTCCTCCAAACATTAAATCTACCAACATTAACGGAATCCCAACTCCTTACATTAAACTCCCCGTTCACTACAGCTGAAATTGCCGCTACCATAGAAACACTGCCAAATGGCAAATCTCCCGGACCTGACGGGTTTTCTAATGAATACTTCAAAAAATTCAAACCATGCTTATTACCGCACCTACAGTCAGTCTTTACTAAAGCAGCAACTACAGCAACATTCCCCCCAGAGATGCTACAAGCGTATATAATTACCTTACCCAAACCAGGTAAAGACCCCACTACGCCATCCAATTTCCGCCCAATATCTCTTTTAAATTCCGACATTAAGATCTACGCCAAACTAATAACTAGAAGATTAACTACCTATATCCCATCATTAATCCAAAAAGACCAGATGGGCTTCGTGAGGGGGAGACAAACCTCAGATGCTACGAGGAGAATAATTAACATCATTCATCAAGCCGAATTGACGAAAACGCCTTCTCTGCTGCTCTCCATAGACGCAGAGAAGGCGTTCGATAGAGTGAACTGGAAATATATGTCAATGACTTTATCTAAATATGGTTTTAGGGGTAACATGCTGAATGCGATTCTGGCCTTGTATTCCTGTCCCTCGGCCCGGGTATACACGTCCAGTATGCTTTCCACTCCCTTCCAAATATCCAACGGAACCCGCCAAGGTTGTCCCCTATCCCCGACAATTTTCAACCTCATGATTGAACCCTTGGCGGAGGCCATCAGATCACGAGCAGGTATAACGGGTTTTCAATTTGGTGCCACCACACACCTTATCAACTTGTTCGCTGATGACGTGATACTATTCTTGACAAATCCACGTACATCACTCCCCATAGCACATGAGACACTAATTTCCTTTGGGAATATATCATACTATAAGGTGAACTGCTCCAAATCCCTCATTCTGGACCTTGGTGTGACCCCCAAAGACCGTACCACGTTACAACACTCATTTCCGTACACTTGGAGTTCCAAAGGAATACCATACCTAGGCATTACACTTACTAACCATACCAGATCCCTAATAGATGCTAATCTGAAACCCCTTATAACTAAATTAACGAATCAAGTCACCAACATAGCCAAACACGAAATATCTTGGTTGGGTAGGCTAGCAGCACTTAAAATGTTAATCCTCCCCCAAATCCTATACACCTTTAGGGTACTCCCGATCACCATCCCAGAACACTATCTCAAATCCCTTTCTAGTCTCCAATGGAAACTCCTGTGGGGTACAAAGAAAGCAAGATGCTCACAAGCCACACTAATTCCTCACAAAAGAGTAGGAGGGGCGGGACTAATAGATGTTCACGATTACATGTGGGCAACTAGGTTAGACCAAATCAAATACTGGTTTTCCCCCAATGAAGTACCACTGTGGGTAGAGATTGAAAAAACATTAGCCCCTATACCAGACCTACCATCGACCCTAATAGGCGATAGCTGGATACCCTGGAACCTCAAGAAGTTGCCCCCCACTATCAGCATCTCAATCAAAGCCTGGAGATTCCTTTTATCACGGTATGGTTCTGATCATAGAAAAATAGACTATAAACTCCCATTAAGTATAGTCGAAGCTAATATCCCAATGATATCCCTGAAAAGCTTCCCTTCGCAACAGATTAATAATGTACAAGACTTGTACCACAACAAGACACCTAAATCCGCAGCCTGCTTAATGAAAGACCACAATATGCCACACAATATGCTCTTTACATGCATACGGGTAGCTCACCTGACACACAAGCACCCGTGGAACGATATCCACCTGCCAACCCCTGTATGGCAACACCTAACCCAAGAATCACTCCATAAAAAAGGAATATCCCTATACTATAATTTGCTTCAGGGAAAAACAAAATTTCAAAAATCCAAAACACACTATAGGTGGGATAGGGATATGAAAACTTCAATATCCGACAAACAATGGCAATTTGCGTTCAAGACCATACAAACTGCATCGCACTGTACCACACACTGGGAAACATCCCTCAAGGTAATCCACCGCTGGCAATATACTCCCTCTAGGCTCTCCAAAATGTTTCCCAACACATCGCCTTTATGTTGGAGAGATTGTGGACGAAAAGGACATCTTCTCCATATGTTCTGGGAATGCCCTAATGTCACCAGCTTCTGGAACAACATATTTAAACTTCTGGGGGAAATTACAGGCGTGCTCACACCCCCTGACCCCAAATTAGCTATACTACTAATTGGACTAGAGGGATTCCCTTACTCAGTGAGACATGTAGTAACACACATATTATTGGTTGCTAGGTCCCTGATACTCAGTAACTGGAAAAACGCTCCAACACTTAATATAACGGATGTGACTAGAAAGGTCCAACAACACTATACTTTCGAACGACTTATAGCAATTAACTCGCTAAGATGTGAAACTTTTGATAAACTATGGGAAACATGGACTGACAAATATCATTATACCTAAGCTACTGTACACATAACCTGAAGATACAATATATGAATGCTCTGGATAAGTGCTTCTCTCTTATGTTTCCTTTAAAACTTCTTTATGCTTCCTTTTATCTTTATTATTGTTTACCCTACTATTCCCCTATTATCATTTATACAATATGTTATTTTATTTCATTTTGTGTATTATTATTATTGTTTAACCTTTGTGATCACTCTTAAAATCAATAAAAATCTTAAATGAGAAAAAAAAAAAAAAAATTGTAATTACATGCCCCTGTTAAACAGGGGCTGAAAAATTGTGCCTTAGGCACTGGTGGAGGCGCCCAGAACCAAAAATGTTCTTACAAGCTATCAGCGTGATGATTGAGGAGGAAGAGGATAATTACTCAGGGATAGTCACTCAGCATCAGCATAGGCAGTCTTTGAAGGGATCTGAGATTTCAAAAAAAATTATTCGGTTACATCAGCATCAGGTGCTTGGTAGCTGGTGGTGATCCAAGACTGATTCATTTTTATGAAGGTCAGCCGATCGACCGAGTCGGTGGACAGACGCACCCTGTGATCGGTTACCACGCCTCCAGCAGCACTGAATGTGCGTTCCGAAAGAACGCTGGATGCAGGACAGGCCAGTAGCTCAATTGCATACTGTGCAAGCTCTGGCCAGTGATCCATCCTCAAGACCCAGTAACCCAGAGGATTTTCGGTGGGAAAGGTGTCCAAGTCTGATCTTGCCCCTAGGTATTCCTGCACCATGTAAAACAGACGCTGGCGATGGTTGCTGGAACCGATCATACCTTGGGGCTGCGGACCAAAAAATTGTCTGAACGCATCGGTCAGACGGCCACCTTCTCCACCGCTCCTTCTTTGACTGACCGAAGCCTCAGCAACACGTTGTCCAGAAACAGGAGTTTGTAACCTCCCAGTCTCTGGGAACGCGTTGCACAGACCTTTCTGCAAGGCCTCCCGAAGATGTTTCATCCTCTGCTCCCTCTGCGATGGCAAGATAAGGTCCGCAAACTTACCCTTGTAACGTGGATCAAGGAGGGTTGCCTGCCAGTATTGGTCCTTCTCCTTGATACCACGAATACGAGGATCCTTACGCAGGCTTTGCAGGATCAGGGAGGCCATGCAGCGTAGGTTTGCTGAAGCATTCGGTCCGGAGTCCTCTGGGTCACTAAGGACAACAACGTCCGCAGCCACCTCCTCCCAGCCACGTACAAGTCCATGTGTTCCTTGGGACTGATCCCTTAAAGACTGCTGCTGATGCTGAGTGCCAGGCTCCACCTCCATACTGACACAATCTTCCTCCTCCTCCTCCTCCTCCTCGTCCTCTTCCTGTGTGATCGGCGGGCACGCAGGAACACTGTCTGGATAAAGGGGGCCTTGAGAGCTAAGGAAGTCCTCCTCTTCCTGCCTCTGTTCTGCCTCAAGTGCCCTGTCCATTATTCCACGCAGCGTGTGCTCCAACAGGTGGACAAGGGGGACAGTGTCACTGATGCATGCACTGTCAGTGCTCACCATCCTCGTGGCCTCCTCGAATGGTGACAGGACAGTGCATGCATCCCTGATCATGGCCCACTGGCGTGGGGAAAAAAAACCAAGCTCCCCTGACCCTGTCCTGGTGCCATAGTCGCACAGGTACTCATTGATGGCCCTCTGCTGCGTGTGCAGCCGCTGCAGCATGGCCAACGTTGAGTTCCACCTGGTGGGCATGTCACAGATTAGGCGGTTCTTGGGCAGGTTAAACTCCTTTTTGGAGGTCCGTCAGCCGAGCACTGGCATTATATGACCGGCGGAAATGCACACAGACTTTCCTGGCCTGCCTCAGGACATCCTGTAAGCCCGGGTACCTGCCCAAGAACCGCTGCACCACCAAGTTAAGGACGTGAGCCAAACAGGGCACATGGGTCAGTTGTCCCTGTCGGAGGGCAGAGAGGAGGTTGGTGCCATTGTCGCAAACCACCATTCCTGCCTTAAGTTGGCGTGGCGTCAACCACCTCTGAACCTGCCCCTGCAGAGCTGACAGAACCTCTGCCCCAGTGTGGCTCCTGTCCCCCAAGCACACCAGCTCAAGCACCGCATGGCATCTTTTGGCCTGCGTACTTGCGTAGCCCCTTGAACAACTACGGAGCACCGCTGGTTCCGAGGAAGAGGCCATGGAGGAAGAAGAAGAGGAGGGGGTGGAGGAGAGAGGTGTGTCACAATCAGCATTTTGGAGGCGTGGTGGCGGAACAACCTCCAACACTACTGCACCTTGTCCTGCATCCTTCCCAGCTGCCAGCAGAGTCACCCAATGCGCCGTGAAACTTAGGTAACGTCCCTGTCCATGCCTGCTGGACCATGAGTCAGCGGTAATATGCACCTTACCGCTGACCGCCCTGTCCAGCGAGGCATGGACATTGCCTTCCACATGCCGGTAGAGAGCCGGAATCGCCTTCCGTGAGAAAAAGTGGCGTTTGGGTACCTGCCACTGAGGAACCGCACATTCCACAAACTCACGGAAGGGGGCAGAGTCTACCAACTGAAAAGGCAGCAGTTGAAGTGCTAGCAATTTTGCCAAGCTAGCATTCAACCGCTGGGCATGTGGATGGCTGGGAGCAAACTTCTTTCGGCGGTGCAGCAGCTGGGGCAGGGAAATTTGCCTGGTACAATCTGACGTCAGTGTACCAAAAGCAGATTGCCCACAAGTACTTGGCTGTGACACACCTAATTCTACACCTTCATTCCTCTCACTGCAGGTCTCAGAGAGGACTGAAGGTCTAGTGGGGTTGGAAATCTCAGCTGATGAGGAGCAAGGAGAGATCCTCTTTGTTCTTTGGTGTGGGTCTTTTAGATACGCTTGCCAACGAACTGCATGGCAGGTCAACATATGTCTGGTCAAGCATGTGGTGCCCAAGCGGGAGATGTTTTGGCCACGCGAGATACGCTTGAGACATATGTTGCAAATGGCAGCGGTGCGATCTGATGCACTCGTCTCAAAAAAGGCCCACACCAAAGAACTTTTTGAATAACGCGCAGAGACTGCAGCGCCCTGCACATGTGGAGCTTTGGGGTGTGATGCAGTCAATGTGCTGCCCTTAGGCTGGCCCCTGGAGGGCATCCTGCCTCGTTGGTGATGTGCCGCCTCCTCCTCCTCCTCCTCCTCTCTCCTATCAGGCACCCACGTTGAGTCAGTGACCTCATCATCCCCTCCCTCCTCATCACTGGAGCAAACCTGGCAGTATGCTGCAGCAGGGGGAGCATGACTGCCAGATTGCTGTCCTTCTTGGGCACCCCCTCTGTCCGTGCTCATGTTACTGCCTTCATCAAGCTCAGTATCATCATCAGAGCCTTCCAAACGCTGGGCATCCTCCTGGAGCATGTACCCAACACTGTGGTCAAACAGTTCGAGGGAATCCTCAGGAGGACATGGTGGAGCTAGGGAAGGAGTCACTGATGACATTGAGCTGAGGGAAGAGGCCGCTGCTTTGCCAGACAAAGCACCCTGGGCATGGGTGAGAGAGGATGAGGAGGATGAGGACGGCTTGGTCATCCACTCGACCAAGTCTTCCGCATGTTGCGGCTCAACACGGCCAGCTGCCGAAAAAAAGGCCAAGCGTGTCCCATGGCCACGTGCTGATGAGGATGCACCGTCTCCACGACCAGCACTAGACACAGAGCCTGCTTGCCCTCTCTTATTGGCTTGTGACTGTCTGCCTCTCCTTCTTGGCCTTCCAGACATACTAATGGCCTGTAGCTGCACTAAGCTGGGATAGAACACCTGTAATTTTCTTCAGGTAGCTTTATATACTGTAACCAGACAAGCCTGCCTGTCAGTAGGAAGATAACAGGAACGGATCTAGCTGAACACTGTGAGCAGGACGCACTGCACTAAATGTAAATAGCAGGAACGGATCTAGCTGAACACTGTGAGCAGGACGCACTGACTGCACTAAATGTAAATAGCAGGAACGGATCTAGCTGAACACTGTGAGCAGGACGCACTGCACTAAATGTAAATAGCAGGAACAGATCTAGCTGAACACTGTGAGCAGGACGCACTGCACTAAATGTAAATAGCAGGAACGGATCTAGCTGAACACTGTGAGCAGGACGCACTGCACTAAATGTAAATAGCAGGAACGGATCTAGCTGAACACTGTGAGCAGGACGCACTGACTGCACTAAATGTAAATAGCAGGAACAGATCTAGCTGAACACTGTGAGCAGGACGCACTGCACTAAATGTAAATAGCAGGAACGGATCTAGCTGAACACTGTGAGCAGGACGCACTGACTGCACTAAATGTAAATAGCAGGAACGGATCTAGCTGAACACTGTGAGCAGGACGCACTGCACTAAATGTAAATAGCAGGAACAGATCTAGCTGTACACTGTGAGCAGGACGCACTGCACTAAATGTAAATAGCAGGAACAGATCTAGCTGAACACTGTGAGCAGGACGCACTGCACTAAATGTAAATAGCAGGAACGGATCTAGCTGAACACTGTGAGCAGGACGCACTGCACCAAATGTAAATAGTCTAGATAGAAGATAACAGGAACGGATCTAGCTAAACTGAATACAGTGTATATATATATATGCAACACCAGGGATGCATATATATACACAATACACTGTAAGTGCAGCTAACTGACTGACTGTTCTGCCTAATCTATCTAACTCAAATCAAATGACACTGTCTGTCTCTCTCTCTATCTCTCAGCACACCGGAACACACACTACACAGGGCCGCCGTGCAGGCGGCCTTATATAGTGTGGGGCGTGTACTAAATCCCCTGAGCCATAATTGGCCAAAGCCACCCTGGCTTTGGCCAATTACAGCTCTCTCTACTGACGGCGCTGTGATTGGCCAAGCATGCGGGTCATAGTGCATGCTTGGCCAATCATCAGCCAGCAATGCACTGCCGCAGTGAATTATGGGCCGTGATGCGCCACACGAATTTGGCGCGAACGGCCCATATCGTTCGCAATTCGGCGGACGGTCGAACATGGGTTTGACTCGAACACGAAGCTCATCCCTACTCAGCACATATAGGGTAATAGGTTTTTATCAACCACTGTGAGATGTTGAAGCGCCATGTGGTGAAGGCATATTGTACCCTGGTAGCCAGCATTTGTTCCCTTTATTTAACAGAGCATGCTCCTGTGTGTAGTTACTGGCATTACCTGTGCAGGGTTTCAACCTCTCAGGTGAGACATCAACCAGGCGTATCTCCCCCATGTCCAATTCTGGTGTCCCACATGTCCAGTAACCGAGAGTTTCTCTGTAGGACTGATAAAACTGAGATACCACCCCTACAAGGAAGTTTTCACCCCGTTAATGTGTCACCTGGCACCCTCTAGCCTGGCCAACAGACACCTTATTATGCATAAGTGCCAGCCAGCCTCCTGGGTACCTGCACCATATTAATTCCTTACGTCAATACGTCATACATTAAAAACCTTTTCTTCTTCCACTTCCTCCATCCAACAAAAAAACATATTTTACATTTCATGTTCTGATGGATTGGATATGTTATATTCCTTCCCCAACCTATTGCACATGTATTTATAGCATGTTTGCATTCATCAGGAGAGACTCCGGCAAAAATGTTTCACTAGTCTTGTTGATAGGCACAGTCTTTCAGATGCAGCATTAGCACTACATTTTGTATAAGAAAAAAAGTATTGAACGGAATCTTTTCTTTTGTCCCTTCTCTCCTGATGTTTATCAGAACAAATGTGCGGTGTGGTATGACACAGACAAACTGCCAACCAGATGATCATCTGTCATCCATGTTCCAGAGACCTCTCCAATCTCGCTCCACCAGGACTCTGAAAGTGAAAAACAAGAGCAAAATCCAATTCTTATCCTCAATATTTGCTTGCTTGCTATCTTTACTTATAGTTCCTTCCTTGGAACCCAGGAACTTAGTATTCCTGGCTTCTGCAACTCTGACCAAACTATCAAAACAACCATAACCTATTTAGGCTGAACCCACTCTAAAATGGATCCCCATGGTATGATCAAAAATTTAAAAACAAAATGAACGTCAATGTTGTTTCTCAAAAATTCTCAATTTAAACACTAAAAAAAACAATGCATTTATCTGTATCTTAAGACCTATGCACTAACTTCCCTTTCAGGTGGACAAAGCGTGAACCTTTTGGAACTCTTTGCACCTGAATGAAAATAAAAACAAAGAAAAAAACGAACTCCAGAGGCTAGAATGGCTTCCTACTAACTCTTGTCTTAAACAATCAAAATGTATCCAGCTGGAGGACATATCCCATGGCCATCTATATGGCTGCTAATTGAGGGCATAGCCAATTACCCCCCCCTTTCAGGTGGACTAAACATAACAATTTTACCACCTGAACAAAACAATAATAAAAAATAAAAATAAAAAAAAATTAAAAATTTTAAAATTAACCACTTGCTTACTGGACACTTAAACCCCCCTCCTGCCCAGACCAATTTTGAGCTTTCAGCACTGTCGCACTTTGAATGACAATTGCGCGGTCATACAACACTGTACCCAAATGAAATTTTTATCATTTTTTTCCCACAAATAGAGCTTTCTTTTGGTGGTATTTAATCACAGCTGGGGTTTTTATTTTTTGCTAAACAAACAAAAAAAATGGAAATTTTTGAAAAAAAAAAGAATCATGTTTAATAGTTTGTTATAAAATTTTGCAAACAGGTAATTTTTCTCCTTCATTGATATGCGCTGATGAGGCGGCACTGGTGGGCACTGATAGGCTGCACTGATGGGCACAGATAGGCACATATAAGGCGGCACTGATAGGCACAGTTAAGGCGGCACTGATGGGGACAGATAAGGCGGTACTGATGGGCACAGATAAGGCGGCACTGATGGCCACGGATGGGCGGCAGGGATGGGTGGCACTGATGGGTGGCACGGATAGGTACCACTGATGGGGGGGCACTGATGGGTGGCACTGATGGGCAGTGATGGGCGGCACTGATGGGCACTTATGGGCACTGGTAGGTGACACTGATGGGCACAGATAGGTTGCACTGATGTGGGTGCTGATGGGTGGCACTGATGTGGGTGCTGATGGGTGGCACTGATGTGGGTGCTGATGGGTGGCACTGATGTGGCACTGATGGGTGGCACTGTGGGCACTGATGGGTGGCACTGTGGGCACTGATGGGTGGCGCTGATTGATGGCACTGTGGGCACTGATGGGTGACGCTGGTGGGCACTGGTAGGCAGCACTGCTGCCTATTGCCTTGTGTTAGATGATCGCCGTGATCGGGACTGATGTCCCGATCACGGCCGCCGGTGATCGGGACTGATGTCCCGATCACGGCCGCCGGTGATCGGGACTGATGTCCCGATCACGGCCGCCGGTGATCGGGTTTTTTTTTTCCTCCTCGCGCTGTCAGCGCGAGGAGGAAAAATAGCCGATTACCGGCTCTGTTTACATCACATGATCAGCTGTCATTGGCTGACAGCTGATCATGTGGTAAGGGGTCGGGACCAACCCCTTACTCTGATCTGTGATCAGGCGAGTCTCATAGACTCGCTGATCACCGAGCGCGCCGCGCGCGCCCTGCAGGGGGCGCGCAGGCCGCTCGTGCACGGGACGACGTCAATGGACGTAGTCCCGGCAATTTAGATCCGCGCTGTTGCCGTCATTTGGCAATGGCCCGGATCTAAAGCGGTTAAAAAAAATTAAAAAAAATAAAAAAAATAACAAAATTAAAATAGAGAAAAAAATTTAAATAAATAAAATAATTCAAAAACAAAATGTTTTTATTCAGAGGCTTATCCTTGAAAATACTAAAAATATATCAAGGTCCTCTATTATATTTAAAACATGAAGCTCACATCTAAACCTTATTCATAGCAAGGAAACATTGACCAGAAAATTCTTAGCACCCATGCAGCTCACTAAGTGCTGCTAACATTGTTTCCCCCCAGTGCTACATTTGAATAAGCATGCGGCTACCTACAATTTGACTTTACGCAACTGTTCTACATATTGATGATTTTAATTTTTTAGTCTCTGCATTTGGGTCTTAAAAGGGAATTTGGTTTGATTACTATGGCCTCCATGCTTTGGCTTGCTACCCCATCTGGCAGAATAAACTTCATAATGCCTTGGGGTCGTTTTAGAGTTCTTCCTTTGCATATCATGCTTAGCCTTCAAACAATACTTAGCTATGTGACCCCCCCATTTTACATAAAAAGCACTTGAGCGCTGGTCTCCCTGCATAGGCCCTTCTTTGAGCATATGGCGCTGGAAACTCACATTGCTGGATAATATTACTATGATTACTATTAATGGAATGAACAGACTTTATACTTTCATCATCTGAGGAGTCATCAGAAGTTTCCACTGTTTCAACTCCTGAATCAATTTCAAGCGCAGTTACCACACTTTTATTTAAATCTCCAACATTGATTCCTATCATAGCAACATTACTTGCAGCAACAATAGCATACGGTTTTTCTGCATGTTGTTTCACTTCTATCTTTGCTGAGCACTGCGACTGTTCAGCTTTTGCATGTTTGGAGGATAACTCCATTATGGCTGCCTGTGCACCCTGTAATTCCTCCCTTTTTATAATCCCTAATCCTTGCCCAGTCCTTTCTGACGCAGGAGTAAAGAGAGAACTTTGATTTGGGGATTTTTAAAATTGTCACAAAGGGATGTGTATCCTTGTTAGCACAACAATGGCTGTGTACTTTTTCCATTGCCTGTGCTTTCAAAGATTGAATGGCATGATCTTTTTGGGCTAGTTTAGCTTTACATTCTTGTAACTGTCTCTTAAGTATTTCTATCGCAGTTTGATTCCCAGCCTTTCTCTGTCCTAATGATGTGATACATTGTTCCTTCAACATAAATGTTTTCTCCAACTCATCTAATCTCTGTTCCAATACACATTTCTCAGTCACTAATTGTTGAATGTGATCAGCAACATTTGCATCTGCCTTTGCCACCATTGCTAATATATTCTCAGTTACACTTTGTACTTGTTCCACGAATTGCTTTTTCTCAGCACACCATTCTAATTTTTTTTTTCCATGACGTCTTTCATCTTCAACAACATGCATACAACATTGGCCATCTTTGATTTCCTGCATTTTTTGAAGACTTTTTATTAGACCATTATGAGTATTACATTGTTTCAAAAGGTCATTGAATTGGTGTGTTAAAGCATTCTCTTTTATAGACTCAAATCTAACACAGCCATATTTGTTAACAAAATCTTCAATAACTTCCATTGATTTTCTAATTAGCCTATCTACACTGAAGCTGCTCAACCAAAAAGCTTACACAATGCACACAGAGACAGACAGACAGATACAAAACACACAGACACAGATAAAGCTGTTTAAAAGCTAACTTTTTACCTGTAGTCCCCCAACCAGGAGACATGCAACTATCTCCTTGTTACCACTGATTCTTAGATCACAGGCCACATTGAACTTCTATTGGAACAGAGAGATATTTCACACACACGTAGGGAAAAATAAAAATAAACTAAATAATAAAAAAATTAAAAATTAAAAAAATGTATAAAAAAAATTAAAAAATAAAAATAAAAATCTATATTTCTCCCACTTTTTCTTCAAAGATGTGTGGTATAGCCTGCAGATTGACAGGATAAATCAGATAACCAGGGTTGATCAAACCCTCACTCTCACCAGTACTCTTGACTGGCTACAGGCCTAACAATACAATAAATGTTAACACATACACATATATCAGACAAAAAATCTCACCAGATTTTTGCGCGTCCGCTCACTGATGAAATATTTCATAGAACTTTCAGGTCCATCCAAGCACGGCTTTCGATTTCACGACCAGAGCAAA
Source organism: Lithobates septentrionalis (assembly GCA_037952835.1). NCBI lineage: Eukaryota > Metazoa > Chordata > Amphibia > Anura > Ranidae > Lithobates > Lithobates septentrionalis. Next base: position 1,625,375 of record JBBDGP010002106.1, read on the forward strand.
TCTTTGTCCACAGCAGAGCAGGCCTTTCATTCTAGGTGTTGATTCCTTAGCTTATAGGGACTCAAGTCAAAAAATACATTAGGTTTTGTGGATTCTGTGCAGAAATAAATTCCACACGCATTCTGGGGTGCCAATTGAAGTAATCTTCAATATTATACAATCTAATATTGTAATACCACTCTATGCAAGGTGTGTAAATACCGAACTGGTAAAAGATATGGTATGTATCACATCCCAGGCAGATGAACTACCTCTTGTTCTGTCCTGGCCCCTCCCCAACGCGTGTTGATACCGGGATGATGTATCTTCCTCAGGGGAAGATATGCAAGGCGGTATTTACACGCCTTGCATAGAGTGGTGCACTGACGCACCTTGCACATGTGAGTACCCCATCTGGGGAGTGTATTTTATTTGCTTAAATAAAATTTTTAAACAATATCACACCATCGAGTTTTTCTCTCATATACCCCTGAGATACTGCATTGGAAACCCGGGATCCAGTAACCAGCACAGAACCCTGGGGTGGTTCAAACACGTGTTTTGACTAAGCTTAACAGATGAGTCACACGCTCTAAGGTGGGCACACATTACCTAGGGGGTCATCGGATTGCACCAATGCATGATCTGCAGGATTTTGAGGGGGACCCCAAGCCATTTTTTTTTTACATTTTGCCTGGGGTTCCCCTTAATATCCATACCAGACCTGAAGGAATGCATTTTCGTCCGAATTTCAGGTATTTTTGTTATCGTTTTAAGAAGTGCAGAATCCGAAAAACGAAAGATCCGACATAAACAAATGCTTTATTTTCATTTTCGTTGCTACAACAGTTCGATATAGATAGGAGATTCGACATGATGATGACAATAACAATCTGTGTCCATCAAACCTGTGGTCGAATGTGCCTAACCTTAACTCTATTAGTCCAAGATTATTCGACATAGAGAGAAAAGATTCGACATAGAGAGAAAAGATTCGACATAGGGGAGAAAAGATTTGACGTAGGGGAGAAAAGATAAATAAAAATAATGATGATGATGAATGTTATTGGCTAATTGTAACCAAAGAGGAGGAGCAGTAAAATAGCTAGAACTAAGTACACACTTACTTTGGCTTATGGTGTCTGTTGAAAGTTCTAAGAAGATTCGACGGAGCAGGTAAACTATACGGCATCGTACAGTTTAGCTGCTCCGTCGAATCTTCTTTGAACATTCGACAGACACCATAAGCCTTCAATGACAGATTCGACCTTAATTTGGATTTTCGGACGAATGCAATTTTTAACGAAAAAACGAAATAAATAAAAACAAATTTTGGGAGTAACTAAATAAATTTATTTTTCGGACGAAAACGAAATTCCAAAACAAAATATTTTAGTGTGCACATGTCTAATTCCTGCCAAAGGCTTGATGAGTAGGTTCAATATTGAGGGAGAAAGCCTTTGAAATTGTAAATGGTTTAGATAACATATTCAAGGTGTACACTTGAGCTGAGGGGCACGAATACAAACCAAGAATGGCAGATAATGCATTCCCAGAAAAAGAAAATTGTGATAGGATTTGAATCATGTATGCCCAG
>JBBDGP010002107.1:0-194583 GCA_037952835.1 Lithobates septentrionalis
GTGACTGCCAATCACATGACCCAAATGCCCACTTCTGCCTCCTGGCGTTTAGAATTCTTCACCACTTTCCGCCCATGCTATAGTCAAAAGACGGCTAACAGCGCGGGCTTCCAGTGCCGGGAGGGCGTCAATAGACATCCTCCCGTGATCGCACACCCCGTGCAGGGGAGCGCGGGCGATGCGCTCTGTGACCATCAGACTCGGCTGATCGTAGGACAGGGTAAAAAGGGCCAATCACAGAAGTAAACAGGAGCCGGTTATCAGCTTTTGTTCTCCTCACGATCAGCGTGAGTAGAAAAGAAGAAAGCCGGTAACCGGCTTCTGTTACAGGGACATCGGTCCCGATCTGTGCCCACCAGTCCTGCTAATCAGTGCCACCCATCAGTGCCCATCAGTGAAGGAGAAAAAAAAAAAAAAAAAAAAAAAAGTTTGCAAAATTTTATAACAAACTAGAGCTGGACGATTAATCATTAAGAATCAAAAATTGGGATCTTTTTTCCCTTCCTGATCTTCAAAACAGCATGTCACGATCCTTTTAATCGAAAGGAAAGAACTCCGGCATGTAGATCACGGAAGTTTAAAGCGGAGTTCCACGCAAAAGTGGAACTTCCGCTCATCGGATTCCTCCCCCCCTCCGGTGTATCTGCACCCACTTCCGGGAATAGACTCCCATGGGATTCACGCCCCCTCCCGCTCTTTCCTGGGAAAGACACAGGTCCCAGGAGATAGCGGGGACCATTGAGAAAGCGCAGCGCGACTCGCGCATGCGCAGTAGGGAACCAAGAAGTGAAGCCACAACGCTTCACTTCTGATTCCCTCACTGAGAATGGCGGCGGGAGCACCCGAGGATCGAGGGATGGTTCGGTCTCGGGTGCCGACATCGCTGGACCCCGGGACAGGTGAGTGACCTTATTTTAAAAGTCAGCAACTGCAGTATTTGCAGCTGCTGACATCTAAAAAAAAAAAAAAATTTCGCGGGACTCCCGCTTTAATCATTTAAAGACCAAAACCTTTTCTGACATTTGTTGCTTACAAGAAAAAATCATTAATTTTTTCTGCTAGACAATTTTTATTTTTTTTTACTTTTTAGCAGAGACCCTAGAGAATAAAATGGTGGTTGTTGCAATATTTTAAGTCACACCGTATTTGCCCAGTGGTTTTTCAAACGCATTTAAAAAAAAAAAAAAAAAAAAAAATCTAAACAGTAAAGTTAGCCCAATTTTTTTTTATCATATAATGTGAAAGAAGATGTTACACTGAAAATTGTGATCTTCATTCTAAGCAAAAAAAAAAAAAATTGCAATTCTTATTTTAGCCAGAATCATGCACCTCTATAACAAAAAACTATGAAAAAAGTTGTGTTTGGTTTTTTTCAATTTTTTTTTTTTTGTCGTTCACAGTGCTCCAGCTCTAAAAGCAGAAAATTGGACTGGGCAGGAAGGGGGTGCAAGTGGTTAAAAGGGCAAGGAGGCATTTGGCGGGAAGGGGGTTAAGCGTACGTCTGTTTGCCCACATAAGTTTGCACAGGTGTTCTATGCATCCCTGTGCAGGCATTCCCCATTCATGTCAATTGAGACACAGTGGCTACACGAACACAGCCACTGCACCCAATTCGACAGTTGGTACAGGCGCGTGGTCCCAAGCGTAGACAGTGTGTTCAGGAGCCGCACACCTGCATGGCTGTCAAACTGGGACCAGTGGCGCTGTGTGTGTGTGCAGCCACTGCATCCCAATTGATATGAATAAAAACTCCCTTTGCGTCCCCGCAGCCATCGCACTTGTGTGCGCTTAAGTAAGCCTGTGTAAACCAGGCCTCTAACCGCAGTTCCTCAAACAGGTCGCGTTTTTTAGGATTCCCTCATTCTGGGGCCAGGGGTTTTCCCAGGTCAGCAATTATCACCGTTCTTCCTGTTGAGGGTATTATGACCCACATTGCAACGTCACAGACGAGAAAATCTCTCTGCTAGACCGGACGAGCGACTAAAGATAAAAAGTGTGTAAACCCAAAAGAGCAAAAAAAAAAAAAAAAAAAAAAAAAAAAACAACTTTCATATAAGCTTAAAGGACATCCATATTTCACATTATTATTTTTTATCTGCAGCTAATCTTAACGCGTTTCACCTTTCAGGGGAAAAAAAAAAAAAAAAAAAAAAAAGGGGGAGTTGAACCAACACCTTACACGCTCCCAACCCCCCCGATTCCCGCTGTACTTACCTCCCATGGGCGATGAGCTGTCCAGTAATGCAACACCCCCTGCTCTTCTCTCTCTTCATTCTCTAGGGCTTCCGGGATGAATCAGAGTGCTTCTGATTGGCCAGAAGCACTCTGAGCTGTCCCATAAGCCCTGCAGAGTGAAGAGGGCAAAAAGCGGGGGGGGGGGGGGGGTGGTTTGGGTTTTCAAAATTCCTGGTCCGCTACACTGTCTGCATGGGGTACCGACAGTGCATAAGAAGCAGGGCTCAAAAAGCCTGGGAAAGGAGCCCGGCGCTACTTAACCCCTTCCCTGCCTGGGAAAGGAGCCCGGCGCTACTTAACCCCTTCCCTGCCTGGGAAAGGAGCCCAGCGCTACTTAACCCCTATCTGCCTTTACTCACATGGGTTAATTTTTTTTTTTTTTTTTTTTTTTTTTTTTAAAACACACACACACACACACACACACACACACACACACACACACACACACACACATTTAGACTTTAAAAAAAAAAAAAAAAAAAAAAAAAGAGCAGAATGCATTTTGGCCAAAATATATGAAGAAATTAGATTTGTTTTCCCTTTTTTTATTGGATGTGTTTTATAACAGAACGTAAAAATTTTCCCAAAATATTTTTGCCTTTTTTGGTTTATAATAAAAAATAAAAACCCTGGTGATCAAATACCACCAAACGAAAGCTCTATTTGTTTGAAAAATACTGATATAAAATTTTGTTTGGGCACAGTGTTGCATGACCGTGCAATCAGGGCTGCTGATAGAAATCACGGGCCCCCCGTACAGCCTGCCGGACAGGGAACCTTTCCTCTGAAAATATTCAATTATATTTTTACTAAAATACAATGGCCGTGATGCTATGCTTTCCAGCCATGGAAGAAATTATACCCCCCCCAATCGAACAAGACCCATTCAAGTAAATAGTGGCACAGAGGCTATATCTGCACCCCAACAGTAAGCAATTGGTACCAATTGCTCCCTGGGTTCTTTCAGGATGGTGTGCCGCCGCCCCCCGGAATCCTGAAAGAACCCTCCCGCCTGTGTGCCCTCAGCAGCTGCCAGCAGGAGATGAGTGAAACCAGCAGCACTTGTGGGGAAAGGGCACACAGGGGTCCCAGACAGCAGGGAGCGCCGATACTGGAACTGATCCCCCTGCAGTGCAGCTGGAAGGAGAAAAGAAAAGTAGAAGCCAGCAGGACTGTACAAGAGTCCCAAGTGTCAGCAATAAAGGCAGTACTGCTGACCCTTCAGGTGCCCGGGCCGCCCTTTTGAACTGATGGGGCCCGGGCCCAGTACAGGAGGGCCGGCTGTACTGCCTCATCAGTGGCCCTCCGTGCAATTCTCAGTTAAAGGAACGCAGCACTCCTTCACCCCCCCCCCCCCCTGCATCCTCCACTGGCAGCGGGGAGCTGAATCATGTGACTAACAAAGCGGGCTGAAAATAGGCAAGTATTCCCCATCCGCTTACACACACACACACAGGAGAAAGATTTTCACATAAATATTCACAGTTTGTAGTTATATTTATTAAATTGATTTGCGTGAGTGTGTCTACAAACATAATATTTTATTAAAAATTTTCACATACATTTCCCCCCCCCCCCCCCCCCCCATTACTGATGGTGGTGATCGGTGACTTATAAATGGAACAGCAATAGTGTGCCGAGCAAACTGACACTAACTGCCACCGACATTAATACAGTTATAAAAACTATACACTGTCACTGTACAAATGACACTGGCTGGGAAGGGGTTAACATCTGTGGCAATCAAGGGGTTAAATATGTGCACTGCTTTTACTAAGTGATCTCTCGGTTTTCATCCCTGCTCTGTAGGGATGACAGATCGCTCCCTTCCTATAGAGCTCTGTGTTTTTTTGTTTTTTTTTTACCAACACAGAGCTCTGGGCTGCGATTGCACACATCCAATCAGCAGGCCTCTGCCGTGATTCATTGGCCGGAATTTGCAGACAGGCTCCCTCCGTGTACAAGCACAGCGGGAGCCGGTCAGGGGGGCGCACATGAGCATGCCCTTGACCCTAGAGCAGGCAGCGACATACAGGTACATTGCTTAGCCTACAGTGGCCGCTCACCAGCAGTACATTGTAAAAGGGCGGTCGCGGCAAGTAGTTAAAGTGGTTGTAAAGCCTTACATACCCAGCGGAAGGATGGGCTTCAGATCATGCACAGAGATGAAACAAATGCTCCTACACAAGTTGTACCGGTTCATCTGCAGCCGTCTATCCTGTACATCCATTCAAAAGTGCAGAACTTTAAAGCTTGTAGTTGTAGAAGCAAAATTCAGCCCAATCGGTCCAGCAGAGACCTGCGATGTCACAAAGGAACGATCGAGTCCCCTCAGTTCTTAGGAGGATCATTCTCTGTCCACACAAGGAGCCTGCCCCCTGCTCTGCACCGGCTGGCAAAAGCAAATACAAAATCGCAGAGAGGCCTATTCCGAGCTGGCAGCACGAGCCGTCAATTTCTTCAGTGCTCAACTCATAAAAATAGAAATCTTTGATCAACGCTCATGTCGCATCCAGATTAGCAGAATTAGTATGGATTCATAGAATTTCAGCAGCGATTGGAGAACACGTTGTTGCGATTTGCATTCCCTGACAGAACAGCCACCAAACTGAGACGTCAGCTGTCAGAGGGCGAGATTTACTAAAAGTCTGCTGGGGGAAATTCCATCACAAAGCAACCACAGTATACCGAGAGTGTATATAGAGTGTATGGAAACCCCAACAATGAAGCGCTCTTATCTGATGCCTCTCGGTCTGCTAAATAAACTACTGAAAGTGTTTTCGTTATATCTGTACAATAAGAGCGAGAAATGCCAGTCGATCCTGCCAGAAATCCTTGCCTTTGTGCTACAGGCCTGACAGGCAGCGGATGGGCCGGTGGGGAAAGAAGCTGGCAGGTGCACTGGGGGCGGTTCACATTTACAGCACCTTCATACTCATACCCGACCCCCCACACTCTGCCCGCCCCCCAATACCCGACCCCCCCTCCCACACTCTGCCCCCCACCCCGTACCCAACCCCCCACACACTCTGCCCGCCACCCCATACCCGACCCCCACACACTCTGCCCGCCACCCCATACCCGACCCCCACACACTCTGCCCGCCACCCCATACCCGACCCCCACACACTCTGCCCGCCACCCCATACCCAACCCCCCCCCACACTCTGCCCGCCACCCCATACCCGACCCCCCACACTCTGCCCGCCACCCCATACCCGACCCCCACACACTCTGCCCGCCACCCCATACCCGACCCCCACACACTCTGCCCGCCACCCCATACCCAACCCCCCCACACACACACACACACACACACACACACACACACACACACACACACACACACACACACACACACACACACACACACACACACACACTCTGCCCGCCACCCCCTACCCCCCCCACTCTGCCCGCCACCCCATACCCGACCCCCCCCCCACACTCTGCCCGCCACCCCATACCCGACCCCCCCCACACACTCTGCCCGCCACCCCATACCCAACCCCCCCTCCCACACTCTGCCCGCCACCCCATACCCGACCTCCCACATTCTGCCCGACCCCCCCACACTCTGCCCGCCCCCCCCAATACCCAACCCCCCCACACTCTGCCCGCCACCCCGTACCTGACCCCCCCCCCACACTCTGCCCGCCACCCCATACCCGACCCCCCCCCCCACACTCTGCCCGCCCCCCAATACCCGACCCCCCCCCCACACACTCTGCCCGCCCCCCGTACCCGACCCCCCCCACACTCTGCCCGCCCCCCCATACGCGACCCCCCACACACTCTGCCCGCCCCCCCATACCCGACCCCCCCCCCACACTCTGCCCGCCCCCCCACACACTCTGCCCGCCCCCCCATACCCGACCCCCCCCCCACACTCTGCCCGCCCCCCCATACCCGACCCCCCCCCCCACACTCTGCCCGCCCCCCCACACACTCTGCCCGCCCCCCATACCCGACCCCCCCCCCACACTCTGCCCGCCCCCCACACACTCTGCCCGCCCCCCAATACCCGACCCCCCCCACACACTCTGCCCGCCCCCCAATACCCGACCCCCCCCACTCTGCCCGCCACCCCATACCCGACCCCCCCCCCACACTCTGCCCACCACCCCATACCCGATTCCCCCATACCAGACCCCCCCCCCACACACACACTCTGCCCGCCACCCCATACCCGACCCCCCCACACTCTGCCCGCCACCCCATACCCGACCCCCCACCCCATACCCAACCCCCCACACCGCCACACTCTGCCCGCCACCCTATACCCGACCCCCCCACCCCATACCCGACACCGCCACACTCTGCCCGCCACCCTATGCCCGACCCCTGCGCGCTAGAGCTGCACGATTAATCGTTAAGAATCGTTATTGCGATTTTTTTTCCACCTTGCGATCTTGACAAAGTATTTCCCGATTCTTTCTATGCAGAGAATTCCCTCTGCTAAAGCCGACAGCCTTCAAAAGAAAGGGGGGGAAAAAAAAAAACAGGCCGTCTGACAAGAATCACAACATTCTTTAGCAGTGGAACTTAAGTATAAACATTGTAACGATTTGTCCTTTAGATCAAAGGAATACACTTTGGTGTGTAAATGAGGGAAGTTTTACCACTTAAAACACTAAACCTTTTTTTTTTTTTATGCTAGAAAATTACTTAGACCGACCCCTGCCCCCCCGGGGATGGGGGACAGGGTCTCAGTCAGTGATGAGGACAGGAGGAGGGGGGGGGGTCTCAGTCAGTGATGAGGAGGAGGAGGAGGGGGGGGGGTCTCAGTCAGTGATGAGGAGGAGGAGGGGGGGGGGGGGTCTCAGTCAGTGATGAGGAGGAGGAGGAGGGGGGGGGGTCTCAGTCAGTGATGAGGAGGAGGAGGGGGGGCAGTGATGAGGAGGAGGGGGGGTCTCAGTGATGAGGAGGGGGGTCTCAGTCAGTCAGTGATGAGGAGGGGGGGGCAGTGATGAGGAGGAGGGGGGGGGGCGGTGATGAGGAGGAGGGGGGGGGGGCGGTGATGAGGAGGAGCGGTGATGAGGAGGAGGGGGGGGGGGGGTCGGTGATGAGGAGGAGGGGGGGGGGGGGTCGGTGATGAGGAGGAGGGGGGGGGGGGGGTCGGTGATGAGGAGGAGGGGGGGGGGGGGTCGGTGATGAGGAGGAGGGGGGGGGGGTCGGTGATGAGGAGGAGGGGGGGGGGGTCGGTGATGAGGAGGAGGGGGGGGGGGTCGGTGATGAGGAGGAGGGGGGGGGGGGGGGGTCGGTGATGAGGAGGAGGGGGGGGGGTCGGTGATGAGGAGGAGGGGGGGGGTCGGTGATGAGGAGGAGGGGGGGGGGGGGGTCGGTGATGAGGAGGAGGGGGGGGGTCAGTGATGAGGAGGAGGGGGGGGGGGGGGTCAGTGATGAGGAGGAGGGGGGGGGGTCAGTGATGAGGAGGAGGGGGGGGGGGGGTCAGTGATGAGGAGGAGGGGGGGGGGGGTCAGTGATGAGGAGGAGGGGGGGGGGGGGGTCAGTGATGAGGAGGGGGGGGGGGGGTCAGTGATGAGGAGGAGGGGGGGGGGGTCAGTGATGAGGAGGAGGGGGGGGGGTCAGTGATGAGGAGGAGGGGGGGGGGTCAGTGATGAGGAGGAGGGGGGGGGTCAGTGATGAGGAGGAGGGGGGGGGTCAGTGATGAGGAGGAGGGGGGGGGGTCAGTGATGAGGAGGAGGGGGGGGGGTCAGTGATGAGGAGGAGGGGGGGGGTCAGTGATGAGGAGGAGGGGGGGGGGGGTCAGTGATGAGGAGGAGGGGGGGGGGTCAGTGATGAGGAGGAGGGGGGGGGTCAGTGATGAGGAGGAGGGGGGGGGGTCAGTGATGAGGAGGAGGGGGGGGGTCAGTGATGAGGAGGAGGGGGGGGGTCAGTGATGAGGAGGAGGGGGGGGGTCAGTGATGAGGAGGAGGGGGGGGGGGTCAGTGATGAGGAGGAGGGGGGGTCAGTGATGAGGAGGAGGGGGGGGGGGGGTCAGTGATGAGGAGGAGGGGGGGGGGGGTCAGTGATGAGGAGGAGGGGGGGGGTCAGTGATGAGGAGGAGGGGGGGGGTCAGTGATGAGGAGGAGGGGGGGGGGTCAGTGATGAGGAGGAGGGGGGCTCAGTGATGAGGAGGAGGGGGGCTCAGTGATGAGGAGGAGGGGGGGGTCAGTGATGAGGATGGGGGGGGCTCAGTCAGTGATGAGGAGGAGGGGGGGGGGGTCAGTCAGTGATGAGGAGGAGGGGGGGGGTCAGTCAGTGATGAGGAGGAGGGGGGGGGTCAGTCAGTGATGAGGAGGAGGGGGGGGTGTCAGTCAGTGATGAGGAGGAGGGGGGGGGGTCAGTCAGTGATGAGGAGGAGGGGGGGTCTCAGTGATGAGGAGGAGGGGGGGTCTCAGTGATGAGGAGGAGGGGGGGTCTCAGTGATGAGGATGGGGGGGCTCAGTCAGTGATGAGGAGGAGGGGGGGTCAGTGATGAGGAGGAGGGGGGGTCAGTGATGAGGAGGAGGGGGGGTCAGTGATGAGGAGGAGGGGGGGTCAGTGATGAGGAGGAGGGGGGGTCAGTGATGAGGAGGAGGGGGGGTCAGTCAGTGATGAGGAGGAGGAGGGGGGTGGGTCAGTCAGTGATGAGGAGGAGGGGGGGGGTAATGAGCTGGAGGAGGGGGGGTGATGAGGAGGAGGAGGAGGGGGGGGGGTGATGAGGAGGAGGAGGGGGGGGTGATGAAGGAGGAGGGGGGGGGGGGTCAGTCAGTGATGAGGAGGAGGGGGGGGGGTCAGTCAGTGATGAGGAGGAGGGGGGGTCTCAGTGATGAGGAGGAGGGGGGGTCTCAGTGATGAGGATGGGGGGGGGGGTCAGTGATGAGGATGGGGGGGCTCAGTCAGTGATGAGGAGGGGGGTCAGTGATGAGGAGGAGGGGGGGTCAGTCAGTGATGAGGAGGAGGGGGGGTCAGTCAGTGATGAGGAGGAGGGGGGGTCAGTCAGTGATGAGGAGGAGGGGGTCGCAGTGATGAGGAGGAGGAGGAGGGGGGGGGGGGGTAATGAGGAGGAGGAGGGGGGTAATGAGGAGGAGGAGGGGGGGGGGGTAATGAGGAGGAGGGGGGGGGTCAGTGATGAGGATGGGGGGGGGTCAGTCAGTGATGAGGAGGAGGGGGGGTCAGTCAGTGATGAGGAGGAGGGGGGGTCAGTCAGTGATGAGGAGGAGGGGGGGGGGGTAATGAGGAGGAGGAGGGGGGGGGTGATGAGGAGGAGGAGGGGGGGTGGGTCAGTCAGTGATGAGGAGGAGGGGGGGGGTAATGAGCTGGAGGAGGGGGGGGTAATGAGGAGGAGGGGGGGGGGGGTGATGATGAGGAGGAGGAGGGGGGGGGGGGGTGATGAGGAGGAGGAGGGGGGGTGGGTCAGTCAGTGATGAGGAGGGGGGGGGGTAATGAGCTGGAGGAGGGGGGGGGGGGGGGGGGGGGTAATGAGGAGGAGGGGGGGTGATGAGGAGGAGGAGGGGGGGGTGATGAGGAGGAGGAGGGGGGGTAATGAGCTGGAGGGAGGGGGGGGGGGGGTAATGAGGAGGAGGGGGGGTGATGAGGAGGAGGAGGGGGGGGGGGTAATGAGGAGGAGGAGGGGGTGATGAGGAGGAGGGGGGGGGGGTGATGAGGAGGAGGAGGAGGAGGAGGAGGGGGGGTGGGTCAGTCAGTGATGAGGAGGAGGGGGGGGGTAATGAGCTGGAGGAGGGGGGGGGTAATGAGGAGGAGGGGGGGGTGATGAGGAGGAGGAGGGGGGGGGGGTAATGAGGAGGAGGAGGGGGGGGGGGGTAAATGAGGAGGAGGGGGGGGGGGGGTAATGAGGAGGAGGAGGGGGGGGGGGTGATGAGGATGGGGGGGGGTCAGTCAGTGATGAGGAGGAGGGGGGGTCAGTCAGTGATGAGGAGGAGGGGGGGTCAGTCAGTGATGAGGAGGAGGGGGGGTCAGTCAGTGATGAGGAGGAGGGGGGTCAGTCAGTGATGAGGAGGAGGGGGGGTCAGTCAGTGATGAGGAGGAGGGGGGGTCAGTCAGTGATGAGGAGGAGGGGGGGGGGTCAGTGATGAGGAGGAGGGGGGGGGGTCAGTGATGAGGAGGAGGGGGGGGGGTCAGTGATGAGGAGGAGGGGGGGGGGTCAGTGATGAGGAGGAGGGGGGGGGTCAGTGATGAGGAGGAGGGGGGGGGGTCAGTGATGAGGAGGAGGGGGGGGGGTCAGTGATGAGGAGGAGGGGGGGGGGTCAGTGATGAGGAGGAGGGGGGGGGGTCAGTGATGAGGAGGAGGGGGGGGGGTCAGTGATGAGGAGGAGGGGGGGGGGGTCAGTGATGAGGAGGAGGGGGGGGGGTCAGTGATGAGGAGGAGGGGGGGGGGGTCAGTGATGAGGAGGAGGGGGGGGGTCAGTGATGAGGAGGAGGGGGGGGGGGTCAGTGATGAGGAGGAGGGGGGGGGGTCAGTGATGAGGAGGAGGGGGGGGGGTCAGTGATGAGGAGGAGGGGGGGGGTCAGTGATGAGGAGGAGGGGGGGGGGGTCAGTGATGAGGAGGAGGGGGGGTCAGTCAGTGATGAGGAGGAGGGGGGTCAGTCAGTGATGAGGAGGAGGGGGGGGTCAGTCAGTGATGAGGAGGAGGGGGGGGGTAATGAGGAGGAGGAGGGGGGGGGGGTGATGAGGAGGAGGAGGGGGGGGGGGTGATGAGGAGGAGGAGGGGGGGTGGGTCAGTCAGTGATGAGGAGGAGGGGGGGGGTAATGAGCTGGAGGAGGGGGGGGTAATGAGGAGGAGGGGGGGGGTGATGAGGAGGAGGAGGAGGAGGGGGGGGGGTGATGAGGAGGAGGGGGGGTGGGTCAGTCAGTGATGAGGAGGGGGGGGGGGGTAATGAGCTGGAGGAGGGGGGGGGGGTAATGAGGAGGAGGGGGGGTGATGAGGAGGAGGAGGGGGGGGGGGTGATGAGGAGGAGGAGGGGGGTAATGAGCTGGAGGAGGGGGGGGGTAATGAGGAGGAGGGGGGGTGATGAGGAGGAGGAGGGGGGGGGGGTAATGAGGAGGAGGAGGGGGTGATGAGGAGGAGGGGGGGGGGGGTGATGAGGAGGAGGAGGAGGAGGAGGAGGAGGAGGAGGAGGGGGGGTGGGTCAGTCAGTGATGAGGAGGAGGGGGGGGGTAATGAGCTGGAGGAGGGGGGGGGGGTAATGAGGAGGAGGGGGGGGTGATGAGGAGGAGGAGGGGGGGGGTGATGAGGAGGAGGAGGGGGGGTGTAATGAGGAGGAGGAGGGGGGGTGTAATGAGGAGGAGGGGGGGGGGGTAATGAGGAGGAGGAGGGGGGGGGGGGTAATGAGGAGGAGGAGGGGGGGGGGGTATGAGGAGGAGGAGGGGGGGGGTAATGAGGAGGAGGAGGGGGGGGGGGGGTAATGAGGAGGAGGAGGGGGGGGTGTAATGAGGAGGAGGAGGGGGGGGGGTAATGAGGAGGAGGAGGGGGGGGGTAATGAGGAGGAGGAGGGGGGGGTGTAATGAGGAGGAGGAGGGGGGGGTGATGAGGAGGAGGAGGGGGGGGGGTGATGAGGAGGAGGAGGAGGGGGGGGGTAATGAGGAGGAGGAGGGGGGGTGATGAGGAGGAGGAGGAGGGGGGGGTAATGAGGAGGAGGAGGGGGGGGGTGATGAGGAGGAGGAGGGGGGGGGTAATGAGGAGGAGGAGGGGGGGGGGGTGATGAGGAGGAGGAGGGGGGGTGAGGAGGAGGAGGAGGAGGGGGGGGGGTAATGAGGAGGAGGAGGGGGGGGGTGATGAGGAGGAGGAGGGGGGGGGTGAGTCAGTCAGTGGAGAGAACAGACAGGGTTAGGTCAGGGCTGGGGAACAGACATCACAGGGCAGAGATGTGATTGGCGGGTGATGAGTACAGCGGTGGGGGAGGGGGGTAGTTCTCTCACCTGCCTCCTCCGTGTCTCGGTCCCCGGTTCCCCCCGGCATGTACCCGCCTTCGGTCCCCGGACCCGCTCGGTGTTTCCCCGGTACAGGCCGCTTCACACTGGCCGCATTTCCCAGCACAGCGGACACAGCAGCGCCGGGGGCGGAGCCTGACTCTGCCCGCCAATCGCAGCCCGCTTACCGGCAAACCTGGGCGTGTCCTCACGTCATTTGTTACCTACCCGGGTCCTAGTGCCGCCTCGTACATCCTCATTGCTGGCCGGGGAGAGACACATCGGGGACACACTGATCACCGACACTGATATCATCAATACCGACACCGATATCATTAGTACTGCTGCTATTACTATTAGATTTTTTTTGTCTATATTAAGAATTCTCATCTTTTTACAGCTACAATCCCCATTACTACTACTACATAGTATTACTATTATATTATCTTATGTTATTATATTACAATATTATCAGATTGCTCTTATGATTACTGCCACCAATATTGTTTTTTATGTGTTACTTATGTTTATGTTATTATTATTATTACTACAATTGTTATTGCTTATGGTAATATATTATTACATTTTATATGAATTCGTTTTGCTGTTGTTACTGTCATCATGACCTTAAATACTTAATATTATAATGATTATTGCTATCATCATTAATATTATGATTACTGACATTTATATTGTTACTATATACTAGTGTCGCTCATATTACAGTTACCAATATTATTATTATTACTGCTAGGATTTTTTCAATTGTTTCTGTAATTACCATGATTATTTGTTACTATTATATTCTATTATATTTTTATTACTATCTTTATTCTACTTTTATTATTATTGTTATTATTATTGTCATATATAGGGTATCTATCTATCTATCTATCTATCTATCTATCTATCTATCTATCTATCTATCTATCTATCTACAGTCAGGTCCATAAATATTGGGACATCAACACAATTCTATTTTTTTGGCTCTATACACCACCACAATGGATTTGAAATGAAAAGAACAAGATGTGCTTTAACTGCAGACTTTCAGCTTGAATTTGAGGGTATTTACATCCAAATCAGGTGAACGGTGTAGGAATTACAACAGTTTGTATATGTGCCTCCCACTTTTTAAGGAACCAAAAATAATGGGACAGATTAGCAATCATCCAAACTTTCACATTTTTTAATACTTGGTTGCAAATCCTTTGCAGTCAATTACCGCCTGAAGTCTGGAACACATAGACATCACCAGACGCTGGGTTCCATCCCTGGTGATGCTCTGCCAGGCCTCTACTGCAACTGTCTTCAGTTCCTGCTTGTTCTTGGGGCATTTTCCCTTCAGTTTTGTCTTCAGCGAGTGAAATGCATGCTCAATCGGATTCAGGTCAGGTGATTGACTTGGCCATTGCATAACATTCCACTTCTTTCCCTTAGAAAACGCTTTGGTTGCTTTCGCAGTATGCTTCGGGTCATTGTCCATCTGCACTGAAGTGCCGTCCAATGAGTTCTGAAGCATTTTGCTGAATATGAGCAGATAATATTGCCCGAAACACTTCAGAATTCATCCTGCTGCTTTTGTCAGCAGTCACATCATCAATAAATACAAGAGAACCAGTTCCATTGGCAGCCATACATGCCCACGCCATGACACTACCACCACCATGCTTCACTGATGAGGTGGTATGCTTTGGATCATGAGCAGTTCCTTCTCCATACTCTTCTCTTCCCATCTCTCCGGTACAAGTTGATCTTGGTCTCATCTGTCCATAGGATGTTGTTCCAGAACTGTGAAGGCCTTTTTAGATGTTGTTTGGCAAACTCTAATCTGGCCTTCCTGTTTTTGAGGCTCACCAATCGTTTACATCTTGTGGTGAACCCTCTGTATTCACTCTGGTGAAGTCTTCTCTTGATTGTTGACTTTGACACACATATACCTACCTCCTGGAGAGTGTTCTTGATCTGGCCAACTGTTGTGAAGGGTGTTTTCTTCACCAGGGAAAGAATTCTTCGGTCATCCACCACAGTTGTTTTCCGTGGTCTTCTGGGTCTTTTGGTGTTGCTGAGCTCACCGGTGCGTTCTTAATTTTAAGGATGTTCCAAACAGTTGATTTGGCCACACCTAATGTTTTTGCTATCTCTCTGATGGGTTTGTTTTTGTTTTTTCAGCCTAATGATGGCTTGCTTCACTGATAGTGACAGCTCTTTGGATCTCATATTGAGAGTTGACAGCAACAGATTCCAAATGCAAATAGCACACTTGAAATGAACTCTGGACCTTTTATCTGCTCCTTGTAAATGGGATAATGAGGGAATAACACACACCTGGCCATGGAACAGCTGAGCAGCCAATTGTCCCATTACGTTTGGTCCCTTAAAAAGTGGAAGGCACATATACAAACTGCTGTAATTCCTACACCGTTCACCTGATTTGGATGTAAATACCTTCAAATTAAAGCTGAAATTCTGCAGTTAAAGCACATCTTGTTTGTTTCATTTCAAATCCATTGTGGTGGTGTATAGAGCCAAAAAGATTAGACTTGTGTAGATGTCCCAATATTTATGGACCTGACTGTATATATATATATATATATATATATATATTTCATAGTTTTTTTAATAATAATAATTATTGTTATTATGTGGATTTTTATAATAATAATTATTATTATTATTTATAACCCCTTCATGATGAAGGTGAAACAAATCCTCACGCCTGAACAGTTTTATAACTTTGACATATGTTAGCTGTAAATATTATCACAATTACTTAGTGTTTCCAGGTAAATCATGGTGCTTTTTTTAAATTTTTTTTCAGGACTAATTAAGCTTTCATTTGGTGGTAAATAGTAACAGATATCTCCTGATTTCTTTTTATCATGAAAGGAAAATTGGCGCAAAATAGTAAAAAAATAAAAAATTTTTTTTTTTTTTTAATTTAGCTGTATATTTTTTGCTGTTACCATAACCTAGCTAAAAAGAAAAAAGAAAAACAGAAATAAATTCTCCTGCCCCTGATGATCGCAGTGATGCCACATATGTGTATGTTATTTGTGGTATGTACCCATAGTACAGCCCAGAAACAGGTATACATTTGCTTATTTTTAATCCTAAACACACTGATACTAAAAAAAAAATTTGCTTTTTTTTAAAAAATGCTAATGAAAGTACAGTGACCCTGACCCTGACCTTTGACCCTAACCTTGACACTATCCCCTGACCTAGATCAAACCTTGATCAAGCTATTGTTTTCTTTCTTTCTGTCTTTTACACACACTTCTTTGGTTACATTTTTCCGCCTCTAGCAGAGAAAAAGATACAATGTATTATGTAATGTGTCCTGTATGTATATAATGTTTCTTTTTGTTCTCCATTTAAAAGGGGAAAACAGGGGCAGGCTGTACAGTGACTCATCACTGTGTTAGCCAATCAGGGGCTATCACGGTGATCGGGTACTGGCAATCCTGCTTTCCAATTGTTAGCAAGAGACCCCGATCCCTATTCTGGGAGCGCGGTGTGCAGTGCGATCCCAGCACAAACACGGGTATGGATATATGCAGCCCCACAGATAAAGACCAACTTCCACAAAGTTATATATACGTGTATAGTTGGGGTTAAAATTCCTATTATTTCGTATTATTATTATTGTTACTCATCACTAGTATTGATACTGCTAATAGTAATTATTTGTTATAATTCATATATATATTTACACTGTAATTTTTTTTATTTTTTGTTACTGACATGTCATTATGCGTAATTCTTAATTAATACATTTATTATTATTATAATTTTTACTATTGTCATGATTATGATCGCTGCCATTGTTATTATTATTTTTAGTGCTCTTATTGTTCTCCTTGTTGCCATTACCATTGGGCTGCGATGGAACCTGACATTCTCTGACCTGGCCCGTCTCCATTTGACATGTTCACCGAACGGCTGCTATGGATTGAGAATGTGGCACTTGACTCTGAGTAAATCTGCTGACTTTAGATCCTTCTCTTCACAGGTGTTCACTTTGTGGCCCAGCCAGGAAGGTTGTATGCGATAAATGTATTTACACTAAAGCTGACCATAAACTATACAATCTGATATTACAGCCTCCTTTAGATCTACTATTGATTATGTGGTCCATAGGAGGGAGGCTTTGTCACCTAAGCACGTCCTCCTGCCTGCATGCCTGAGCTAAGGGCAGATGGATTCCAGGAGGAAAATGCTACCCAGATAGTAATCAATTGTGCCGCAAATTTGAAAATGACTTGCTAAGTTGTTGCCAGGCAAGTTTGTTGCACAATTGCAGCAAGTCTGCATTGCATGACTCTAGATCAACATTCTTTGCAAACATTCTGCAAGTCTGCTGCAAGTTCTGGTTCAGTTATGTTGTGCAATAGTCATCCCACCACAAGGGGGCACTGTGGCTGAATTTTCATGCTATAGACTTGCAAAGCTCTTGCTCTAGACCAGTGATGGCGAACCTTGGCACCCCAGATGTTTTGGAACTACATTTCCCATGATGCTCATGCACTCTGCAGTGTAGTTGAGCATCATGGGAAATGTAGTTCCAAAACATCTGGGGTGCCAAGGTTCGCCATCACTGGTCTAGACTGACCATGGAAACTTTGCTCTAGCAAGGGACTTGCCACGCAAATTTGCTACAAATTGGAAAAGTTTCATCTAGAACTTGTGCTTCAAATGTTCTGCGAGTGTACAACTTGCCAGTGAAAATGTGCAGCAAGTTAACACTCTTATGCCGCGTACACACGGTCGGATTTTCCGACGGGAAATGTTCAATGGGAGCTTGTTGTCGGAAATTCCGACCGTGTGTAGGCTCCATCGGACATTTTCCGTCGGAATCTCCGACAAACAAAATTTGAGATCTGGATCTCAAATTTTCCGACAACAAAATCCGTTGTCGTAAATTCCGATTGCGTGTACACAATTCCGAGGCATAAAGTTCCACGCATGCTCGGAATCAAGCAGAAGAGCAGCACTGGCTATTGAACTTCATTTTTCTCGGCTCGTCGTACGTGTTGTACGTCACCGCGTTCTTAGCGATCGGGATTTCCGACAAGATTTGTGTGACTGTGTGTATGCAAGACAAGTTTGAGCCAACATCCGTCGGAAAAAAAAACATGGATTTTGTTGTTGGAATGTGCGATCGTGTGTACGCGGCATTGCGATTCAACACTGCCCCAATTTTGTGGCAAGTTATCCTTGCTATCTGAGTAAATTAATCATCTGCCCTTACTCAAGATGGCCATGGCTAGAAATGCTAGAGGGGTGTTTTTCAAAGTGATTTCTCAACAAAATAAAGCATGGAGACATAGATGGATGGGGGATTTTGCTTTGAATACTAAAAATGAATTTTCAGTTTGTGTTGCTCAGATACAGTTTAGTTCCTCTTTAAAGCTTCGTACACACGATCGGATTTTCCGCAGACAAAACCTCAGACTTTTGTCCGAAGGCGTGTGCCTGGATTTTGTCTTGCATAAAAACGGCAAGGAATTGTCAGCCAACAAACACGAACGTAGTGACGTACTACATGGTTTTTCAGCTCTTTAGCGCCAGCCTTTGGGCTCCTTCTGCTAATTTTGTGTTAGTAGAAGTTTGGCGAGTGTTGATTCGCGCTTTTCATTTTGTGCTTTTCAGTTCGTTCCTGAACGGTCGTTCGTCAACCAGACATGTTGCGGAATCGGAGGAGATAACATGTTATTTATTATTGGCCTTGGAGTTATTGCTTTAACCCAAGTCCAGTCCAGGAGGAGGAGGAGTTCTTGGACCAAAAATTGGTTGCTTTTTTAATCGTGACCAATTATGTCATATGCCTTTGCTGCGGGAGCTCCAGGAGAATAATCCGGATGATTTTCGGAATTATCTCTGGATGACGGACCCCTGCTTTCACCAACTCTTGGCATTATTGACCCCCTATATTAAGAAGCAGGACACATGCATGAGGCTTTTATTTTATTTTTTGGTTGAATAATGATGATTTGATTTGGTATATTTTCTATATGTTTGGATGCATAGAATGCACTTTTTGGTTAAGTTCTATTGGCAGATAGCCTGTCTAATTTTATTTGTTTCCTTTTTTTAATGCACAATAAAAAAATAGTGGAGAATAAGACCCCTTTCACACTGAGCCACCCCGGGTGTCAGCAGTAAAGCGGCGCTATTTTTAGCGCCACTTTACCGTTGTTTTAGCGGCGCTATTTGGCCGCTAGCGGGGCAGTTTTACCCCCCGCTAGCGGCCAAAAAGGGTTTAAATCGGCCCGCAAAATGCCGATGCAGCGGCGCTTTGCCGACCGTATCACGGCGCCGCCCTTTAGTTTTCAATGGGCAAGAGCGGTGGAGGAGCGATGTATTCACCGCTACTCCACCGCTGCAAAGAAGCTGCTGGCAGGACTTTTTGTGACGCACTCGGGCTTTCACACTGGGTTTGCAGCTGAGGCTTTTTTCAGGCGCTATGCAGGGGCTATTTTTAGTGCTGTAGCGCCTGAAAAACGCCTCCAGTGTGAAAGGGGTCTAATACTTGGCTGTGTGTTTTACTTCAAATGACAGTTTGGGAGTAGGCAGTTACATTTAAAAAAATACAATGTAAGATTGACAAGGGACACCAACATAGTTGTATCTTTGATCCTAAAAACTACGGCATAATGGTGTTGTGGTAACTTGCCCCCCCCCCCCAAAAAAAAAGCATAATAATATGCTTGATATCACTAGAAAAAAAAAGCCTTTGAAAATTCAAGAATTGTGCGCTGCATTTGGAGATTTCATAATTTGCCACGTTACGAATGTTAATTCTCGATTACAAACTCTAGTTTACAAGACCAACCGCTTCTGGCTCGTCCTTGCTTCCGAGCATGCGTGTTTATACTTTGGACTTTTGTCCGACGGACTTGTGTACACACGCTCGGAAAATCCGACAGCAGACGTTTGTCCGCGGAAAATTTTAAAACCTGCCATCCAACATTTGTCCGCGGAAAATCCGATAACAATTGTCCGATGGAGCGTACACACGGTCGGATTTTCTGCCAACAGCCTGTCATTACACAATTCCCGCCGGAAAATCCGATCGTGTGTACGTGGCTTAAGCTGAACAAAAAATGTACAATCTGTATAGGTGGCAGCCCTCCCTCTATCCTCTCCGGGTCAGTCCAGTGCTATGATGACTGTCAAATCCACATGCCCCCCCGCACTGCCCCCGCCTCTATTGCGGCCAGTGCAAAATCCTTGGTGCTTATGGGTAAGGGGAAGCATGTGACCTTAGGTCGGAGTGGGGGAGGTGGTGACATCATTAAGACTGTGTAAGCTCCAGCACTATTGGACACAGAGCTTAAATGAGGGGGTTGGTGGGAAGTATATCTGTCACATGATGCGTTTTCAACAAGCATCACATGCAACAATGTAATGCCGTGTACACACGACCGGACTTTTTCGACAGCAAAGGTCCGACGGAACGAATCCGCCGGACAATCCGATCGTGTGTGGGCTTCATCGGACCTTTGCTGTCGAAAAATCAGACAAACTTTAGATTTGGAGCATGTTTCAAATCTTTCTGACGGACTCGATTGCGGTCGAAAAATCAGTTTGTCTGTATGCTAGTCCGACGGACTAAAACCGACGCTAGGGCAGCTATTGGCTACTGGCTATGAACTTCCTTATTCTAGTCCGGTCGTACGTCATCACGTTCAGAACGATCGGACTTTGGTGTGATCGCGTGTAGGCAAGTCCAATTTCTTGGAACTCCGTCGAAAAGTCCTTCGGAGTTCCGTCCGACCAAAAGTCCGGTCGTGTGTACGCGGCATTAGAGTCCATTAAGGAAACAAAATCTACTTACTTAGGGTACATATAAAAAAAACAAATAGGGAAGCGCTGATCCAAAAGGTGATAAATTACCAGGATGGAAGTCCCAAATATAATGAAAATTCTTTATTGGCAAGGAGACAAAAAGATGTTGGACTGCCAGAAATAATGTTATAAATCCAGAACAATGATCAATACAAAGTTAAAAGTACCAAATAGAAACAATGGAATGGGAAAAAGGCTCGTTTAGGCATTCAGAGAACTGACAGTGACTGCAGGAACGCTCAGGGTCCAGGATAGGTGGAGAGGAGACTGTCCTGCCTCCAAGGGCGAAATGATACCGGGGGGGGGGGGGGGTATGGCGGAGCCGGGGGATGTTCTCCGACACAAGTCGAGCCGCGGAGGGCTATTCTGTTCCTGCTGGCTCACTGCAGCGGTGCCCGTGTTGCGACTCCCTCTTCCAGTGGTTACCGAGGCGTTAAGTTTGACCTTCACTTTTTCCATCTCCTGGCGGTGCTGTGAGGCTGGTGGACAGTTCCTCGCCCCTGGCACTCCAGTTTCAGTGTCTTCTCAGAACATCCCCCAAAAAAATGAATAAAGTCCAGTGCAGATTCAATTAACGTGTTCTAATTACATCATCCACAAAGTGATGTTCGGCACATAATATGCTGATCCAAATAGTGATAGTGTTCAACGATCTCCACATAGTGCTCCATCCAAAATGCAAAATTCACTTGTACTCCATTCATTATTAATGAGGTGATGATAGGAATACCTTTTAGATTGAAAGCTTAAGGCCTCTTTTACACGGGCGCCTCAACCCCTGTCCGTTTTCATCCGATCATATCCGATCCGCCAGACGGATGGAAAATAGGACCACTATCCGTCTGGATTTTGTGGACAGGATCAGATCAGATAGCAACAGATGTCAGTCGGACAATTCGACCGTGTGTGGGCTTCATCGGACCTGCAGCAGACCTTTTTCTGTCGAAAATGTGACGGACTTTAGATTTAGAACATGTTTCAAATCTTTCCGATGGACTCGAGTCCGGTCGAAAAGTCCGCTCGTCTGTATGCTAGTCCGACGGACGAAAACCGACGCTAGGGCAGCTATTGGCTACTGGCTATGAACGTCCTTATTCTAGTCTGGTCGTACGTCATCACGTACGAATCCGTCGGACTTTGGTGTGATTGTGCGTAGACAAGTCCGATTCGACGGAAGTCCGTCGAAAAGTCCGACATGATTCAGTCCGTTGAAAGTCCAGTCGTGTGTACACAGCATAAGTTGATAGGGTGCAGGTTGCAGTTGCCACTTAGTTTACTTTGTTGCAGGGATGCAGACGGTTGCTCCAATTTGTCATTTAAATATGTGTATCTGTACTTAGGCAGCTGCACCACTCTCACCTTAACCACTCAAGGACCAGAAGGATTTACCCCCTTAGGCCCCTTTCACACTGGGGCGGCGTCGGCGGTAAAGCGCCGCGGTATTCGGCCGCTAGCGGGGCGGTTTTACCCCCCGCTAGCGGCCGAGAAAGGGTTAAAAACCACCGCAAAGCGCCTCTGCAGACGCTTTGCCGGCAGTATAACCGCGGTGTCCCATTGATTTCAATGTATACACACCGCTCCTTCCTTTTTTTCCCCACAAATAGAGCTTTCTTTTGATGGTACTTTATCACCTCTACGGTTTTTATTTTTTGAGCTATAAACAAAAAAAGACCGACAATTTTGAAAAAGAAACACAATATTTTTTACTTTTTGCTATAATAAATATCCCCAAAAAAATATGAAAAACTATTTATTTTTTTTCCTCAGTTTAGGCCAATATGTATTCTTCTACATATTTCTGGTAAAAAAAATTGCAATAAGCGTATATTGATTGGTTTGTGCAAAAGTTATAGTGTCTACAAAATAGGGGATAGATTTATGGCATTTTTGTTTGTTTTTTACTAGTAATGGCGGCGATCTGCGATTTTTAGCGGGACTGCGACATTGCGGCGGACAGATCAGATACTTTTTTGGGACCAGTGACATTTATGCAGCGATCAGTGCTATAAAAATGCACAGATTAGTGTATAAATGTCGGCCGAGGCACTCGTGGACATCGTTGGATCCAGATGGGGCTCAGATAAGCATTAGGTGGGGCTGCTGCACACTGAAGGTTTTTTTATCTTAAAGCAGAGTTCCAGACAAAAATACAACTAGGTCTTGCACAATAGACCACCCCCGCACCTCGTTTTTTTTTCTATTTGTTATATACCTTTTCTACTCTTTTAAAGAGGCGAGGTACGTCATTTCCACATCTGCATTGGCCCTTCCTCCTCTGTCAGATTGGATGGAGAGCGTCCGTAAATAGCACTTTTCAAGTCGTGCCACAGATTCTTAATTGGATTTAGGTCTGGACTGTGACTGGGCCATTCTAACACATGAATATGCTTTGATCTAAACCATTCCATTGTAGCTCTGGCTGTATGTTTAGGGTCGTTGTCCTGCTGGAAGGTGAACCTCCACCCCAGTCTCAAGTCTTTTGCAGACTCATATGCTACGTACGCACAAGCAGAATTTCCTACAGAAAGAGTCCAATGGGAGATTTTCATCGTATATTCCGACCATGTGTATGCCCCATCTGACTTTTTCTGTCGAAAATTCAGATGGACTTAGATAGAGAACATGTTCTATATTTTTTTCTGACGGAACAAATTACTATGGGAAAAAACGCTTGTCTGCATGCTGTTCCGACGCACCAAAAACGACGCATGCTCTGAAGCAAGTACGAGACGGAAGCTATTGGCTACTGACTATTGAACTTCCGTTTCCTAGTCCTGTTGTACGTGTTGTATGTCACCGCGTTCTGGACGGTCGAAATTTGGTATGACCGTGTGTATGCAAGCTTGAGCGGAATTCCGTCGGAGTTTATTCCAACGGGAAAACCGGTCGTGTGTGCGCAGCATAACAGGTTTTCTTCTAAGATTGCCCTGTATTTGGCTCCATCCATCTTCCCATCAACTCTGACCAGCTTCCCTTTCCCTGCGAAAGAAAAATATCCCCACAACATGATGCTGCCACCACCATGTTTCACGGTGGGGATGGTGTGTTCAGGGTCATGTGCAGTGTTAGTTTTCCTCCACACATAGTGTTTTGCTTTTAGGCCAAAAAGTTCAATTTTGGGCTCATCTGACCAGAGCACCTTCTTCCACATGTTTGTTGTGTCCTCCACATGGCTTCTCACAAACTTCAAACGGGACTTCTTATGGCTTTATTTACCAATGTCTTTCTTCTTGCCACTCTTCCATAAAGGGCAGATTTGTGGAGAACACGACTAATAGTTGTCCTGTGGACAGATTCTCCCACCTGAGCTGTGGATCTCTGCAGCTCCTCCAGAGTTACCATGGGCCTCTTGGCTGCTTTTCTGATGAATGCTCTCCTTGCCCGGCCGGTCAGTTTAGGTCAGGGGTCTATGTCTGTGAATGTCAAATTTTTACAATGCCTCATGGGACGTGTAGTTCCGCAACAGCTGGAGGGTCGTAGTTTGGAGATCCCTGGTTTAGGTGGACGGCCATGTCTTGGTAGGTTTGCAGTTGTGCCATACTCTTTCCATTTTTGGATTGAAGATGGATTGAACAGAGCTCCGTGAGATGTTCAAAGCTTGGGATATTTTTTTTATAACCTAACCCTGCTTTAAACTTCTCCACAACTTTTTCCCTGACCTGTCTGGTGTGTTTCTTGGCCTTCATGATGCTGTTTGTTCACTAAGGTTCTCTAACAAACCTCCAAGGGCTTTACAGAACAGCTGTATTTATACGGAGATTAAATTACACACAGGTGGACTCTATTTACTAATTAGGTGACTTCTGAAGGAAATTGGTTTCACTAGATTTTAGTTAGGGGTGTCAAAGAAAAGGGGGGCTGAATACAGATGCACGCCACACAGATATTTATTTGTAAAACATTTTGATAGCCATTTATCATTTTCCTTCCACTTCACAATTATGGGCCACTTTGTGTTGGTCTATCACATAAAATCCCAATAAAATATATTTATGTTTTTGGTTGTAACATGACAAAATGTGGAAAATTTCAAGGGGTGTGAATACTTTTTCAAGGCACTGTAAAAGCATAGATGCATTAAGATAAAAAATCCTTCTGCCTTTACAACCACTTTGAGGTGCCTCAGCTGCTTGTGAAAATCTGGCAATGATTGCCAAAAGGCCACGTACACATTGTCATGGCACGGCAAAAGAAAAAGAAAAAGCAGGACACGTCATGTTCAGCAGGCAGTACCACCTGCCAACGCAACCATAAATGTGAATGGGCCGTGTCATGGTGAAGAGGGTTTTCAGTGTGAAAGCCCGCCTCAAACCGACATGCAGGAGGTGACATATTGCCTCCTGATCGCCTGCTAACCGCGGACCAGCCGTGATGACAACGTGAACCACCGCGGTCAGTATCAAGAGTATCAAGAAGGCTGTACAGATTGTAACATATAATCAGCTTC
Organism: Lithobates septentrionalis; assembly: GCA_037952835.1. NCBI lineage: Eukaryota > Metazoa > Chordata > Amphibia > Anura > Ranidae > Lithobates > Lithobates septentrionalis. The sequence continues at coordinate 24,453 of JBBDGP010002107.1, forward strand.
ATTTGCTCTTAGACTATAAGCTCTAATGAGCGGGGCCCTCGGATTCCTCCTGTATTAAACTGTATTGTAACTGTACTGTCTGCCCTCATGTTGTAAAGCGCTGCGTAAACTGTTGGCGCTATATAAATCCTGTATTATAATAATAATAATAATAATAATTTTTAATGCCACATAATAACCAACCCTCCCAGTCTTTTTAGAACTTAGAAGGCAGGCCATACACGGTTCGAATCTTAGCTGTATCAGCAGGAACCAGCCAAGATTTGAACCATTAATGGGCAGGCTGGTTGTACCCAAGTTGATCGATCGATCAACTTGGGTACAACCAGCCTGCCAGATTCACTTCTGATTATCACAAGTGGCTGCTAGCAATAATGACTGTCTTCTCTCGGCGGGGGCGGCTGCCCCCCCCCCCCCCTCCATCGGGAGAAGAGAGTGTCTTGGCAGGAGGGCATCCCCTGTCTGTGCTGATGGGGGAAGCATGCAAATTTCTTGCCTGCAACCCCTGTCTGTGGCCTGCCTAAGCCAATTTCGGACTTGGTTGCACATAGATATTCCTGGAATGTGATGTTTGCTCTGCAGTGAAGGCACAGACAGAAAACACAGTTAATAAGTCACAGAAGACACAGTTGACTTTGGAAGCACAGCAGGCGATAACGATTACAGTAGAAAAACCATTAACCTCGCACGAGACTCTTCCGGAGTCCAATGTGGTGGAATTGCACACCTGCCCTTCCTGTGTACACGTCCCATAGCTGTTCACCTGTCATTGTCCTGTGACACCCTCTGTGTACAGAAGATCCCAATGTCTGGGTTTATCTCCTAATTTATTGCAGGTGCTCCGCCGCTTCTGTCAGTGATAACAGAGATCCACAATATGGCATCAATCTCGCACGCCACAGCTGTCATTACTTGTTCAGTATGGCCATCACACCACAGCCATGAGACGTTTGAGAGCACCACCACTATCTATTACTGGAAACCTGCAGTAGCTGGATGCAAAGATGCCAACTGTCCTGGATTTGCAAAGGAAAGTCCCACATCTTGACCCTCTGTATCACCGATGCTGTGCCCCTGGCCATATCCCGGGATCACAGCATCAACCTTATTCAAGCTACTGCACGTGTGCACCCTTTTGCCGCGTACACACAATCGGACATTCCAACAACAAAAACCATGTTTTTTTTCTGACGGATGTTGGCTCAAACTTGTCTTGCATACACACGGTCACACAAAGTTGGTTGGAAATTCCGAACGTCAAGAACGCGGTGACGTACAACACATACGACGAGCCGAGAAAAATGAAGTTCAATAGCCAGTGCTGCTCTTCTGCTTGATTCCGAGCATGCGTGGCACTTTGTGCGTCTGAATTGTGTACACAGGATCGGAATTTATGACAATGGATTTTGTTGTCGGAAAATTTGAGAACCAGCTCTCAAATTTTGTGTGACGAAATTCTGATGGAAAATGTCCGATGGAGCCTACACACGGTTGGAATTTCCGGCAACAAAGCTCTGATTGCACGTTTTCCGTCGGAAAGTCCGAACGTGTGCACGGGGCATTATTGTTGTGCAGCATTGTTCTCCACTCATCTAACCAGTGAATTCAGTAAATGTTCTGCTGCAATCCGCTGCTCAGGTGACACAGCCCAGGTCCAGCACCGCCATCTTGGACCTCCTCAAAGATCAGAAGCTGGTTGCCTTCACCAGGTTCAGGTTGCCACCCACCGATGATGGATGATGCACTCCAGCTCTGCCCACCAGGCACTGTCTCCTGCAGCCTACTGTGATATGATACAGGGAAGTCCCAGGGAGCTGCAGGAGCAAGAACACATCAGTCATGCCTGGGCAAGAATAATGGCAGGGGGGAGGGTGGACAAAAAAAAACATAAATCAGAAAAAATTGCATTACATAACGGAGCTCTTGAGGGTGAAGGTCTGCTTTAATTGCAGGGATTATGGTCATGAGTGGGTGGTCCCTGTATACTTAGAGGCAGGGTATGGGCGGTGCAACCCATAAAGTATCCTAATGAAATGTGGGCGGGATTATCAGTGTCCCAGGATTCGGGACTATAATTTTGGTCAGGATGTGGATGGTGTACAGGTGAAAAGAATGTGTGATCTCTCATGATACTGGTTAGTTTAATTGGATGGAGAAAGTTCTGTTATGGACCATTCGGAAATTGTCACTTCATTATGGCACAGTAAAACGCGTTGCCCCAGAGCACAGGCTAATGCAAGAAAATAAATGTGGTGCATTGCAGTGTCGTGAATGGTGAATTCCACATAAATACACCACACTTAGTATCATGTGTTACAATGCATAACCAATGAATCCAAGGGGTGCCATTTTGAATGGCACCCCAATGAACCTCACAAGCATGCAATATGGCAAAGTGAATCAACGTGAACCATCTAAGCATTGTGGTGAGGCGCCACAGGAAAAAAGATGCAGGTCCATTAAAAGCCCCTTGAATGAACACACATAAACATGCACAATTTTGCACACATAGGTGGGCCATACATTAACCAATTTTCTTTCCTTCAACCCGTGGTGAAAAAAAAAAAATTGCTAGATTTTCCCATCAAAACTGAATGTCCTCCCCGCAGGGCTACTGTATTCTGACAGCAGGAGATTTCCCAGCACTCAAAATACAAAGATCACTGTTTACGGCTATAGCCCCTGGCAGTGATTGCATGAAAAAAATCTGATAGGCTGGTTGTACTCACTGGTGTCACTAGGGTTTATGTCACCCGGTGCTGAAAAAATTGGTGTCACCCCTCCTCCACCAACTATAGACCCCCCTCCCTCAGTATAGACCCCCCTCCCCCAACTACAGACCCCCCTTCATTAAGTACAGACCCAGACCCCCTCACTTAGTATAGACCCCCCATTAAGTACAGACCCCCCTCCCACAGTATAGATCTCCCTCCCTCAGTAAAGAGGGATCCCCCTCCCTCACTATGTACAGACCCCCCATCAGTATAGACCCCCATTCAGCAGTATAGCCCCCTCAGTGCAGACCCCCCTCCAGCAGTATAGACCCCCCTGAGTGCAGACCCCCTACAGCAGTATAGACCCCCCCCGAGTGCAGACCACTCTACAGCAGTATAAACCCCCCCTGAGTGTAGACCCCCTCTCCAGCAGTCTAGCCCCCCTCAGTGCAGACCCCCCTCTCCAGCAGTGTAGCCCCCTGTAGTGCAGACCCCCTCCAGCAGTATAGCCCCCGCTCAGTGCAGACCCCCTCTCCAGCAATATAGACCCCCCTCAGTGCAGACCCCCCTGCAGCAGTATAGCCCCCCCTCAGTGCAGACCCCCCTCCAGCAGTGTAGACCCCTTTCCAGCAGTATAGACCCCCTCAGTGCAGACCCCCCTCCAGCAGTATAGACCACTCTCCAGCAGTATAGACCCCCCTCAGTGCAGACCCCCCTCCAGCAGTATAGACACCCCCTCAGTGCAGACCCCCCTCCAGCAGTATAGACACCCCCTCAGTGCAGCCCCCCCCTCTCCAGCAGTATTGACACCCCCTCAGTGCATACCCCCCTCTCCAGCAGTATAGACATCCCCTCAGTGCAGACCCCCCTCCAGCAGTATAGACACCTCCTCAGTGCAGACCCCCCTCCAGCAGTATAAACATCCCCTCTGTGCAGACCCCCCTTCTGAGGGGGGTCTATACTGCTTGAGGGGGGCTATACTGCTGGAGAGGGGTGTCTGCACTGAGCGGGGGCTATACTGCTAAAGGGGGGTCTGCACTGAGGGGGGCTATACTGTTGGAGTGGGAGGTCTGCACTGAGCGGGGACTATACTGCTGGAGGGGGGTCTGCACTGGGGGGGCTACACTGCTTTAGAGGTGGGTCTGCACTGGGGGGGGATACACTGCTGGAGAGGTGGGTCTGCACTAAGGGGGTCTATACTGCTGGAGGGGGGTCTGCACTGAGGGGAGCTATACTGCTCGAGAGGGGGGTCTGCACTGGGCAGGGGCTATACTGCTGGATTGGGGCTACACTGCTGGAGAGGTGGGTCTATACTGCTGGAGGGGGGTCTGCACTAAGGGGTGTCTATACTGCTAGAGAGGGGGTCTGCACTGAGGGGGGTCTATACTGCTGGAGAGGGAGGTCTGCACTGAGCGAGGGCTATACTGCTGGAGGGGGGTCTGCACTGAGGGGGTGGCTACACTGCCGGAGAGGTGGGTCTGCACTGAGGGGGGTCTATATTGCTGAAGAGGGGGGTCTGCACTGAGCGGGGAGGAATTAGCCCAGAACTAAACGGGAGAATCTTGTCAATGATCTCAAGGCAGCTGGGATCATAGTCACCAAGAAAACAATTGGTAACACACTACGCCATGAAAGACTGAAATCCTGCAGCGCCCGCAAGGTCTCCCAGCTCAAGAAAGCACATGTACAGGTCCGTCTGAAGTTTGCTAATGAACATCCGAATGATTCAGAGGAGAACTGGGTGAAAGTGTTGTAGTCAGATGAGACCAAAATCGAGCTATTTGTCATCAACTCAACTCGTGTTTGGAGGAGGAGGAATGCTGCCTACGACCCCAAGAACACCATCCCCACCATCAAACATGGAGGTGGAAACATTATGCTTTGGGGTGTTTTTCTGCTAAGGGGACAGGACAACTTCACCGCATCAAAGGGGCGATGGACGGGGCCATGTACTGTCAAATCTTGGGTGAAAACCTCCTTCCCTCAGCCAGGGCAATGAAAATGGGTTGTGGATGGGTATTTCAACATGACAATGACCCAAAGCACAGGGCCAAGGTAACAAAGGAGTGGCTCAAGAAGAAGCACATTAAGGTCCTGGAGTGGCCTAACCAGTCTCCAGACCTTAATCCCATAGAAAATATGTGGAGGGAGCTGAAACGCCAAACGTCAGCCTCAAAACCTTAAAGCGGAGTTCCACTCAAAAGTGGAACGTGCGCTTATCCGTCTCCTCCCCCCTCCGGTGTCACATTTGGCACTTTTCGGGGGGGGGGGACAGGTACTTGTTTTTGACAGGCCTCCTCCTGCATGCACAGTAGGGACCTGGCTGTGAAGCCGAAGGGCATCACTGCTGTGTTCCCTTACCTGGAATGGCGGCGGCGGCTGCACCCAACAGCCGATCCGAAGATCGGCTGCAGTGCCGACATTGCGGGCTCCCTGGACAGGTAAGTGTCCTAATATTAAAAGTCGGCAGCTGCAGTATTTGTAGCTGCTGACTTTGAATTTTTTTTCGGGGGGGGGGGGGCTGGACCTCCTCTTTAAAGTGGAGTTCCACCCAAAAGTGGAACTTCCACTCATCAGATTCCTCCCCCCCTCCGGTGACACAGTTGGCACCTTTCAGGGGGGAGGGGGGTACAGATACCTGTATATTACAGGTATCTGTACCCACTTCCGGCATAGATAGCCGCAGAATCTGCGGTTATTTACGCCACTTCCTGCTCCCTCCCCGCTGCCTGCTGGGAAACACACGGGTCCCAGAGGCAGCAGGGAGCATCCTTATTGCGCGGCGCGACTCGCGCATGCGCAGTAGGGAACCGGGAAGTGAAGCCGCACGGCTTAACTTCCTGATTCCCTTACCGAAGATGGAGGCGGCAGCGCCCGAGGACGGAGAGACGCTTCGGCCTCGGGTGCTGACATCGCGGGCGCCCTGGACAGGTAAGTGTCCATGTTTTAAAAGTCAGCAGCTGCAGTATTTGTAGCTGCTGACTTTTAAAAAAAAAAATTTTCGGCGGCGCCCCGCTTTAATGACTTGGAGAGGATCTGCAAAGAGGAGCGGGACAAAATCCCTCCTGAGATGTGTGCAAAGCTGGCGGGCACCTACAAGAAATATATTTTTTTATTGGATAAGTCTTATAGCAGAGAGTAACAAACATTGTTTGTTCAAAATTGTCCGATTTTTTTGTTTTTTGTTTTGTTTATAGCGCAAAAAATAAAAAACCCAGCGGTGATCAAATACCACCAAAAGAAAGCTCTATTTGTAGGAAAAAAATTATATAAATTTTGTTTGTATACAGGGTTGCATGGCCGCGTAATTGTTGGTTAAATTAACGCAGTGCCAAAAAAAAAAGCAAAAAATGGCCTGGTCATGAAGGGGAGTAAACCTTTCCGGAAGGTCGAGTGGTTATACCCGATTTCTGGTAAAATATAAAAGATGATGTTACGTCGAGTAAATAGATACCAAACATGTCACACTTTAAAATTGCGCACACCTGTGGAATGGCAACATTTGTCTGATGTCTGCATTTTTACACAGCACAACACACTGCACAGCTTTTCAATGGACGGCAATATGACGCAACCCGTGTCTCAGTGCATTGAGTTGAATGAAGAGCCACTTTGTGACACTTCAATTGTTTTTTACATAAAAAAAAAAGAAACAGCGCAAAGTGTTGTAACAATGTATCTCACCGCCCTTCACAATATACACCAGAAAGCACACGTTATACAATGCATGGTGCATTCTGGTACGAACAAGCCCTTTAAAGTATCTTTTCTGTGTGGATAAAACAACATATTCATTCATGGATGATCTGAATGACTCTATTATTATTATTATTTTATAGTCATACATGAAGGGCTGCAGGAAGGTAACACTGGTGTGAATTCGTACTAAGCCCCCCCCCCCCCCCCCCGTTCACATTGGAGCGAATTCTCATGCGATTTGACAGGTCTCACCCTCTTGCCGGAAATGGCACCATTAAAATCGATGCGATGCTGACTTTGCGGTGCCGCACGTTTTTGAAAAAGTAGTACATGCACTGCTTTTGGCAATTTCCAGTGCGACTTGCATAGACACCTGTGCATGAAGCTGCACAGATGTCTTCAAAATCGCACTGAGATGCGGCTTTGAAATCGTGCGATTTCAGGTTAAGTCGCACGATTTCAAAGCTGCAGTCGAGGTGAACGAGGGCTTAGGGCAGTGTTTCTCAACTCCAGTCCTCCAAGGCGCCCTCAACAGGTCGTGTTTTCAGGCCTTCCACTATTTTGCTACAGGTGATTTGATCAGTTTCACTGCCTTAGTAATTACCACAGCCGTTTCATCATGAGGGAAATCCTGAAAACATGACCTGTTGGGGCGCCTTGGAGGACTGGAGTTGAGAAACACTGGCTTAGGGCATACAGGAGAGTCAGTGGCGGTGCGTCCATAAGGGCGCACGGGTGCCGCCCCCTCTCTCCTGCCACCCCCTCTATGCATTGCATAAATCTATCTATGGCCGCCGCTGCCACCTCCTATTCAGGCGCCCGGTCCCTTTTCGGGTGCTGGGCGCCTGAATTACAGCGGCGGGGGATTTTTTTTTTTAAACACCTGATTAGAGCCATAGGTTCTAATAGGCGTCAAAAAGGTAATTACCGAGCGCCACACTTGGCGCTCGCAGTTCACCCAGCTGTGTTAGAAAAGCGAATAAATATTCACTTTCCTAACACCGAACCGTCTCTCCGCCAGTCAGGTGCTCGGATCTGTTACCCGTCACCTGATTGGCTGAAACGACAGGCGCTGTGATTGGACGCATACCAGGCGTCCAATCATAGCAGAGGATGGGAGAAGACATGAAGGAGAATGAAGGACACCGCTCGCCGCCATCACCTGCTGCCCCACCAAGACAGGGTAAGTGCCGGGCAGACGGCGGGCGGGGGTGAGCACACTGGCAGCATTTGATGGGCACAGTGGGAGCATTTGATAGGGCGCAGTGGGAGCATTTGATGGGCACAGTGGGAGCATTTGATAGGGCGCAGTGGGAGCATTTGATGGGCAGAGTGGGAGCATTTGATGGAGCACAGTGGGAGCATTTGATGGGCACAGTGGGAGCATTTGATGGAGCACAGTGGTAGCATTTGATGGGCACAGTGGGAGCATTTGATGGAGCACAGTGGGAGCATTTGATGGAGCACAGTGGGAGCATTTGATGGGCACAGTGGGAGCATTTGATGGGCACAGTTGGAGCATTTGATGGAGCACAGTGGGAGCATTTGATGGGGCACAGTGGGAGCATTTGATAGGGCGCAGTGGGAGCATTTGATGGGGCACAGTGGGAGCATTTGATATGATACAGTGGCTGCGTTTGATGGGCACAGTGGCTGCGTTTGTTGGCACAGTGGTGGCAATTGATGGGCACAGTGGCTGCGTTTGATGGCACAGTGGTGGCAATTGATGGGCACAGTGGCTACGTTTGATGGCACAGTGTCAGCAATTGATGGCACAGTGGCTGCGTTTGATGACACAGTGGTGGCAATTGATGGGCACAGTGGCTACGTTTGATGGCACAGTGGCGGCAATTGATGGGCACAATGGCTGCGTTTGATGGCACAGTGTCAGCAATTGATGGCACAGTGGCTGCGTTTGATGACACAGTGGTGGCAATTGATGGGCACAGTGGCTACGTTTGATGGCACAGTGGCGGCAATTGATGGGCACAATGGCTGCGATTGAGGGCACAATGGCTGCGTTTGATGGCACAGTGTCAGCAATTGATGGCACAGTGGCTGCGTTTGATGACACAGTGGTGGCAATTGATGGGCACAATGGCTACGTTTGATGGCACAGTGGCGGCAATTGATGGGCACAATGGCTGCGATTGAGGGCACAATGGCTGCGTTTGATGGCACAGTGTCAGCAATTGATGGCACAGTGGCTGCGTTTGATGACACAGTGAGGCTGCAATTGATGTTTTTTTTTTTCTGAATTTTTCAGTTTGCGCCCCCTCCAAAAAAATTTTGATCACCAGCCGCCACTAAGGAGAGTCCAAACGAAGGCGCTGGATAATGAAGGAAACCCTCTTTGTACATAGGTCTATCTGCATCTTAGTCATAGAATGATGACTGCGTCCCACCTGCTAAGTATATTTGTTCTGGTATTAGTTTGTGATCACATTCAGGGAAATCTCCAAAGTCAATATCTGACTCACTCTCTGCACTGGAAAAAGACAGTGCTGCAGCCTACATACCTGAGACAGACCAACCTAACCTGCAGCGCTCTTAAAAGGTTGTTCCATTTGTTTTTCTGACAGGTCACAGTGGTATGGCAAGATGGAGAAAATGTCAACTTTGTAAACTATTCATTGCCTATTCGACTCACTTCTTCTGAGCAGGGAAACTACAGGCTCTTGAAGTGTCCATTCTGTCTGGAGGGGGGTTTTGCCTACAGTTTTTTGAAGAACGCTTTTGTAGACTCAGAATTTCATTTGTATATTAAGCAATGCAACATATCAAACAGTCGGGGAGATTTACTAAAACTGGTGCACACAGAATCTGATGCAGCTGTGCATAGTAACCAATCAGCTTCTTAAGCTGGATTACACACTATACAATTTTCTTTAGATTTTTTCCTTTAGATTTACCAAAACCATATTCTATGAGGGCAAACCTAAACACTTTAATTTGTATGGAATCAGGCAGGCCCTTGCACTACATAGTTGAAGGTAAATCTAAAGGAAATCTAACAACAAAAGTTGTATAGCTTGTTCGATAAGGCTGGCCACACACTATACAATTTTCTTGATCAACTTTCCTTTAGATTTACCGCAACCATGTAATATGAGGTCAAACCTAAATCCTTTCAATTTGTATGCAATCAGGCAGGCCCTTGCACTACATAGTTGAAGGTAAATCTAAAGGAAATCTAACAACAAAAGTTGTATAGTGTGTATAACTTGTTTGATAAAGCCGGGTTCACATATGTACGAATTGGATGCAGTTTTCACCGCATCCAGTTCACATGACATGCGAGTGTGACCGGCTCTCAATGTCCAGGGCGGGCGCGATACAAATTCCAAAAAGGGTCCTGTGCGTTTTTGGGTCCGGTTCAGGTGCGAATTCTGGCAAAAATGCGAACCTGAATCACACCTGAACTGGAATGCACCGAACCCCAGGCTGGAAACCGCGGCCCCACATATGTGAACCCGGCCTAAACCCTCGCTCACACTGAAGGCGTGTTTGAAATCGCGGGGGTTCAGCTGCACAAACATTTTTAGTGCGAGTTCGGGGGGGCGATTTGAAAGACATCTGTTGCGGGTTCATGCACAGATGTCTATTGAAGTCGCCCCCGAAGTCGCCAAAAGTAGTGCAGGAACTACTTTTGGAAATCGGTGCGGCGCCACAAAGTCGGCGTCACGCCGATTGGGACAATGCTGTTGCCAGGAATAGGCTGCGATTTGACATGTCAAATTTCTCCGATGTGAAGGAGGGCTTAAGCTTTGACAATTATAGCTAGAAGCTGATTGGTTACTAGACACAGCTGCACCAGATTCTGTGTGCTCCAGTTTTAGTAAATCTCTCTCACAGTTTGTATTCAGGCTCATGCACACATCTGTAAAAAACACGGCAGTTCTATCAGCAATTTTATTTTTTCAATGGATCTGAACATAGGTGTATTGTATTCTATGGGTCCATGCACACAGAAGCATAAAGATCAGTAAATCTGCACTGCGTTTAAATCCATAAAATAAAATAAAAATTCAGAGGTCCTGCTTATATTTTATGCTGTACACATGTAACCGTTATGTTTACACCTTACAGCACAAATGTACCCTATTACAGTACAAGGGCCATTTGCACCTTAGCAAGAGAGAATGCTAGGCGGCAGTAGGCGTTTGCAACCTAGCAACCGGAAATGCTAAGCCAAGCAACAGAGGATGCTAGGAGGCAATAGCTGCCTGCATCCTAGCAACCGGAAATGCTAAGCCAAGCAACAGAGGATGCTAGGAGGCAATAGCTACCTGCATCCTAGCAACCGAAAATACTAAGCCAAGCAACAGAGGATGCTAGGAGGCAATAGCTGCCTGCATCCTAGCAACCGGAAATGCTAAGCCAAGCAACAGAGGATGCTAGGAGGCAATAGCTACCTGCATCCTAGCAACCGAAAATACTAAGCCAAGCAACAGAGGATGCTAGGAGGCAATAGCTGCCTGCATCCTAGCAACCGGAAATGCTAAGCCAAGCAACAGAGGATGCTAGGAGGCAATAGCTGCCTGCATCCTAGCAACCGGAAATGCTAAGCCAAGCAACAGAGGATGCTGGGAGCCAATAGCTGCCTGCATCCTAGCAACCGGAAATGCTAAGCCAAGCAACTGAGGATGCTAGGCAAAAGTAGCTGCCTGCATCCTAGCAATGAAGCATGCTAGGCAGCACTAGCTGTCCGCATCCTAGCCACAGAGGACGCTAGGTGGCAGTAGCCTCCTGCGTCCTAGAATCTGAGGATGCTGGGCCAGAATAGCTGCCTGCATCCTAGCAACAGAGGATGTTAGGTAGCAATAGCTGCCTCAGTTCTATCAACAAAGAACACTAGGCTGAAATGTCCCCCTGCGACCTAGCAGGGGAGGACTCTAGGCAGGATTAGCTGGCGCTGTACACTAGCTTCTGTCAGCAAGATACTGCATACTAGTTTCCGTACAGGGCCATGTGCATGTACCATAAAAATACAAGGCAGATGCATCTATTGGAGAGGTAGAGGTTGCTGGTCCCTGGATTCAGTTCCCACCATAGATGGAGCTCATATTCACACTATATTTACATTTTTGGTAGGTGTGTAAAATCTTGTGCGGGAAAAGTTATTAGTCTTGAAAATTCATATGGAAGCCATTTCTGCCACCAAAGCCACAAACTAACGTGCCGAGCTACTCCCACACACATATTTTGCTCTATATATAGAATTTTAAATCAAACGCATTACACATTTTAGTTAACTCTTGTTTAACTTTTAAAGCTCCAAACAAACAACTAAATGCACAGTGGAAATGCATATATGGGAGCTTTGATGATTGCATTTTGGCCTAGTTACTCCTGACATTTACACAGTCCTGCCAGATAGCATTACCAGTCGGTTGACCTGACTTCTCAGCTGCAGTTAATCAATACAGCTTAGTCACTTCTGTGCCCCCAGCTTGTGGCTGGACAGTTAATGAGCAGACAAACACTGATGAGCTCATCCTTCTGCTCATTCAGTTCTCTCCTTCTATCAGCATGTTCTTTGCCATCGCCAGCACATCTGATTGGCTGCTAGTCTTGCTCCTCCCTCTCCCAGTTTGAATGCTGCTGTACCAAAGTAAATTCAGGTATTTATACTATTAAATGTAAAACTCAAAATAATAATAGCTGCATTTATTGGTATCTTATACATAATTCTGGATTTATGTTTGGCTGTAATTTGAAAAAGAAGATGCTTTTATATAATTAAAAGGACTCCACACTATCTATGCTTCCCTTACTGATCAAATGCTAAATTTCCTTATATGGTCCATTGGGAACAAGACTTACGTTTTTCTCTTGAACTGACTGAATGTCAGGACATTGCCTATGCTCTGTCCAAGATCTCTATTAATATGACATTAATAGAATCCACCGAGTATTGAAGAAAGTCTCCTTGTAGCCGCACACCGGAACGATCCCATCAGTTAGTGATGTGTGGCAACCTCAGCCTGGGCTCCAACCAGGCCACGCCCCCAACACATTTTGCTCCGCCCCTCGGGGCTTAGACATAGGGGGAGCATGGCCTGGTTGGAGCCCAGGCTGAGGTTGCCACACATCACTAAGTGATGGGATCGTTCCGATGTGCGGCTACAAGGAGACTTTCTTCAACGCTCAGTGATGGTAGGAGCCGAGACGAGCTCCCTCCCAAGCCAGCACTCACAGCAGAGGATACCGAGGACTTGCACCCCCTCCTGAAGCCTGAGCGGCTCACACATTGGGTCTTTTTGGGTCACATCAATAGAAACCAATTATAAAACACTCCTCAGATGGCACCTGGTTCCCACACGACTTGCAAAGATGTATTTTTACCGCATCGCCTACTTGTTTTCGGCGCTGTGGACAATGGAGAACCATGTACCATATCTGGTGGCAATGCCCCATAGTGTCTAGATTTTGGATTCAGATGTTCAACTTTATTCATTCAGTGACAGGAGTCAATATTCATTGATTCCCAGAGGAAGCCAATATTCAGAAATTGTCTACGGAGGTCCCAAAAAAAATCAACAAAAATTGATCCTCTATATGCTCCTGGCAGTGAGGATCACTATTAATAAACACTGGAAGCAATCAATGGTGCCACTTGACTACGTTAAAAGTAAATCAAATTGGATCATGGTTAATGACAAACTTACTTGCATTCTTCATGACAATAGGACGAAGTTTGATAAAACTTGGACAAAACACTGGCCACCGCCCACACCCATAACTGGCCTTCACAGTAAGGAGCACATGGAGGGCATATACATGTAAGACAAAGACAAATCCATAGCTCAGACTGGTTGGTGAGTTGAGCTATGGATTTGTCTTTGATAAAACTTGGGACTGGTGGATTCAATATTTATCGTCCTCTAGTGGGGCCTCGGCTGACCCTCCTCTACTTCCACTTCTCTTTTATTCTTTTTGTTTTCATATCTTGTTTCTTCTTTTCATTTCTCTAACTCATTCTTATTTCTTGATGTATTCGAGTGTAGTACCTGACTCCTGTTATGGTCTGTAATGACACCCCAAGTATGAAAGGGGGTTAAAGTCGTTTAGGACATTCCATACCCAAACACAAAGGCAGCTACCAAACACTTCAATCAGCCGAACACGAAACCCATACAAATAATTCTCCCCCCCAAATACGAGACAAGATGTTCTGTCTTCAGGTTCAAGCAGGAATCAACTCATTTATTTTCACACATGGACACAACAGATAAAATAACTCAGAGACTCTTTCCCCCCCCCCCCCCACCCTTGGAAAACAGGGCGGGTTAAACTGTCCAATGACAATAGACACACAGGTCAAGTGTGTTCAAACTTCTCGTCGGTAAACAGTCTGATCAGCAGGGGGCTGCTGGAGGAATCCCCCCTCCCTCCATAGAGATAAACATCCCATGATCCAAGGCAGACAGACACAATAGAACATTGGAATACAGCCCCACCCCAAACTAGCACAGCAAATAGTACACAACACAATGAGACAGCACACATTATATATACATACATACAGCATTGAGTCCAATTAGTACAGATCAGACTGGATTTCTCATTCACCTCACAAAGAGTATTGTTCCCTTAAAATCCAGGGTCCCCAGAGTCTGGGTGTCTTGGGGGGACATGGACCTGAATATAAAGTAATGCCACCTCAAGGGTCCCCAGGCATACAGCTCACAAAGAGCACCGTTCCCCCAAATGCCAGGGCCTATAATCAGTTGGCAAGAGGCTAGCATTCAGTCCCCTCCAAAAGCCTCTGTCCAAACTGCTTAAATAATATATTTTCCCAATGGTGTAATACGGTGGTCTCCAAACTGTCTCCAAATGTGGCCCTTTGCTTGCCTTTAGCTTGCCCTTGAAGCACTATTCCTTCCACTGATATTACTCTGCCAGCTAACATCAACAATGGGGCACCATTTCTCCCACTGACACCAACAATGGGGCACCATTTCTCCCACTTACACCAACAATGGGGCGCTATTCCTCCCAATAATACCAACGATGTTGCACTATTCTTCCCCCTAATACCAAATGTGGCGATGTTTACTGATGCCAGAGAAACTTCCACTCCCATTTTGCCACAGTATGCCCCCCCCCCCCCCAGTCTGAAGGGCAATAAACTGGCCCTTTGTTTAAAAAGTTTTGAGACCCCTGGTGTAATATGTCCTGGATCAATGATGATAGTTGCTGTTTATGCCTTTTAGTAATGAGTTCTGCCAGATGGACTTCTGGTTTCCATATTTGTGTGCTACAATCAGTGCCGGGACAAGGTCATCTAGGGCCCAGCGCGAATATGGCAAATTGCGCCCACCCCAAGATGTATGAGCATTATGTGTCAGCAAAAATACATGCTTACCCCCTAAGCACAAAATCCCAGTACAAATCCACCCCCCTGCTGAAATCCCCCTCCAAGGGCAAATCTTTCATCTCCATCCCCCGCATCTCAAATCCTCTCATTCTGCATATGCTCGCAGCACAGTTCCCCCCACCCAAAAAAAATTCCCCCGTCCTAGCACAAATCCTCTACCCCTCAAATTTCACCTCCAAGCACAAATTCTCCCCCCCCACTCCAAACCCCCCTCCTAGCATAAATCCCCCCAATCCTCCGCCCTAACACAATCCCCCCCCCCCCCCCCCCGAAAAAAAAATTCCCCTCCTAGCACAAATGCCCCCAAACATCCCTACTAGCACATATCCCCCTCCCCAAAAAAAGTTCCCCGCCTAGCACAAATCCGCTCCCCCCACTACCATATTACTTATTCTAGCACAAACCCCCCAAAATCCCCCCTCCTAGCACAAATCCTTTTCCCTGGTCCGCCCTCTCAACTCGAATCCCCCCACCCCCAAATCAGCACTCTTAGCAAACACCCCCCCCATTTCCTCTCCTAGAACAGTTCTTACCTCCTGCCGCTTCCCAAATTCCTCCTCCCAAAACAAATCCCCTCCCCCCAATCTCCATGTAGTGCCCTCAACACCTCACATGATACCACAGTGCCCAGGGTAGCTGCCCCTCCTGCCCATCCCTTGTCCCTGGCTACCCTTGTCCCTGGCTACAATGTTTATTTGCTCATTTTTTCCAAGCCATGTCAATGCAATTTATGTTATACTTGAATGATAACCTGAGATCTTTACGTCTCTCCTTTCTTTGTTCTTTTTTCATTTTTGTACATCTGTTATTTCCAATAAGAAGATTGGAATATGAAAGTACTCCACACATATTTTTTTTCATTGCATGTTTTGGAGGAACTGCCAGGCTTATTATGACATCAGTCCCTCGTATATAGGAATCCGCACAGCTGCGTGCTCCTTTGCTGGAATGTGAAGATTTCACAATAAGTTTGCAGGAAAACCACACACCGCTCCCAGAATTTCACTTCCAGGCCGATCATTGGTAAAGGATTTCCCAGGAGGTTTATTGCAGCCAGTGAGGAGTGCACAGACGTCTCAATTCTGGAAGTGCCTTAAGGAAAACTGACATTCCGGCAATTTACGTACTTCATATACATCAGCCTCTGAAATCACAGGTTTTATAAAGTAAAAGAGCAATTTTGGCATTCTCCCCGCCTTGACTAAAGACACCCAGTCACTTTGCCCATCCAGTAGCAAAGTATCAACCACTTAAACTTACCTTCTCTTTGACTACCCCCCCCCCCCCCCCAGCCACTCTATTCCATGAATAGAACCCTGTTGGATGGCTTTGGAGCTTATACGGTTTGGGCCAAGTGATTGGCTGCTCTGCTGCAAGCACTGCATCCTGGGTGAAGGTCACACAAGGTCCCCAATACTATAAAGAATTAGGCAGTGCAAGAGGCCTTCAATGGAGCAGCAGGAAGCACAGTGAGTATGTGTGATTCAGGGAATGGACCCTGGATGGTCAAAGTGACCCAGTCCCTAAAATTAGTAGCTGCCCCATGTGAGGAGCTGAATACTGTTTCTAATATAGATCTGTGAAATCATTGTTTTCTTTGAGTCCATACTAGGCATGTGCAATTCGTTTCGTTCCGAATTCGTTTTTTTAACGAATTTTTGACAAATTCGTTAATTCGGGAATATCTGAATTAACGAAAACCCGTTTAACAAATTTTTTCCGAATATTCGTAAATTCGATAAAATTGGACATTCGTAAATTCGTACATTCGTACATTAGTAAATTAGTGAATTCGTAAATTTGTAAATTCGAAAATTCGGAAATCTGAAATAATAGTTAACTAATAATAACTTAACTATTAGTAATTACTAGTAACTTTTAAATTAGAGGTATTGTAATTTCCTTTCAAATGTGGCTGTTAGTGAACGTAACACATACAAATTTATCCGAAGTTATGAATGATCCGAAAAAAACGTAATGGAACGTAATGAATTAATAATAATAAATAACAATAATAATAATAACAACGTTTTATTATTATTATTTATTATTAATTTGTTCTGTTCAATTTGTTTAGATGCAGCATTCGTTTTGGATAATTCGTAACTTCGGATAAATTCGTATTTGTTACGTTCACTGAAAGTCAAATTTGAAAGGAAATTACAATACCTATAATTTAATAGTTAGTTACTATTTCAGATTTTTGAATTTTCGGGTTTTTGGATCTTCAAACTTCGAATTTACAAATTTCCGAATTTTCTAATTTACAAATGTACGATTTTACGAATTTACGAATGTACGAATTTACAAATGTACAAATGTAAAAATGTACGAATGTACGAATGAACGAATGTACGAATGAACGAATGTTCGAATTTACGAATGTACGAATGTACGCATTTACAAATTTACGAATGAACGAATTTACAAATCGCGATCATAACGAATGACCCGAAAAATGAAAAAAATAATAAACTAATGAAACGAAAACGAAAATGAACGAATTTTTTGGCTGTGCACATGTCTAGTCCATACAGTTATAGCCTACAGTGAACCCTGATGAAGGAAGAGTGGTGTTTCCCCCCCAAAACGTGTTGGCTGTTTTTAAATGAATTTTTTAACGACAATTAAACTTATCTTGTACTCTTTCATGTGGTTTTGGTCGGTCACTCCCTTCTGCCATTTCTATGGTTGACCTGAAATTAAAATGTCTATAATACAGTTCCCTGTAAAGAAGAAAATAAATACCTCTACCACTGCCTGCAGCTGTAATACAAATATATTGTTCACTGAAGTGTCTTCAGAAACCGATTCAGTGGCTCCTCCTGCTGACCCTTATGTCAACTGTGTCCTGTAGTGGTCGGCAATCTTTTATGGGCTATTTCATTGTAGGGACAAAATCTCTTTAACCCCTTCCTGAGGGCTCCTGACACCAGTTTAGGTGGATTTTAAGCCAGTGGTGTTTCCTGGGTCCCCTGACCATGCGATCACTGTGATTGGCTGCCACGGTCATCGCATGATCAGGAGTCTGTCCTTCAAGCTTCTGATCAACAGGAGTAACTGGGAGATGTTGGTGACAGTACAGTCAACATGTTGGGGGCACAAGACTGAGTGTTCTTTCAGCACAAAACATTGATGCCAGCTGTACCTGTGTACGATGTGACAACACAGCATTAAAGCCCATCACCAGAGTTAAAGGAGTTGTAAAGGCAGAAGGTTTTTTTTATCTTAATGCATTCTATGCATTAAGATAAAAAAAACCTTCTGTGTGTAGCAGCCCCCCCAGCACCCCCCAATTACCTACCTGAGCCCCTTCTCTCTCCAGCGATGTCCACGATCCCCTCAGCCATCCAGGACACTCCTCCTGCTTTGGACAATATCTTCAACCTGATTGGCTGTTGTACGAAACGCTCACACTTCATTTACCAGAAATTCCAATAAACAGGTCTAATTTTTACAAGAAACCTACCAAGAGAGAAATTGATGACCCTCTGTCCACAATATTGATACTCCTGTTTAAATACCTTCCTCACCTCCACACTGCAACATGTACACAGCAAATGATGGCATAGAATGAGCCTGATAACCAGGCAATCAGCATTTCCAGAAGGAGGTTGGTGGCAATGGCAGCCTATTTCTGAGGGATGAATTTACCATTGGGCACAGTAAAAAGAGGCCTATTTATCTTGGGTCTGGATTTACTGTTAGGCACAGTAGGTAGAGGTCTATTTCTTTCAGGGCTAGATTTACCCTTGGGCACAGTAATTTGATGCCCATATCTTTCAGGGCTGGATATATCATTAGGCACACTAGGTAGAGGTCTATTGCTCTCAGGGCTGGATTTACCATTCAGCAAAGTAAGCAGAGGTCTATTTCTTTCAGGGCTGGATTTACCATTAGGTACAGTATGTAGAGGCCAATTTCCCTCCAGGCTGGATTTACCATTAGGCACAGTAAGTAGAGGCCGATTTCCCTCAGGGCTGGATCTAACCTTAGGCACAGTAACTAAAGACCTATTTCTCTTCTCTCTGTGCTGGATTTACCATTAGGCACAGTGGATAGAGATGAAGAGGAGGCATTTCCCTGTATAGATAACAGCCATCATTTTTTTGTCATAAGTAGAATTACGCTCATTTAATTGTAGCACTACCCCATAGGAGCTGCTAAGAAGAATACCCAGGATTCTTTTTCCCGGCCCTGCAGCCAGGCACACAAGTCAGATCATTCTTCAAACTCATTAACCAGTCTAGGGATATGCTTTTTGATGCTTTAATGATAACCTAAACTTGGATAGGTGGTGGGTAATTGTAGGATAATCCAGTAACCCTTAGTAACAATTTGAAGACACTAAACTTTCTCCTTTATAACTGTGAGCCAAGTCCTTGCACAAGTAAACAATGGACTGAGCTTTGTAGTAGCAACTTGAGAAGATTGATCTTCCTCTTGGAAACCTGAGCAAAGTCCTTTCACTAAGAATTAAATAGACTAAGCTCTTCAGGACATTAGACACAATGTCCCCAATAAACCCGCTGACTCTAGCATAAGAGGGATGGCAGCAACACACTATCTCTAGGATCTCTCACATCAGTTTGCAGTCACTAATGTCCTGGGATAATTGGTTGCGTCCTTCTAATATCTCCCGGACACTCTCACCCTGTGATACCAGACTAGTTCCTTAGACGGCAGTCTCTCAGCAAAGCAAGCCTCCAGTTAGTCCAACTGATGCCTTGATAAACCATGGGCACATGGCAGAATTGCCCCTCTGCTCTCAGTCTCGTAGTATTTATACACACTCCCAGCTGCCATCTGGGCACCTCTCCCCAGGGATTGACCAGGGATGTATAAATATTCAGCTGCCGATTAGCCTCTCCCTGCCCACTAACATTCAGAACAATTCTGGACAACCAGGGGGAAGCAGTCAATCCTGCAGCCACTGAAACACAAAACAGACCAGAACAACCAAACACAGCTAACTGATTACAGTGAGCCAGAACTAAATTTGCCAAACTAAGAAATGTAGCTCCACTAGATACTAAATTGACCTAATCCTAGCACCTATCTAGGAGGGTGCTACATAATGGAAGCAGGTTAACACATTATCACCATATACTAAGCCAAGTTAGAACCAATATATACAAGACAGTGTTCAATCTAGAAGGGATGATCCTAGCAGAGAGGGGCTACTTTGGGCACTGTTCTGTTTCTCCAATCTAAGCATTGAAAGTGTGATCTCCGTAACTTACAGTTAGTTATGTTGAGATGTCAATAACCTCAATCGTGTTTGGATAAACAGACAGTGACTCGATCCAGACAACACCTTGTTGATCTTGTGAAGTTTAATCCATAAACTGTGAGGATCTTACAACAATGAACATCGGATAGGTCAAAAGATCATAATGTGATCCAGTCCACATGTGTGCAGAAATGCATTACTGGGAGAAGGGTGGGGCTAACTATACAGAATAAACTGAGATACAGGTAGGGGAGGAACCAGGGACAGAATAATACATATAACATTTAAAGGCATATCACAAGGCATGTGAAACATGACACTCCCCATCAAAATCTATGATTTCTATTATTAACAAACTTTAGTCAAAGTCCAAAGTAGGTCTTAAGTAAGTACTGAAGATTCTTTCCAAGAACACCTGCAAAACAAGAAGGAAGGGAAGAACAAGGGAAACAATGCAAACATTAACATATATTTGCAGATGTTGATCTCGATGGTCCAGGCTGTGACAAGGAAATATCCATCTTCAGAGGGGAAGGCAGTAACATGCATCAATCCTTCGTACCTCCCTTTGAATCAAGTTGATGACTTGTCTTCTTTGGGCAAAAGAAGTACTAGTTCCTTTATAGGACTGAAGTAAAAGTGTGCAGAACCTTCTTTCATTACTTTAACTTCTACTTTCCGTACTTTTCCATCAATACTTGGCATAGTCTTTGTAATAAGACCCATAGGCCAACAGTTGCGATGAGAATCTGTAGAACTTGAGATGAGTTTATCATTCAAGAGTACTGGTGGAGATAGCCATGATGTGTCCATAAATGCAGTAGTAGGCACTGCACGACTGCCGCGATCAGCAGGGTTGAGGTTAGTGGGAAGTGGTTAGTGCCATTGTTCAGGCTTGGAGAACTTCCTAATGCGTTCCATTCTGTTATTTGGTAGTCTCTTTCTTGGGGTATGAAATGGTAGAGGTGCTACCCAACTGTTGGAATCATCTTGGTAGAACTCTTTACTCAAGAATTTCAAGAATTCTTTGTCTTCCATGGTAGCTGCCAACTTATTGTCTTTAGTGGTTGCCTCGAACACTGTGTTGCTGATGTCGTCATCCCAGAAATGAAGAGCTTTCTTATCGTCTTGTATGATGTGCCGTTGTGCACTTTTTTCAAACAGTCTATCTTTCACATATATTGATGTGGTCGTTGTGCAGAACAAGTAGTCCATCCGTTCGGCAGGTTGTGTGTTTTAAAGGAAGAGACTGAGTAAGAGTTTGCCTTTGTCTTGACAGACATTGCCTATGATGACCCAGCCTAGATCCAGACACTGAGCATATGGTGCATGATGTGGACCATTGATTTGCTGACAAACCTTGTGCACCCTTAAGATGTCTCGGCCGAGTAACAGCAGGATAACAGCTCTTTCATCGAGGGCTGTTATTTGGTCTGCTATGTAGACATGTGCACAGCCAAAAAATTAGTTCATTTTCGTTTTCGTTTCATTTGTTTATTATTTTTTTCGTTTTTCGGGTCATTCGTTATGATCGCGATTCGTAAATTCGTCGATTCCTAAAATTCGTAAATGCGTTCATTCGTACATTCGTAAATTCGAACATTCGTTCATTCGTACATTCGTACATTCGTACATTTTTACATTTGTACATTTGTAAATTCGTACATTCGTAAATTCGTACATTTGTAAATTAGAAAATTCGGAAATTTGTAAATTCGAAGTTTGAAAATCCAAAAATACGAAAATTCAAAAATCTGAAATAGTAACTAACTATTAAATTATAGGTATTGTAATTTCCTTTCAAATTTGACTGTCAGTGAACGTAACAAATACGAATTTATCCAAAGTTACGAATTATCCAAAACGAATGCTGCATCTAAACAGATGGAACGGAACAAATTAATAATAAATAATAATAATAATAAAACGTTGTTATTATTATTGTTATTTATTATTATTAATTCATTACGTTACATTCCGTTTTTTCGGATCATTCATAACTTCGGATAAATTTGTATGTGTTACGTTCACTAACAGCCAAATTTGAAAGGAAATTACAATACCTATAATTTAAAAGTTACTAGTAATTACTAATAGTTAAGTTATTATTAGTTAACTATTATTTCAGATTTCCGAATTTTCGAATTTACAAATTTACAAATTCACTAATTTACTAATGTACGAATGTACGAATGTACATTCGTAAATTGCGAATGTACGAATGTACGAATGCCCGAATTTACGAATGTCCAATTTTATCGAATTTTATCGAATTTACGAATATTCGGAAAAAAATCGCTAAACGGGTTTTCGTTAATTCAGATATTCCGGAATTAACTAATTTGTCGAAATTCGTTACAAAACTAATTTGGAACGAAACGAATTGCACATGCCTACTGCTATGTCCTTCAAGTGAGAATGGTGAAAGGCAGCTTCAGGAGTAGGGATCTCCTCTTTGTTGGTTGGGATTTGGTTGCACTCAGTGATAGTGGGCAAGAATATTTCCACATTGTCATTCAGGGGAGCTACTACAAGACCGCTGGCTCTCCTACCTAAGACTTCTGTAGTGCTGGCACAAGTGCTCAGGGTATAAGGTAGAGCATCTCCTGTTATGTTCAACGGTTCAAAAAACTGTGTTCTTGCAAGAGATCTGTTGCTCTGCTCATCCAGGATGGTATACAGTATTATGGCCTTTTCAGGCTGACCTTTGGGGTATACACGAACCAAGCAAATCTTTGCACAGGATTTGTCGCAGAGTCCTTCTCCACAGACTTCTGTACATGTGCTGTTTGATCTGTGCGCTCCCTACCTTGCTTTGCCTCAGGAAGAATGTTTGTGAGTGTAGTAGAGTTGTGCGGATATTGATGAAGAGCTTGCACATGGTCATCACTGTCACACTCTATACATTTGATGATAGCTTTACAGTCCTTTGCAAAGTGTTCTGTGGAGGCACAGCATTTGTAGCAAACTCCAAATTTCTTTAAAAGTTCCTTACGTTCTTGTAGGGTTTTCTTTCTGAAGCCGATACATTTCTTAAGTGGACGTGATTTGTCATGTATCGGACATTGGCGATTTGGGTTCTCAATTTTCTTGTTTTGATCAGTCTTTTCGAGAACTGTAGCAGGTGCAGGTAGAACATTAGTCCTTTTCACTAACACTGGACCTCTATGGTCTCTGTGTGTCACACGTGTGTTCATAGGTCTTGGAGAGGGTGAACTGAGAGGGCTACAGTCACCGTATGAGAAACTTGGGTCATTCTTAGTGTCTGAAAAAATACCCAAAAACACTGCGCTTACTCAGTACAATAGCAGCTCACACAACAAACAAGGAAATTTGTAAAGAGTGCAGGTATATATAGTGTAGCGCTAGTTTAGAATACAAGGACTATTAAATTGCAAAAAATAAATGTATCAAACAATTGTTCATAACACCATGTGTTCCAAATGGTACTGAGAAAGATTCCAATAAGTATCTATTGCATAAAAAATCTGAGGACCAATGAAAAGTCCCAAACAGATGGTAGTGTTTATACATCACGTAGATAGCAGATTGAGAGAAGTAATACAAAATAATTGGATCCCCCGTATGGAAGCAATGCAGGCTTACCGGAACCGTTGGACTCATAGAAACGTATGTCCCCTGAGTCAGTAATGCTTGTATTGCCAACGGGCAATGAAGTGGGGTCTCCCAATGAAACGATATGGAATCCAGATGCTGTTCTAGGACTCTCAGCAAAATTCTTCCATATATAACCCGATCTCGTGGTGGCCCATAGAAGGTAAAAAAAGGGTCCGCATAGTATAATAACGTTTTTAAAAATAAAATTTATTTGAGGTAAAACACTTACATTCTCCGTATTAAAAAAGCGCTTATAGTAAAATTGTGGCAGGCAGTGGAGTCTCCCGACGCGTTTCGTCTACTCAGACTTCATCTGGGGTACCCTACCACTGCTGCCATACTCCCTTATATAGGTACCAAGACCCCCCTTGATGAGAATCCGGCATGTGCCAATTGTTTACATGCACTTCCGGGTATCGCCAAAATGGCGGCCCCACGTGCGTTCCAGGCCTCTTTCTGATACCCACTGTGCGTTCCAGCATTCCCTTATAGATGTTATATATAAAAAATAAATACACCAATTTACCACAGGATTCCAAAATATTATGAATAATGAGTGTCTAAATTGATGTGTGTAGTTGAAAACCGTAAAAAAAATAGTATGGACTAGAGAGGAATCATCCGGCTGTCTCACAGGAAATGTGTAGAACAGGATGGTGGCTCTTCATGATGCAAAAAAAAGCCATCTTCCACCCGAGTGGAGCGCAAGCTAGGCGGCCGTCCGCCGCATGCGTGCCACGCCTCAATGCAGCAGTAGACATGGCGCGATGTCGTCAATAGCGGTCCGGCCTGACAACGCGCCCACCGTTAAGGAAGTGACGCGCTATTGTCTAGCAAGTACTGTGTACTATGTAAATAAAACAGCTATATGTATAGGAAATAGCCTAATGTTTGTTCAGTGTGTATTTTGAAAACAAAAACAGTGTAAAATCCCTCATTATAGGACTAATTGTGATGTGATTACAGAAACAAAAATTATGAAAGTAATTAATAGAAGTACAGCAAATGTGCTGTGTGTAATAACAAATAGTGATCTATCTACGTGTTGATTACAGATACATATGTTTCACTGAACCAATAATTCTAGGTGTATATATTTATAGATATTCCACCCAAACACTTAGTGTAGCTGTCTGCTCTATGTGCAATATTGTTGTGAACTAAGAAAGAAAAAACCGTGACTCAAAAACCGTACCTAACAAATTAATATAAATATAATTTCTACCAAAAATCTCCTATACTTCATAGTCCTGGAGGATATACAAAAAATCCTCTATGATACAAGGTCCTAGAAGATATAGGTCCAAGACGGATTCTCAATGGGTGATCAATATTATACAAAAATACATACACCATATAAAAAATAACAAAAATGAAAATCAGATATTGACGTGTACAAAAATACACATAAAAAGTAAAAATTCATATGTGTAGTACCTATTTGTCTAAATGGATATGTCTAATCCCACCAACTTGTATGACCCTAAAATTAATTAATGAAGGTATTAATGCAATAGGCAACGCCTATTTGCCTATATGAATAAATCTAATCCCACCGATTCTAAGATTCATTAATGAAGGCATTGATATCTAGATCTACATTCATGCCCCATGGGTGGAGGGACCGTAATTCGTGGATCCAGAACATTTCTAAACGAGAAACGCCTCTGGTCAAGGCCCCGCCTCTCCATGGGGGAGTGTACTTATCAATTATCATAAATAGTGAGCCAGCAGGGTCACTATTATGAAACTCTTTATAGTGTCTGGGGACACTGTGTTTTGAGTCCCTACTTTTGATGAGACTGATGTGTTCACTCACTCTTATCGTGAAGGTTCTGGTTGTTTGGCCCACATATTGTTTGCCACACAGGCAAACAATTAAGTACACTATATATCTAGTATTGCATGTACAAAAGGGTTTGATAGTGTATCTCTTCCCTGTGACCGTCGAGGTGAATTCCATTAATTTTCTTCTTATCGGCATATTATGTCGACAGACAACACACTTTTTACAGGGATAAAACCCCGTCCAATCATGAAAAAAAGATGGGCGTACTGGAGGGTTAATGATATTGGGTGCTACATGTCCCTGTAGGGATGGTGCTCCCCTAAAGATAATCTTAGCTTGTTCCGGTAATATCTTTCTCAAGATATTATCTTGTCTTAGAACCCCCCAGTGTTTTTTCATGATACTCTTGATTTGTTTGTGTTGTATTGAGTATGTGGTTGACAACGCCCATTTATATGTGGTATCTGGTTCTCTCTCAGGTTTTGTTGTCAAAAAAGTATTTCTATCTGTGTTAATCACTCTTTGGAGTTCGGTATCCAGATCTGCTTGGTTGTACCCTTTGTCCAGAAATCTCTGTCTCAAGACTTCTGCTTGTGTAGTGAATGTATCCACATCGGTACAATTCCTACGGAGCCTTAGGAATTGGCTCCGAGGGAAAGCATTAAGCCAAGAGCTGTGATGACAGTTGTCTCTGGGGATAAAACTGTTTCGGTCTGTTGATTTAAAGTAGGTATTAAACTTAAATTGACCATCCACAATTTTAATTTCCAAATCCAGAAAATGGATCCCCGTTTTGCTGGCTTCGTATGTAAGAGAAATACCTCTGTTGTTGGAGTTCAGATCATCAAAGAAACTCGCCAAAGTCTCAAAGGTACCACTCCATAGGAGGAGGATGTCGTCGGGAGACTCCACTGCCTGCCACAATTTTACTATAAGCGCTTTTTTAATACGGAGAATGTAAGTGTTTAACCTCAAATAAATTTTATTTTTAAAAACGTTATTATACTTTATTTATTCTGAGCATGCGTGGCACTTTGTCCGTCGGATTTGTGTACACACGATCGGAATTTCCGACAACGGATTTTGTTGTCGGAAAATTTTATCTCCTGCTCTCCAACTTTGTGTGTCGGAAAATCCGATGGAAAATGTCCGATGGAGCCCACACACGGTCGGAATATCCGACAACACGCTCCGATCGGACATTTTCCATCGGAAAATCCGACCGTGTGTTCGGGGCATTAGTGTCTGCAATTCCTTTGGTGAACTCGCAGAAGTAGGAAAAAGGAGGAAAGGCAACTTTATGATTTTACTTTTACTTTGATCCAAGCGCTGCCCATTTTTCTTGAATGCCATATGGTAGCTTGAGAACAATAGGGTTGATGCCACGAGAGGTGTCAAGGTAACTGAGACCAGGTAAGTTGATGTCCGCCTTAGCAAGTTGAAGCTCTAATAGAACATCGCTGAGTTCTTGAAACTTTAGATTGTCTCTAGAAGAAATCTTTGGGAAGCTTTGCAACCGTTTGAATAAGGCATCTTCAATGGCCTCTGGGCTGCCAAAGGTACGTTCAAGTCTGTCCCAAGCAGCATTAAGGCCTGCAGTGGGGTTGTCGATGTGAACTGCTTTGAGCCTCTTGATGCGTTCAGTTGATTGGGGACCTAGCCATCTGATGAGCAGATCTAATTCCTCTGTGGCATTATTATTATTATAATACGCGATTTATATAGCGCCAACAGTTTACGCAGCGCTTTACAATGTATAGGGGGGACAACACAATTGCAGTACAGTTCAATACAAAAGGTACAGGAGGGCCCTGCTCGTAGAGCTTACATTCTAAAGGGAGGGGGTGGTGGTACAAAAGGTAATAGCTGCAGAGAATGATTTGAATAGGGTGTCATTGATGTCTAGCATTGACGTCTAGGTCACTCATAGTGGCCTTAAAGGTGGATTTCCACTGTAATTTTCAGGCTTGTCATCAAACTTGGTGAGGCCTGTCTTAGTGAGCTCTCTGCGGAGCATGTATTTAGCAAACTGTGACATGTCCGTGTTCTCAGACTTTAGATGCATGACTGCAGGTGGAACAGAGCTAGTTGTAATGGCTGGTGCATTGACATTAAGTGACTTGGGAACATATGTTGGTGGAAAGGCATTCAATGCTGGAACTGGCTTAAAGTTCATTGACATGTTGGTTTGTAGCTGTAGATTAGTGTGCTTGCCAGGAGGTACTTGGTTAGTGCCAAAGTAAGGTGGACAGTCTGTTATATGCATACCAGTGTCTGCTGCTTGCTGAGATGCTGCAGTCTGGTGTACTGGAATATATAAAGGCAAATTGTCTTGAGGTACAGTAGGTGCAGATAAGAGACTTTGATTGAGTGCTTTGGTTGCTGTGACTGGGAGTTGGTTTTCTGGAGAGGTATGTGAAGAATCTGAGGCATAAGATACAAATGAGTGTCTGCAACTGTTGTCTCTTTTGCTTTCACTAGCGGCTTGTTCTAAGACCCTTAACCTTGCCATGGCTGTGGTATGCTCACATTGTTTCTCCAAAACATCCATTTCTGCTTTCTGGCGTGCAGCCTCTGCTTTCTGGTGTGCAGCTTTGGTTTCTATTTCTGCTTTCTTTTGGGTGAAAGCTGCCTGAATTGTAGATGCTTCAGCGTTTGCACGGGCCTTTATGAGTTGTTGACTGAGTGCAGAAGATCTTGATTATAGGGATTTGGAAGATCTTGTGGAGCGTCTAGTAGATGCAGAGCGATAAGATCTGGATTCATGAAGCCGTGTTATTCTCACTTCCGCCTTTGTCTTTGTTTGCACCACTAAATTGTCTCTTTCAAGATTGAGCTCCTCAAATCCCTTTAATTCTTCCAATGACCCTTGAGTGTTGTACCGCTTTAAGAGATCAGTATATTTAACACAAAGTCTTTGATAACTCTCATAAGCAACATTCAATTGCTTGATAGCGCCCTCTAGTTGTAATGGCTCATGAGATTGTTGGGAGAGAGCAGACATGCATTTAAAGGGGTTGTAAAGGTTCACGTTTTTTCACCTTAATGTATCCTATGCATTAAGGTAAAAAAAAATCCAACAATGCCGGCCCCCTCAGCCCCCCGTTTTACTTACCTGACCCCTCGAAAGTCCCACGCTCGCTCCCGACATCCTCTTCATCGCTCAGCCTGGCCGTTGATTGGCTAGAGTGGATGGGTTGAAAGCAGAGCAGCCATTGGCTCGCGCTGCTGTCAATCACATCCAATGATGCGGCGCACCAGGGGGCAGGGCTGAGCGCGCCCGCAAGACCTAAACACCATGCGAGAGAGCTCGCATGAAGGTGTTTAGTTCTTGCGGGATGGAGCTGACACAGCCGCCGAGGGACCCCAGAACACCAGGTTCGGGGCCACTCTGTGCAAAACGAGCTGCACAGTGGAGGTAAGTATAACATGTTTGTTATTTAAAAAAAAAAATACCTTTACAACCCCTTTAACAGTATTAGACCATAAGTCATTGATATTAAATAGCAGTTCTTCTTTGTCAGCTTTAAAGCGGAGGTCCGCTGAAAAAAAAATATTAAAAGCCAGCAGCTACAAATACTGCAGCTGCTGACTTTTAATATATGGACACTCACCTGTCCAGGGAGCCCGCGATATCGGCAGCCGAAGCCGATCCGTCCGTCGGCTCTCGGCTGCTGCCGCCGCCATCCTCGGTAGGGGAATAAGGAAGTGAAGCCGTGCGGCTTCACTTCCTGGTTCCCTACTGCGCAAGCGCGAGTCGCGCTGCGCGTCCTCTCTGGTTCCTGCTGTGTTCTGTGGTCTCACAGAATACAGCGGTGGAGGACAGTGTAGGCGCCGGAAGTGGCGTAGGTCACCGCAAGCGCCGCAGTGATTTATGCCAGGAGGTGGGAGCAAATACCTGTATTAGACAGGTATCTGCACCCTCCTCCCCCCTGAAAGGTGCCAAATCTGACACCGGAGGGGGGGAGGAATCCAAAAAGTGGAAGTTCCATTTTTGGGTGGAACTCCACTTTAAGATTCTCTTTCCAGGTTGGTTTTGTTAAAGTGGTGGGCCAGCTGAAAAAAAACAATTTTAAAAGTCAGCAGCTACAAACACTGTAGCTGCTGACTTTTAATAAGCACACCTACCTGTCCAGAGTGCCCGCGATGTCGGCCACCCGAGGCCGACCTGTCCCTCGGGTCCCGGCGCCGCCGTTCAAACAAAGGGAAACAGGAAGTGGAGCCTTGCGGCTTCACTGTCCGTTTCCTACTGCGCATGTGCAAGTCGTGCAGCACTTTGTGAACGGGGCGCGCTGTGTTGTGGGACACACACAGTTCCCAGAACACACCGCGCCCCATTCCCCAGAAGACAATGCGAGGAGGAGAAGACTGAAGATCACCACGGTGTAGCAAGTGGCAGATTAGGACGATCTGCCTAGCAACAGCCATTTCTGGTAAGTTACATTTTTTTTTTTCTCAAAATTTTTAGGAACGTTTTCATGTAATTTTTTTTTTTTTTTTTTTAGGGTGGCCCTCCACTTTAAGCGTTTTTCCCATTGGTTTGATTCAGGGTTTAATTCTTCATCTGGAAGGAGTACTAAACCTGGCTGTGCATCCCCAGATTGCATATTGTCTTGCTGAAACATCTTGTTAACAAGGAGGGGGTTTATAGTACAGTTTTCAGCAGCAGAGAAATGTATCAATTTGCTGTGTCTGAGATCAGGTTTTTTAGGCTGCAGTTTAAGAGAGGTTTACTCTGACTTTCTTATAGGATTACACAGACAAAAAGCCATGTGCTGATGCATACAGAGGCAGCGTATAAGCTATTTGTATGAACATTCACAGCAGTAATATTGTCCTACATACAGGCTTGTGTATTAATGGCTGTACTGACTGATAGCTGCTATTTCCAGTGTCCATATAACCTCTCTCAGTGGTTCCAGAGCTAGCAAGGATCAGATCTTTTGATTGATCTTTCTAATGCCGCGTAAACACGACCGGACTTTACGGCATACTTGGTCCTGCGGACCGGAGTCCGTCGGACAATTCGATCGTGTGTGGGCTCCAGCGGACTTTTTTTCCCCAACAGTTCGACGGACCTAGAAATGAAACATGTTTCAAATCTTTTCGACGGACTCGAGTCCGGTCGAAAAGTCTGCTCGTCTGTATGCTAGTCCGACGGACAAAAACCGACGCTAGGGCAGCTATTGGCTACTGGCTATGAACTTCCTTGTTTTAGTCCGGTCTCACGTCATCACATACGGACTTTGGTTGATTGTGTGTAGGCAAGTCCGTTCATTCGGAAAGTCCGTCGTAAATGTCCGTCGAAAAGTCCGCCGGACAAAGTCTGCCGTAAAGTCCGGTCGTGTGTACGTGGCATAAGGATGTATTGACTGATCTTTCTAACGATCTTTTGACTGTTCTGTCTCTCCAATCTAAGCACTGAAAGTGTGATCTCCGTAACTTACAGTTAGTTGTGTTTAGATGTCGATAACCTCAATCTTATTTGGATAAACAGACAGTGACTCGATCCAGACGACACCTTGTTGATCTTGTAAAGTTTAATCCATAAACTGTGAGGATCTTACAACAAAGAAAATCGGATAGGTCAAAAAGATCATAATATAATCCAATCCACATGTGTGCAGAAATGCATTACTGGGAGAAGGGTGGGTTTACAGAATAAGCTGAGATACAGGAAGGGGAGGAACCAGGGTCAGGATAATACATATAACATTTAAAGGCATCTCACAAGACATGTGAAACATCACAGGCACCAACAGGCTCCAGTAATAAGTGCAGGCCTTGGTAACCATATAATCAATTTTAGCTGCCTGCCTGGATGCAATTTCAATATTTTCAACTGCATCATGCTGCCAGAACTTAGTTCCCTCGGTTGCCTCTCCTCCAGGCTGATCTTATTGAGGAGCTATTGTCTCCAGAAGATCTAGAAAAGCCCCTTTCGACCTTATATGGGGCGCTTCTGGGGGCTAACTTTTCTGAGTTGGACTTATTGTGGGAATTATGGCAAACAGCCCTGGATAAAGAAGATTGTGAGGACTGTCTGGAACAAGGTCCTAAGCTAGTTATCTCCTTCAAGGATAAGTTAATTCAAGTGCAATTTTTACATAGGGTTTATTATACTCCCCTGAGACTCTACCCGGATGGAGACCCCAGCTGCCCTCGATGTCGGTTGCACCCAGGATCATATTTTCATATGTTCTGGGATTGCCCCATAATTGCATCTTATTGGTCTAATATTTTTTCCAAGATTAATTTCAGGTTGCAACTGTCTTTGCCTATTTCCCTGGAACTAGCTTTATTAGTTATTCATGGAGATAACCAACGCTCCCACCGCTCCAAGTTATTGATTTCCTATCTTTTGTAAAAAAAAAAATCCTAGTGAAATGGGCCTCACCGACCCCATCCCCGGAACTATCTTCCTGGGAAGCAATGGTGGATGCAGACCTACCTATGTATAAGATCACATTTATGAATAAAGGTTGCCCTGGAAGTATGACAAAGTTTTGTCCCCCTGGACTTCTAGTTAAGGTGACAATTAGTGTTTTCCTATTGATGTTGGGACGGGGAGCACTGGACAGGGTGATGGGATGGGTATTTTTTTGGCTGGGGAAGCAATGGTGGATGCAGACCTACCTATGTATAAGATCACATCTATGAATAAAGGTTGCCATGGAAGTATGACAAAGTTTTGTCCCCCTGGACTTCTAGTTAAGGTGGCAATTAGTATTTTTCCTATTGATGTTGGGACGGGGAGCACTGGACAGGGTGATGGGATGGGTATTTTTTTGGCTCGTTTCCCTTTTTCCACCCTGTTCCCCTTTGACCACCCCTCCACTCCTCCCCCCCCCCACCCCCTTCCATCTTCGCTGCTCCTCAACCTTGCTTCCAGGTACATAATAATTGGCTGTTGAATTCTTTATGTTATGTTATTTATACCTTTAAGTGTCTTCATTGCATTTGTGTTTTCTTTTTGTGCTATCAGTTGCTGGATATGTCAGGCATTGTGCCATGTCATTGTATATATTCTTCTAATGTTCTGAAATAATTTTCAATAAAGCACTCCTATTTTGTTAAAAAAACAAAACAATATAATTGAAATCTTCAGCTCTGCATTGAGATGTGTAGCTGTAGTTACCCTTTGATGGCCCTGTGGTTAGCTTCTGAGTTTGCTATTTTGGAAAGAGGAAACAGGTCGTGTT
This sequence comes from Lithobates septentrionalis, assembly GCA_037952835.1. Lineage (NCBI taxonomy): Eukaryota > Metazoa > Chordata > Amphibia > Anura > Ranidae > Lithobates > Lithobates septentrionalis. The sequence goes on from JBBDGP010002107.1 coordinate 57,091, forward strand.
TTGTAGAAGTGTCTTCAGAGAACCTTGATTGTGCAGCTACATGTAAGCTTACCGGGCAAAGCAAAAAAAGACACTAACCACAGGAAGCTCAGACAGAGGGGGTGAGTAGATGGGGATGAGCTAACTAGATGGGTTGCAAGAGTCAAAAATCACACCATACAGTACCGTAAACCCCACACTATGGTGTTTATTTAATAAAGCTAGAGAGTGCAAAATTAATCACAATTCTGCATAGAAACTAATCAGCTTCCAGGTTTTATTGCCAAAACTTAATTGAACAAGCTGGGGTTAGAAGCTGAAGTTTCTATGCAGAAATGTGACTAATTTTGCACTCTTTAGCTTTAGTAAATAAACCCCTATATGGCAAAGATAATGAAAAGACTTTAGCGTCAGCATTTTCAGGAATGCAACAACCCCAAAAAAGAGTTATGCCCCGTATACACAATCTAATTTTCCGACAACAAAACCGTGGATTTTTGTTCGAAGGTTGTTGGCTCAAACTTGTCCTGCATACACACGGTCACACAAATGTCGGCCAAAAATTCCGAACGTGAGAACGCGGTGACGTACAAGACGTACGACGAGCCGAGGAAAAGGAAGTTCAATAGCCAGTGCGGCTCCTTCTGCTTGATTCCGAGCATGCGTGAACTTTTGTGCGACGGACTTGTGTACACACGATCGGACTTTCCGACAACAAGTTTTGTAGGCGGAAAATTTGAGAACCAGCCCTCAAGCATTTGTTGGCGGAAAGTCCAACAGCAAATGTTCGATGGAGCATACACACGGTCGGACTTTCCGAAAACAAGCTCACATCCAACAATTCCCGTCGGAAAGCCCGACCGTGTGTATGCTCCATTAGAGTTCTAGACTGGAGAAGGATACGAATCACTGTACAACCTGACTCCATAGACTCTGTGTTATCAGGAAATTATTAGGGGACAGTGGAAGGAGCGGAGGATCAGAGAAGACCGGATCAAACAGCATTTTCACCCAATGCAGAGGATTAACCCCTTAGGTTCCACAGTGAGTATAACAAGCATGCTTTACTGCATATGGTAGTAATATGGTAGTTCTAGTGGTAGAAGAGAAAAGTGCAACAAGGACAAACTTAGGGAGAAATCAATAGATCTCTAACAATCAACCAGGATAACTACTCCTGGCAAATAAATTTGTTAAGAGCTCCCTGCCTAAACTACAGGGTGCTACACAGACATTTCTAAAATTCTATTTTCACTTTGTCATTATGGGGTACGGAGTGTAGATTAATGAGAAAAAAAAAAAGAATTTAAACAGCTGTAGTATTAGGCTGCAACATAACAAAATTGAGAAAAGTGAAGGGGGTCTGTATACATCAGGAATGCACTGTACATTGTATACCATTCTAGAAGGAGCAATTTGTTTTCCACCACATCTCAAGCATTGAGTCATCTGCAGATATCTTGTTGCATTTTACTGAAATGACTCTTATCTCTTTAGATGGTTTCCTGCATCTCTTTAGCTCTCTCACTTCCCCTCCTGTCACTTGCATCTGATGACTTTCACTTTCACAACCCAGTGAAACATACCTACTTGGCTGGTTAATTAACAGCAAACAACAAGCGTGGTGCATACCCTCACTCTGGACGAGAGCAAAGTGTGTTTGTTAGGTTAAGCTCACACGGGTGTTGCAAGAAAAGCTTTTTAAAATGTTTTTTAAATCCAGAAAGCAGTGGCTGCTGGTGTTTTTTTTTATTAGGGGGGTGGCAAACCACCCCTGGTACTTACCCCATCTAAATTGCGGGCTCCTATGGGTGGCGAGCAGTGGCTGAATTGCGGGCTCCTACGGGCGGGTTGCGGGCTCCTACGGGCGGTGGGCAGCAGGCGGGTTGCGGACTCCTAGGGCGGTGGGCGAGTTGCGGGCTCCTACGGGCGGCGGGCAGCGGCTTATGTGTCCTCTCCTCCTCTTCTGCATCGTGGCGGCTTTCGCCGTGCAGCTCCGCCCTCCTCCTCATAGGCGTGCAATAGGATCGCCTGTCCTTTCAGCCAATCAGGTGACGTTTCTCAAGACCCACTTCCTGATTCGCTGGGAGGAGGATCAGTGTGACGATAGCGAATATTTATTTGCTATTGTCACACAACTGGGTGGGATCGGGGCGCAGTGCTCTGTGCCCCGAGCCCACCCTTTTTTTTGAAGCCTATTAGAGCCTCTAGTTCTAATCATGTGCTTAAAAAAAACACACCCCCACCATTGGAATCCATGCGTCCGGCGCCCTGTATGTAGATCAGGGGGCCAGACGCCCGTGCGGCCTCTATGGACGGCTGCCATTGCCGGAAAGTATAAGGCCCCTTGCACACAAGGTCATTCAGCTGCAGCGCGTCGCTCCTGATGCTTTAATGTGCTCAGAAGGGACAGGTGCAGCAGCTAGCCCCGCTGCGGGCAGTCTGTCAAAGTATTTGGCAGGTCTTGGCTGAATGGTACCGGAATTTAAAGTGGAGTTCCACCCAAAAGTGGAACTTCCACTCATCAGATTCCTCCCCCCCTCCGGTGACACAGTTGGCACCTTTCAGGGGGGAGGGGGGTACAGATACCTGTATATTACAGGTATCTGTACCCACTTCCGGCATAGATAGCCGCAGAATCTGCGGTTATTTACGCCACTTCCTGCTCCCTCCCCGCTGCCTGCTGGGAAACACACGGGTCCCAGAGGCAGCAGGGAGCATCCTTATTGCGCGGCGCGACTCGCGCATGCGCAGTAGGGAACCGGGAAGTGAAGCCGCACGGCTTAACTTCCTGATTCCCTTACCGAAGATGGAGGCGGCAGCACCCGAGGACGGAGAGACGCTTCGGCCTCGGGTGCTGACATCGCGGGCGCCCTGGACAGGTAAGTGTCCATGTTTTAAAAGTCAGCAGCTGCAGTATTTGTAGCTGCTGACTTTTAAAAAAAAATTTTTCGGCGGCGCCCCGCTTTAAGGCCCTGTGAGCATAGCTTCCAACTGTCCCTCTTCCTTTTTCCTCCTCATTTGTCCCTCATTTTAGTCTGATCTGTAAAGTTGTATATAAAATGCACTTTTTATCTTACAAAAAGTGTTTCCCAGTGCTAAACCTTTCATCCGATTTCTAAATTGCTGCATTTGTACATTTCAAAAGCCAATTTAAAGAAATAGTAGTGATATGAAAAAAAGCACTTGTGGGTTTAACTAATAATATTTTTGTTTAATTCTCATTTAACCACTTCCTAGCCGCCCACCGCACATATAGTGCCTTGCAAAAGTATTCACCCCCTTGGCTTTTTATCTATTTTGTTATATTACAGCCTTTAGTTCAATGTTTATTTTAATCTGAATTATATGTGATGGATCAGAACACAATAGTCTAAGTTGGTGAAGTAAAATTAGAAAAATATATACATAAAACTATTTTTCAGAAATAAAAAAATGATAATTGGCATGTGCGTATGTATTCACCCCCTTTGTTATGAAGCCCATAAAAAGCTCTGGTGCAACCAATTACCTTCAGAATTCACATAATTAGTGAAACGATGTCCACCTGTGTGCAATCTAAGTATCACATGATCTGTCATTACATATACACACCTTTTTGAAAGGCCCCAGAGGCTGCAACACCTAAGCAAGGGGCACCACTAACCAAACACTGCCATGAAGACCAAGGAACTCTCCAAACAAGTAAGGGACAATGTTGTTGAGAAGTACAAGTCAGGGTTAGGTTATAAAAAATTATCCAAATCTTTGATGACCATATGAAGACCAAATGGAAAGAACATGGCACAACAGCAAACCTGCCAAGAGACGACCGCACACCAAAACTCACGGACCGGGCAAGGGGGGCATTAATCAGAGAGGCGGCACAGAGACCTAAGGTAACCCTGGAGGAGCAGCAGAGTTCCACAGCAGAGACTGGAGTATCTGTACATAGGACGACAATAAGCCGTACGCTCCATAGAGCTGGGCTTTATGGCAGAGTGGCCAGAAGAAAGCCATTACTTTCAGGAAAAAACAAAATGGCATGTTTTGAATTTGCGAAAAGGCATGTGGGAGACTCCCAAAATGTATGGAGGAAGGTGCTCTGTTCTGATAAGACTAAAATTTAACCTTTTGGCCATCAAAGAAAACGCTATGTCTGGTGCAAACCCAACAGATCACATCACCCAAAGAACACCATCCTCACAGTGAAACATGGTGGTGGCAGCATCATGATGTGGAGATGTTTTTCAGCAGTCGGGACTGGGAAACTGGTCAGGGTTGAGGGAAAGATGGATGGTGCTAAATACAGGGATATTCTTAAGCAAAACCTGTACCACTCTATGTGTGATTTGAGGCTAGAACGGAGATTCACCTTCCAGCAGAACAATAACCCCAAACACACTGCTAAAGAAACACTTGAGTGGTTTAAGGGGAAACATGTAAATGTGTTGCCTAGTCAAAGCCCAGACCTCAATCCAATAGAAAATATGTGGTCAAACTTAAAGATTGCTGTTCACAAGCGCAAAGCATCCAACTTGAAGTAGCTGGAGCAGTTTTGCCAGGAGGAATGGGCAAAAATCCCAATGGTAAGAAGTGGCAAGCTCATAGAGACTTATCCAAAGTGACTTGGAGCTGTGATAGCCGCCAAAGGTGGCTCTACAAAGTATTGACTTTAGGGGGTTGAATAGTTATGCACATTGACTTTTTCTGTTATTTTGTCCTATTTGTTGTTTGCTTCACAATAAAAAAATAACATCTTCAAAGTTGTGGGCATGTCCTGTAAATTAAATGATGCAAATCCTCAAACAATCCATGAGAGTTCAAGGGTATGCCACATAATTTGCAAAAGGGGTATATCATTAGTAGGTACCATCATCCTAAATATGAATAAAGCAGAGAGTGGGATTGAAAGAGGAACCAGAGCAGAGACCTCTCCAATAGGGTCCTGCCTCTTTCAGAGGGAGCGGGACTATTACGGTACCATGAGGAGAAAAAGACTTTGTTTAAAAATAGTAAATTTATTTCAAAATGACAATAAAAAGTCCTGCAAGGGACATGTAATATACATTATCATGATTTAACATACACAAACACATTTAGTGATTGTTACAGCATTGTTGACACTAAGTTGGTATAACTGATGCCCACACAGATGCATGGACAGAGGTTATGTAATATGATACTTGCAGGAGTGAGCTCTACAGTTTCGCGGTCACAGCCGCTTCTTCAGGAGGCGTCTGATAGTATGTAATCTATAAAGATGAGGGAAACAATACAGTATCAACATAACAAGCAAAAATAAATGAACAGTGTGTCAGAAGAGGTATACAATTGATATTGGAGAACAATATTGAAATTTGAGAATTGCACTCACCAAACTATAACCTCAAGGGTTCTCTGGAGCGATGCTGTGAGACGCCCTCAAAAGGCGTTCCCCCGGGGGCGGGCCAGGGAGGCAAATTGGGGTGATACTATTGTAAGAGATTCAATAAAATCAAATTTTTGGATTTATACGGTGTGTGTTCTACTTGAGAGACCACCCGGGAGTGCCAAGTTTATAGGTGAAGAGGGATAAAAAGAAAGAAAAGGAAAGGGGGAGATAATAGACCAGGAATAGAAACCAAGGGATGGTGAAGGGAAGGGAGGAATGAAGAGAATCAGGGAGGGGGAAGGGAACAGGGGGGGGGAAGGGGGGGGAGGGTTATTTGGTAGAGAGAGGGGAAGGAGGGGAGGGAAGAAAGGGATGATGGATGGGGGGGAAAAAAGGGGGGGGCCGGAGAGGCGACTGGGGGATCACTTATATGCCTCTACAAATGGCAAGCTCACTACTGTGGGCCGCCATATAGGCATTCACCATCGCTTCAACCTTGATTACATCCGGTTCACCGTGTTAGACGTTGTCCCTGAAGAACCCCGAGGGGGCAATTGGGACCGCAAAATTTTAAAACGTGAGTGTCACAAGTCAATACTCACCGAGGCCGAGATGCCGAGAGCGGCTTGCCCTTACGACCACGCGCACCCGAACCCCCGAAAGTGAGACAGGGGATCGGAAGCACGCGGAGGCACGGGTCTCCGGTAAAGCTGATGGGAAGACTCCGGATGGCTTGGATGGCAGGAAGTCTTCTGGAGGAGTGCCTGGAAGTGCAAGAACAAAGGTTAAGAGGGATCAGACTGGTGGTTAGGAAGTCCTTATGACTGAGGGGATCAAGGGAGGTGGCAGCCCCGTGAGGAGTATGGTTGGAGACACAGGCAGAGGCCAGGAGGTCCAGCAGGTCTGGAGTGATCCTTAAACAGGCAGAAGGTCAGGGTATCTGGCAGACAGAGAGTGGTCGTATACAGGCAGAAGATCAGGGTATCCAGCAAACAGAGAGTGGTCGTTGTTCAGGCAGAGGGTCAAGGTATCCAGCAAGCAGAGAGTGGTCGTTGTTCAGGCCGAAGGTCGGGGTATCCAGCAAGCAGAGAGTGGTCGTAGGTACAGGCAGGGGGTCGGTTTCACAAGAGACAGGAAGCAGGAGTTCAAACACAGGCAGGGTAGACTGACGACAAACCAGCAACCCGACTGGGTGCTGGTGTTGTCTAAAGTAACCTCCCAGTGGGCGCGTCAGCATGACGTGCTACCGGGCACCCGCACGGGCGACGGCGCGCACACGTGGGCCGCCGTGCACCCGCACGCGCCGCACCATCAGGCCGCGAACGGGTGCACGTCTCAACAGCAACCCCCTGCGCATGCGCCCCGCAGCCCGGCGAACGGAGGTGACTTGTCTTCCGTGACAGTGCCCCCCTCCTAAGGGCGGACACTGGACGCCCAGGCTAGACATCAATTCCGGATGGTCTTCGCAGGCTCCCATGAATTGTCTTCAGGTGGGTATCCCTTCCATTGGATCAGGTACTGTAATTGTCTGCCCCTCTTTCTACAGCCCAGGATAGCCTCCACCTCGAACTCGTTCTCACCGTCCACCCTGATTGGTGGGGGAGGAACCTCACCTCTTTCTGGAAACGGACTGGGTACAACAGGCTTCAGTAAAGATACATGAAAGACAGGATGGATCTTGTATGTTCTAGGCAGGGCTAACTCCATGGCCACAGGGTTGATGATCCTTTTGATAGGAAAAGGACCAATAAATTTAGGTCCTAGTTTTCGGGATGGCAACTGCAGCTTGAGATTAGAGGTGGACAACCAAACCTCCTCCCCTATGTTAAATGTTGGATTCTCCTTCCTGCCTCGGTCATACTGCTCCTTGTAGGCCCTTTGAGCTTTCTGTAGCATACTTTGGATTTCTTGGAAGTTAGTTTGTAAGGATATTATTCTGTCCTGTACTGCAGGAACTGTTATTTCAGGGGTGTCCTTAGTCAGGAACGTGGGGTGAAACCCGCAATTGGCCCAAAAGGGCGTTTGGTTGGTAGCCGCGTGGACTGAGTTATTATACGCAAATTCCGCGTATGGAAGGAGTTTTGCCCAATCATCCTGAGATCCTGAACAGAAGCAACGGAGGTACTGCTCCAGAGTTTGATTTGTCCTCTCCGTTTGGCCATTGCTCTGAGGGTGATAGGCTGATGAGAGGCATACTTTAATATCCAAGGCCTTACAAAGTTCTTTCCAAAATTTGGACGTGAATTGCGCGCCTCTGTCAGACACTATATTCTTTGGTACCCCGTGAAGTCTTATGACTTCTTTCAGAAAAACGTTGGCTGTTTCTACTGCGGAAGGAGTACCTACCATAGGTAGGAAGTGGGCCATCTTAGACAGACGGTCGACCACAACGAAGATGGTAGTGTAGCCTTCTGAGGCTGGTAGATCCACAATAAAGTCCATAGACACGTCGGACCATGGTCGTTCTGGAATGGGTAGTGGTTTAAGTAAACCCCAGGATTTGGTGTTCTGGCCCTTGTTGCGTTGACAACGGAGGCAAGAGGCCACATATTCCCTGCAATCTCGTCTCCAACCCGGCCACCAGAAGGAGCGAGAGATCAAGTCAGCTGTCTTCCTAACTCCGAAGTGACTGGCCAATTTATGGTCGTGGCACATCTTGAGGGAGGTTAACCGAGTCTGTTGGGGTACAAAAATTTTGCCCCGGACCCAAAAGAGACCTTCGTCTTTCCTCAGGGATTGTACCTCCGGATCAGTACATGTATTGGACGATCTCTTGATTGAAGACATTAGGTCTGTCTGTGTCAACCCAAGAAAATTTTGAGGTGCAAGAATTGTACTTGGTTCTGAAGTCTGGAGGTCTGCTGAGAACATCCGGGAAAGGGCGTCTGCTTTTCCATTCTTAATGCCAGGCCTGTAGGAGATATGGAAATTGAAGCGCGAAAAGAACAGGGCCCAACGAGCTTGTCTGGGTTTGAGGCGTTTTGCTGTTCGGAGGTACTCAAGATTTTTGTGGTCTGTGAAAATCATCACTGGATGAAGTGCCCCCTCAAGTAAGTACCTCCATTCTTCCAGGGCAAATTTTATTGCCAGCAGCTCCCTGTCACCTACGTCGTAGTTTAGTTCTGCCGCACTGAGTTTCCGAGAAGCAAATGCGACTGGATGTAAGATGGCCTTGGGTCCTTGTCTCTGAGAAAGGATTGCTCCCGTGGCTATTTCTGACGCATCCACTTCCAATATGAACGGATGAGAAGGATCAGGATGCCGGAGAATAGGAGCGGAACTGAATAGATCCTTTAGCTTTATGAAAGCTTCTTGTGCTGCTTGGGACCACTGGAATGAACCGTGCCGACGGGTTAACTGAGTGATGGGTGCCACTATGGCAGAGAATCCAACGATGAACTTCCGATAGCAGTTAGCGAACCCTATAAAGCGTTGGACCCCTTTCTTATCAGAAGGAGCTGGCCACTCCTGGATAGCCTGTATCTTTTGAGGATCCATCTCTACTCCATTTGCCGAAATGATGAACCCTAAGAATTGCACCACTGATCTCTCAAATTCGCACTTCTCCATTTTTAGATAAAGCTTGTGCTGTCTCAAAATGGTCAGAACTGTTCTGACGTGATCCCTATGAAGTTCCAGTGTAGATGAAAAAACTAAGATATCATCCAGGTAGACTACAAGGAAGTCATCTAGGTATTTGCGGAAAATGTCATTCACCAGGTGTTGGAACGTAGCCGGGGCGTTACAGAGCCCAAAGGGCATCACCAAGTATTCGAAGTGCCCGAACCTCGATCTGAAGGCCGTCTTCCATTCATCTCCAGCTCTAATTCTGATAAGATTATATGCCCCTCGGAGATCCAATTTGGAGAAGATTCTGGCTGACCGAAAGCGTTGGAACAACTCTGGGATGAGCGGCAATGGGTACCGATTCTTGATAGTAATGTTGTTCAACTGCCGGTAATCCACACAGGGCCTAAGAGAACCGTCCTTCTTACCGACAAAGAAGATACCTGCTCCGGCAGGTGAAGATGAGGGACGGATGAACCTCTTTTCCAGGTTCTCGTCTATATATTGCTTGAGGGCCTCCAGCTCTGTTTCGGAAAGGGGAAAGATACGACCAAAAGGAATTGCTGATCCTGGCAATAGGTCGATTGGACAGTCGTATGGTCGATGAGGTGGAAGGCGATCGGCCATTTGTTTGCTGAAAACTTCCTGGAACTCATGATACTCCTGAGGGACATGCTGGAGGTTAACTGAAGGAGCTGAGATCGTAGCACAGATCTTGGGTTTCGGAGGGCGGCAGTGCTGAGAACAGTAAGAGGAGGGAAATGAGACCATCTTAGAACTCCATTGGATAAGAGGATCATGGGCTTGTAGCCAAGGTAAGCCTAGGATGACTGGGAACATGGGAGAGTGGATAAGGTCCAGGCGTAGAAGTTCTTGGTGTCCCGAATTGGTGGTGGCTAGAATAGGTCGAGTCTCTTGGGTGATTGGGCCTGAGCTGGGAAGGGACCCATCCGCCAAGTGGACCTGTAGGTGTTGCGTTTTAGGTTGTAAAGGCACATGCAAGGTTCGGGCCAGAGCAGCGTCCATAAAGCAGCTACATGCACCTGAGTCAATGATCGCCGGTAGGCGGGATTCCCCTTCCGGTAGCTGTAATGAGATAAATAACATCACGTAAGACTTAGAGGTATTGTTATCTTGGTAGGTCATTGTTTTGGGTTGAAAAGACTTACTAGGCCTTATCGGGCAGTTGCGCAGAAAGTGACCGGCACCCCCGCAATAGAGACACAGGTTGGACTGCCATCTACGTTGTCTCTCTTCGGAGGTAAGTGGTGGTCGTACTAAACCAAGCTGCATCGGTTCGGAATCGGGAAGTGTAGTAGGTCCTGCTGTAATGGGTGAAGACACTGGAATGGGTTGGAGTCTTGGGGTTGTCCATGCTGGGCGAGGATTTTGGAAACGTTCTGACCGACGTTCCCTCAAGCGCCTATCTAATTTGGTAGCTGCCTGAATTAACTCCTCCAAAGATGTGGGGGTTTCCATCCTGGCTAGCTCATCCTTGAGGAGCTCTGATAGACCTTGGCGGTACTGGTAGCGTAAGGCTGGCTCATTCCAGTTAGTGTCGGCCGCCCATTTGCGGAATTCCACCGTGTAATCCTCAATTGGTCTCCTTCCCTGGACAAGATGATGCAGGATAGCTTCGGCGGTGGCCATACGCTGTGGGTCATCATACAGCTGGGCCATACTTTCAAAGAATGTATCAATAGTATTAAGCACCGGACTCCCTGATTCCATCAGACCGTGTGCCCAGGCCTGAGGTTCCTCTGACAGCAAAGAAATCGCAAATCCCACCATGACCACTTCTGATGCGAAGGTTCGGGGTTGCAACGCGAAGTAGAGGGTGCATGCATTCTTAAAGGCCCTGAACTTCTTACGGTCCCCCGAGAACCGTTCCGGTGTGGGGACCCTGGGTTCCGGAAGTGCCATTACTACTGTAGGGCTGGCAGTGGCCTGAGGGAGCGGGCCTTCATTGCTAGGTGCAGGAGCTGCGGCAGCTGGGGGGAGTGCCCCCGTCAGTTGTTGGTGGCGGCTATCAACTTGCGTGTATCCCTCTTGCAGCCTCTGTACTGAGTCGGCCAAGGCGGAGACTTGTTGGCATAAGATCTCCAAGGGAGAGCGCGCTCTGTCGGCCTCGGACATCTGGCTGGTTTGTACTGTCACAAGTCAATACTCACCGAGGCCGAGATGCCGAGAGCGGCTTGCCCTTACGACCACGCGCACCCGAACCCCCGAAAGTGAGACAGGGGATCGGAAGCACGCGGAGGCACGGGTCTCCGGTAAAGCTGATGGGAAGACTCCGGATGGCTTGGATGGCAGGAAGTCTTCTGGAGGAGTGCCTGGAAGTGCAAGAACAAAGGTTAAGAGGGATCAGACTGGTGGTTAGGAAGTCCTTATGACTGAGGGGATCAAGGGAGGTGGCAGCCCCGTGAGGAGTATGGTTGGAGACACAGGCAGAGGCCAGGAGGTCCAGCAGGTCTGGAGTGATCCTTAAACAGGCAGAAGGTCAGGGTATCTGGCAGACAGAGAGTGGTCGTATACAGGCAGAAGATCAGGGTATCCAGCAAACAGAGAGTGGTCGTTGTTCAGGCAGAGGGTCAAGGTATCCAGCAAGCAGAGAGTGGTCGTTGTTCAGGCCGAAGGTCGGGGTATCCAGCAAGCAGAGAGTGGTCGTAGGTACAGGCAGGGGGTCGGTTTCACAAGAGACAGGAAGCAGGAGTTCAAACACAGGCAGGGTAGACTGACGACAAACCAGCAACCCGACTGGGTGCTGGTGTCGTCTAAAGTAACCTCCCAGTGGGCGCGTCAGCATGACGCGCTACCGGGCACCCGCACGGGCGACGGCGCGCACACGTGGGCCGCCGTGCACCCGCACGCGCCGCACCATCAGGCCGCGAACGGGTGCACGTCTCAACAGCAACCCCCTGCGCATGCGCCCCGCAGCCCGGCGAACGGAGGTGACTTGTCTTCCGTGACAGTGAGTCCCTTTGGATTGAGCGACTTAATGCATGTGTTCCTCCCGGTATCAATGAGGCACATTCATACAAATATTTTCTTGAATAACTTCGTTATAAGTCCAGGCTTTTCAGGCTTTTCCAACAAAGTTTCAGGTTTTTTCCTTTGATTGCATCTAAGTGGACTCTTCACATATAGTGGCTTCACTATATCTTTTGTTTTTATTCTTTGATGTTTTCTTTTTATGGCTGACTTCAAATTCCCAGTAAATTACATGCTTTATAAACAAGAGTTATGTATATTTAAATTGAACAGTTTTATATACCCTGGGTTGGACTGTGATGCATGTCCCTTTAACTGTGGGTCCCTTTATGCTCCCATCGTTGGAGACTATGCATCCCCTCCCCCCTCCCAGCTTGTTCTCTGACCAACACTGTTTGTATTCAATTTATTATTATCAATTGCACTAGCCATCCTTTCCTGGAGGGATGTGAGGAGTTAATTCTCCCCCTATGGCGGGCTTGCGTTCCTCCGGCAGCAGGCTGGGCTCTATGGAGCCCATCTGCTGCTTCGTTTGATCATTGCTTCGGCACTGATCACTATTTGAGCTGTGCGCCTGCGCTGGGTGACTTTCCCGCGCCTGCGCAACAGTGGAGGACCGGACCCGGAAGTAATTAGCGGCGGTCGTTTTCGGCGCCGTTGAACTTCCGGGTTGGAGGCATTTAAGACACCTAGACTCGGCTGCCTACTGTCACAGGCGGACACCCAGCAATCCACCGACGCTATCCGGAGCCCCTGTAAGTACCTATGCTATGTTCCCCATGTAGGACGGCGAGCACCATTACTTGTTTATGGTATCTCCCCCTCCTCCCTGGCACAGAGTACCGTGCGATCCATGCATATTCCTTAAATCAATCCCCTAATACCTTCCCTTATCCATCTGCCTTCCTTACAGCACTCCTTTTGACAGTGTGGTGTGGCTCTTTGGCCATCGACTGCATCAGTCACGTCATTCTGGGTACCAGCAGCCTTTGAGTCTAGCTTTTACCACATCAACGGTGGGTAATCTTTTTGATACCATGACCCCCTTCTTAGTTCAGTGTTTCCTTTTATCCTTTTAATTAGGTGACTGGGTTATCACCCTTCTCCCTCAACCTCTTTCCCTCCCCTATCCCCCTTGTCCCCTTTCTTCTCCCCCCCCCCTCGTTTCCCCCCCCCTTCTCTCCCTTTTCCCCCTTCCCCTCCCCTCCCCTCCTGCCCCCCTTGTGTTTCTCTCCCTCTCCCTGCCCACCCCCACCCCGTCCCACCCCTCCCCTGTGACCCCTTTCCTCCCCCCCTTTTCCATCCCTTCTTCCCTTCCCTTTCCTTTACCTACCTTTCCCCAGTTCCTCCCTGTGTCTTTGTTCCCCTCTGTCCCTCTCCTTCCCCTCCCTCACACCCTCCTTTCCCTCCCCCCCCCCCTTTTTTCCCCTCTTTTCCCCTCCCCCTTCCCCCCCCCCCTTTCCCCCCCTCTCCCCTCCCTGTTTCCCCTTTCTCGCCTCTCCGGCCCCCCCTTTTTTTTCCCCCCCATCCATCATCCCTTTCTTCCCTCCCCTCCTTCCCCTCTCTCTACCAAATAACCCCCCCCTCCCCCCCCTGTTCCCTTCCCCCTCCCTGATTCTCTTCATTCCTCCCTTCCCTTCACCATCCCTTGGTTTCTATTCCTGGTCTATTATCTCCCCCTTTCCTTTTCTTTCTTTTTATCCCTCCTCACCTATAAACTTGGCACTCCCGGGTGGTCTCTCAAGTAGAACACACACCGTATAAATCCAAAAATTTGATTTTATTGAATCTCTTACAATAGTATCACCCCAATTTGCCTCCCTGGCCCGCCCCCGGGGGAACGCCTTTTGAGGGCGTCTCACAGCATCGCTCCAGAGAACCCTTGAGGTTATAGTTTGGTGAGTGCAATTCTCAAATTTCAATATTGTTCTCCAATATCAATTGTATACCTCTTCTGACACACTGTTCATTTATTTTTGCTTGTTATGTTGATACTGTATTGTTTCCCTCATCTTTATAGATTACATACTATCAGACGCCTCCTGAAGAAGCGGCTGTGACCGCGAAACTGTAGAGGTCACGTCTGCAAGTATCATATTACATAACCTCTGTCCATGCATCTGTGTGGGCATCAGTTATACCAACTTAGTGTCAACAATGCTGTAACAATCACTAAATGTGTTTGTGTATGTTAAATCATGATAATGTATATTACATGTCCCTTGCAGGACTTTTTATTGTCATTTTGAAATAAATTTACTATTTTTAAACAAAGTCTTTTTCTCCTCATGGTACCGTAATAGTCCCGCTCCCTCTGAAAGAGGCAGGACCCTATTGGAGAGGTCTCTGCTCTGGTTCCTCAAACAATCCATGTTAATTCCAGGTTGTGAGGCAACAAAACACAAAAAATGCCAAGGGGGTGAATACTTTTGCAAGGCACTGTATACTGTGGCAGGGCGGCCACTCTGCGCCAGATCACGTAGGTACGTGATCTGACACTTCCGGGTCTGGGGTCCGCGCACACAGGAGCCCAGTGGAGGGTACTACGGACTCAATGACGTCACTGCTAGGCTCCTCCTGACCCATTTCCTCACAAGAGAACGTCTTCAGGGGACATGATTTGGTGGCTGTTGCAATTTTTTTTATAATTTATAAAACGCAAATTTCCATGTAAAGATACACTTTAATTTAGTGCACACAAACACAATATAATACGCATCTGGAACCCAGTGGGAGGGGGCCCCTTTCAAGTGGTGTAAAAGTGATCAAGTGGCTGTAAAGCCACTTGATCACTTCCACTAGAAAGCCAATTGCCGGCTTTAAAAACTGTTACCTGAGCATCTGCAGCTAGGATAGTGAAATAACAGCTTGATGCCCAGGATGTTCATATATACGCTGGGCATAAAGTGGTTAAAGTTCAAGTATGTCCATGTAAGAAAAAAAACAATATTGCCCCCCCCCCCATTTTTATTAAATAAGGTTTCCACCTTAATTTGCTATTCTCTAATCAGCCCAGCCAAATCCCTTTGCGACAACCTGTCTGCTTAAGCTGCTCTGCATGCTGGTCTCCGTCCGGTCTTGTTGCCACCTCTCTCATTAATGTCATCCCTCTTGCAGAATCAGCATCTGATGCAACATGGGTGCTGCTAGAAGTACCCACCGACACTGCAGCCCTTAACAAAGGACTGATCTGCTGGCTGTGACGGGACTGAGAACTGAAGTAAGCAAGTGTGCGTAAGGACTTTCATTTCACAAAAGAAGGTAGCAATTGCTTACGACCGGGGTCTATGTTGCTGTGCATGTCCCCATTTATAGCTATTTCCCATCACTTTCTGTCTTTTTGACCCCCTCTCACCAGGACAGGAAGTGAGGAGGAGTGCCGGTGCCCAAGGGGAAAAGCCCCCCTCCCATCTGGCCTTTTTGCCCCCTCTTCCTGCCTTCCATCAAAAGGCAGTCCCCTCTTCTGGCTAACCCTCGGCCCTGCCCTGGTGAGGGAAAATAAGTAGATTGCTCTTAATGCTTTGTTAACACGTTCTGAGTCACTGGCTCAAAATAAGCATACAGCACGTGAAATCAGAACATGTGGTCTGCCTGCTAGTTCCATGTAACTAGTTCCATGTAATCATAAAGTATAGAAGCTATTGGGCCTGGGGCCATCGTGACAGCCAGGAGAAGTTGGCGATGGCATCCTTTGTATTGATCTTATGGTCGGCTTTCTTTAAAGTTTAATGTACGTGAACTCTGCAACAGTGTCTTCTGATAGACATGCTGAGAATAACTGTCAGGCATTTCTTCCTGTAAATGTGAAGACTTTGGGCTGAGACCATCACAGAGTGGCTCTTATCTGTAGGGCCAGCTGTAGGCTTTTCTCTCTAAATGATGAGGTACTAACAGGAATCTTTCATGTTTGATCTGCCCGCCCAGTCATCAGCTTCTGACTAATCAGCCTTGTTTTCTGTGCAATTCATTTCGGGGACTGCAACTTCCAGGATGTCAAATCTAACAAAACAAGACGTCTTTAATAGTTTGGACTTTGCAAATAGACGGTCAACACTAAGGCCCCTTACATACTAGGGCATTTAGTGCATCCATCCCGGGGATTTTAGTGTGCCTCAGAGGGACAGGCGCGGTGTCCAGTCCTGTTGCAGGCAGCCCGTCATGAACACACAAGCTGGCCTTAGAGGGTGTTGTCCTTAAAGTGATACTAAACATACACTGTTTAATTTACATTGTCCCTTCTAATTCTGTATGTGGATGATGGCACTGTAATTATTTTAAAAGAAAAATTTTTAAATACCTTTTTGCTAATCAATACACAGCTGTCACATGACCCAGATCTTTCCCAACCTGTCTGCAGGGAATCAGAAGCAGGAGGAGATATCTGTCCTCTGCTGCTGGTCACATGTTCAAAAAAAAAAAATAAGCCTTTAGAATACAGAGTAAAAATAAATACTTAATATCAATAAACTGTTTTAAATTGGCATACAAATATATATTTTAAATCAAACCTTTATTATTTTGTGGAAATAACACGCTGTGGGCAGATTTATGCCAGTCACGAGCTGTGTCATGCCCCTTCAGCCTGTGTCTTAGAATAAGAGGGAGGTGAAGCCTCCATTAGTCTACATGTAATATCCCGTGTAACGAAACTTCGCACACTCCGCTTGAGTGCTTTCGTCATATACCGCTTCCTCCAGTCTGAATATAGATATCAGATATTCCAAACCGCTGACAACCAAGAACTAGACAGTACTCGTTTTGGCTGCTGAACGTGAACTGATATATTTAAGATCTCACACAAATATATACATCGGGATGACAATACAAACTGGAACCAGAAACCTAATTAACATGAGCTAATTAACTAATCGATTACCCAAACCAGGTGACTCAGAGATATGACGTTTCAGGTCAGCCTTGCCGTCTCCTAACTCACAATTACAATACACATAAGTAGAAACACATCCCCCAATAGTTTGCTAGGTGACAAAGGTGTGTTAATGAACACAATTAACAATGGGTGAAAGACCCTCCAGACTAGCAGACAACAGGAGATCCAGGGCTTTCCAGATCTCATTGTTCAGCATTCCTTTCACATACATCTGCTATGAGTCCCACACTGGCAAAGACCATCGTGGCCTTTTGCATTTCATAACAGAATATCTAGTTAAATGCTTGTAGCTCCCTCAAATGCCAGGGCCCATAGTCAGTAGGCAAGAAGGTAGCATTCAGTCCCCTCCAAAAGCCTCTGTCCCGGGTAAGTCTATCACATCCCGCCCCTAATGTGTATAGCTGGTTAGAGGGCATGGAGGAGGAGGAGGAGGAGGAGGGAGGGGGCTGTCATTTACCACTGTGTATACGCCCACATATGTGACTCTATAGTCACATGGGCTGCTCAGATGTGATAGGGAGGCAATGTTCAGTATAGAAACTCACTGAAAACTGAGCATGTGCAGAGTTGCCACCACAGCTGCAAAAGCACTAGCTGAATTGGGGACATGAACAGAAGGTTGAGATAGAGAACAGCAGGATCAACCAGGTGTTTTGCAGAATACAGAGAATGAATCATATAGTGACTGAGTGAATATGAACAGCATTTAATACACCATTTATTGATAGTTTTTTATGATGTAGGTTTAGTGACACTTTAAATTCTACCTACTTTTCATCATTACAGCAGTGTACAGGGATTACACCAAGGGCTCAATAACATAGCTGGGTGGGGCGGGGGCCCTTGGGGATGAGCAACCATTTTGGGTAGGAGGAAGTCACAGGTACACTTTCCAGCCCTGTTGCCAGCAGCCTGTAAAACTCTATGAAAGGGTGAAGCTGCTGTGCCCAGGGATGAATGCCTGGAATGAGGCAATCTGCGTTTCCGGGTATTTGTCCCTGGGCACATACTGTCCTAAACATTATTACCACTTGGTGCACCGTCCAGCCCTGTCCAGCTACAGCGGCTTTCAGACTCTCATAGAGTTTTTCAGGCTGCTGGCAACAGGGCTGGGCGGTGCACCTGTGCCTTCCGCCCACACCAAAACACGCCATGTGCATAGAGCTATAAAGCCCAATTCTGGGCACAAAACAGCCATCTTGCATTTGGGCACTGCACTGCAATGGTAAATGCCCATTATGCCTAGGATGTTTGCGAAGAGGCTGTAATACTTATCTGAGTCTCCCCGCTCTAGCAGACTCCAGTACTGTTCCTCTCTCCCTGAAGCCCTAGTCTGTTGGTGGGACCTTGGCACCATCACATGCAGTATCTCACAAAAGTGAGTATACCCCTCACATTTTTGTAAATATTTTATTATATTTTTTCATGTGACAACACTGAAGAAATGACACTTTGCTACAATGTAAAGTAGTGAGTGTACAGCTTGTATAACAGTGTAAATTTGCTGTCCACTCAAAATAACTCAACACACAGCCATTAATGTCTAAACCGCTGGCAACAAAAGTGAGTACACCCCTAAATGAAAATGTCCAACTTGGGCCCAAAGTGTCAATATTTTGTGTGCCACCATTATGTGCCAGCACTGCCTTAACCCTCTTGGGCATGGAGTTCACCAGAGCTTCACAGGTTGCCACTGAAGTCCTCTTCCACTCCTCCATGACGACATCACGGAGCGTGTGGATGTTAGAGACCTTGCGCTCCTCCACCTTCCGTTTGAGGATGCCCCACAGATGCTCAATAGGGTTGGAGACATGCTTGGCCAGTCCATCACCTTTACCCTCAGCTTCTTTAGTAAGGCAGTGGTCTTCTTGGAGGTGTGTTTGGGGTGGTTATCATGTTGGAATACTGCCCTGTGGCCCATTCTCCGAATGGAAGGGATCATGCTCTGCTTCAGTATATCACAGTACATGTTGGCATTCATGGTCCTCTCAATGAACTGTAGCTCCCCAGTGCCGGCAGCACTCATGCAGCCCCAGACCATGACACTCCCACCACCATGCTTGATTGTAGGCAAGACACACTTGTCTTTGTACTCCTCACCTGGTTGCCGCCACACACACTTGTCACCATCTGAACCAAATAAGTTTATCTTGGTTGCCTTTTTCGGGTGTCGCGCACCTGAATTACAGCGGCGGGGGGTGTTTTTTGGAAGCACCTGATTAGAGCATTGATTTTCAATGTAGAAAAATGTAAAATAATGCATTTGGGTGGCAAAAATATGAATGCAATCTATACACTGGGGGGAGAACCTCTGGGGGAATCTAGGATGGAAAAGGACCTGGGGGTCCTAGTAGATAATAGGCTCAGCAATGGAATGCAATGCCAAGCTGCTGCAAATAAGGCAAACAGAATATTGGCATGTATTAAAAGGGGGATCAACTCCAGAGATAAAACGATAATTCTCCCGCTCTACAAGACTCTGGTCCGGCCGCACCTGGAGTATGCTGTCCAGTTCTGGGCACCAGTCCTCAGGAAGGATGTACTGGAAATGGAGCGAGTACAAAGAAGGGCAACAAAGCTAATAAAGGGTCTGGAGGATCTTAGTTATGAGGAAAGGTTGCGAGCGTTGAACTTATTCTCTCTGGAGAAGAGACGCTTGAGAGGGGATATGATTTCAATTTACAAATACTGTACTGGTGACCCCACAATAGGGATAAAACTTTTTCGCAGAAGAGAGTTTAATAAGACTCGGGGCCACTCATTACAATTAGAAGAAAAGAGGTTTAACCTTAAACTACGTAGAGGGTTCTTTACTGTAAGAGCGGTAAGGATGTGTAATTCCCTTCCACAGGCGGTAGTCTCAGCGAGGAGCATTGATAGCTTCAAGAAACTATTAGATAATCACCTGAATGACCGCAACATACAGGGATATGTAAGGTAATACTGACATATAATCACACACATAGGTTGGACTTGATGGACGTGTGTCTTTTTTCAACCTCACTTACTATGTAACTAAGAGCCGTAGGCTCTAATAGGAACCCAAAAAGGTGAATAACGGACGCAATGCTGGGTGTTCGCTGTTCACTCAGCTGTGTGTTAGCAAAGCGAAGGAATTTGCTTTGCTAACACTGAACTGCCTCTCAGCCAATCAGGTGCTCGGGTCTGTTACCTGTCACCTGATTGGCTGAAACGTCAGACACTGTGATTGGATGTCTGATAAAGAAGACGGAAGAAGACATCGAGGAGCATGTAGGACACCGCCGTTGACCCGCTGTGAGACATGTAAGTGCCAGGCGATGCACACTGGCAGAATTTGATGGGGCACAGTAGCGGCAATTGATGGGCAAACTGGCAGCATTTGATGGGGCACAGTAGCGGCAATTGATGGGCACACTGGCAGCAATTGATGGCTACAGTAGCTGCGTTTGATGGCACAGTGGCTGCGCTTGATGGGAACAGTGGCTGCGTTTGATGGCACAGTGGCTGCGTTTGATGTGCACAGTGGCTGCGTTTCATGGGCACAGTGGCTGCATTTAATGGCATAGTGGCTGCGTGTGATGGGCACAGTGGCTGCGCTTGATGGGCACAGTGGCTGCGTTTGATGGCACAGTGGCTGCAATTGATGTTTTATTTTTTCACTTTGTTTGCACCCCCTCAAAAAAAAATTTTGAGCACCAGCCGCCACTGCTTAAACCCCATTGAAAATCTGTAGAATGACTTGAAGACTGCAGTCCACAAACAGTCGCCATCAAATTTAACTGAACTTGAGCTGTTCTGCAAAGAAGAGTGGACAAATTTTGCAAAGTGTAGATGTGAATAGAGTATAGAAATTACTGCACTACCAGCGCTGCACTTTTTACATATTCTAGAAGTCTAGATGTGCAAAGTTAGTAGAGACATATCCCAACAGACTATTATTATTATTATTCAGGATTTATATAGCGCCAACAGTTTACACAGCGCTTTACTAAAGGCTGTAATTAAAGCAAAACGTGGTTCAACAAAATACTGAGGGGGTGATCCTTTTTCCAACTCAGTGATTCCGTTTTTTTATTATTTTTTTTGACATGTTGGTGTTATATCTTTCACTTGGATGTTGTAGGTTGCACTGAGTAAATACAACTGGATAAAACAAAAACTGTGTGTGTCTTCATTTCAGGCTGCAATGCAACAACATATGATTATTTTAAAGATTATTTAAAATGATTCTTTATTGTTCTTCCATTATTTGAAAGGGGTGATTCTTTTCTATACCCACTGTATATATTCCAATTCAGTTCTAGTAGAACAAAGACAAGTCCAAGCGCTTTACCCCGGCAGAGGTATACATAGACATATGTGGTGTAATGATTTCCGTGGAAAAAGCTCTGATTGTTTACTGCATGCACACTCCTATACTGACTGTAAATTAGGCTTATATTTTAGACTGTACTGTAAAAGTGACACATTTACAGGAAACTAAAGTTTCTCTTCTCCTTTTTAGCATAATTACAATGTAAACACCAGTAATACTAAGAAATCAAACTGTGAGAGTGTTGTGTAAAGCGGTTTTCCTGTCATATGGAAAGTAATAAAGTATATAGTGTGGAATGCAAATGATACAAATTATACTGCAATGGGGACCTTAGGGGAAAAGTCCTCTCCTCTTCTATATACTGTAGATATTTTGAGGCGTGTGGGAAGGCATTGGCGCAGTATCTGCCAGAGACTTCCAGGGCAGTACCCACACTGGCGCACTGAGAATCCATACAAGTCTGGTCTACGGAATAAAGAATTAAATATTTATATAATAATTATAATTTTTGAAAACACATAATTTTACCATAACTTAATAGAAAGGCAAAAGCACGTTAAAATGACAAAACTCCTCTAGTTGGACATGTTGCATTTCAAGTTGCACATCCCATATATTCAGCTACAGATAAAACCAAAACAGCAAACGACAGTGCACATAGCAGAAAACCCTTTTCCTGGACCTCCCCATGTCAGCCTACTATGGGTCAGCTCCGCCCCCTCTGACCCCTCCAGGACCACCTTTTTCTTAGCCCATATAGGGCGGATGTCTGCCTACACCAGTGTTCTTTTTTCGTCCTCGCTTTTAAAGTTTATTTTTATTATTTTATTTTTTATTTATTTATTCTTTATTATTTATTTATTTATTTTTTCTCCATCCACCATCTATCCTGTTCGGGTTCAGCCTCTCCCGGTTCAGAAGTACCCCCCCATATAGGCTGTAATTCTCCTGAGGAGGTGGGTTCCCGTGGTGCTGGGATAATAGGGTGCAGTATAAATGACTGTGTATTACTGGCAAAGGTCACTGGCAGTATAAATGACTGTATATAGCAGGGATCCTCAAACTACGGCCTTCCAGCTGTTGTAGAACTACACTTCCCATGAGGCATTGCAAAACTCTGACATTCACAGACATGACTAGGCATGATGGGAATTGAAGTTCATGAACAACTGGAGGGCCGTAGTTTGAAGACCCCTGGTATATACCTTCGTTGTGGTTTGGCTCGCTGGGACTTGTAGTTCACCGCCTCCACATGTATTCCTTTCAGGAAGCTCAGAGTTGGGCAGGTGAGGTCAGAGGCAGCTTCCTCTTTGGGTTGCCTAGCAAACATCAGAATGCTGATTTGCAGCAGGCTCTGTCCTCCAGGCTAATCTCAGCCTCCAGTTGATCAATCTGCTGCTCTGCTCTGCTCTGCTCTGCTCTGCTCTGCTCTGCTCTGCTCTGGTAAGCCTCCTTCCAGAACTCTCATTACTTACTGCTGTGTTACTTGTCTATCAGAGTGTTTTTATTATCCTATACCTTATAGGTCTGGAAAATTTTGCCTGCCTGCCTAAGCTGCCTTAGCACTGAAGATTCAGATGGAGACGTTTATTTTAATTGTATTTATTTATTTAATTAATTTTTTGTTTAAAAAAAAAAAAAAAAAAAGTTTATTTATTTATTTTTTTATTTTTTTAAAAAGAGAGCACATCCTCTGTGTTTTACAGAGAGAAGGGCCCAGTGCGGGATAAACGCCCACAAAGAGGCTCTAAATCAGCATTCCAGCCTCAAAGGAGTTAAAAAGGGACTAGACATGACAAATCGCAGAGTCGCATGCAGCTGGATAGATGCCTGTTGTCACAGCATTCCAGATCTCCCTCGCCCCCACCTCACTTTAGTCACTCGGACCCGAGCCAAGAGAGGTCAAGACATCAGAAAGCCTCTAGAAAGAGCAAATCAGGGCACAGACACGGAAGAAGATCCTCTCCGTCGGATAGGTCTTCATCGCCAGCTCAGGCAGAAGAAAGATCCTGCTCAACTGAGGTCCGCAGAGGAAAGTGGGTATGTGCATTTTGCTTCAAGAAAGCGGCTCAGGACAGTGCTGCGAAAGCATGCCAGGTTAAATCCTACATTAAGCACGCAGTCAAGGAAGGGTTAAAGAGTGTTTCAAGGAATCCTGCTCATCCTGCTGTATCTTCAGCATCTGCAGATTCAGATCATGTGTTTTCAGTGCGTTTTAACTCTGAAGTCGATAGCGATTTGGATCCATCTGAGGCTGAGATGGTCTCGGAATCGCATACGTTTGATTTCTGCAATGGTTCCCCTCTTGGTGGAGGCTGTTAAGGATGCAATGAAGTGGCAGGAAGAATCGTCACCTCCAAAGAAACAGCAAAGATACTACCCGTATTTAAAGAAATCGTTACCTACCTTCCCATTCATTTCTGGAATTAAAGAAGTAATTGACGATGAGCGGGGGGGCGGGGCCTGAGAGGAAGCTCAATGTGCATAATAGAGCATCGAAGCTGTACCCCTTGGGACACTATGCCTAAGGTTAATGCTTCATTACGTAGATTCGCCCGCCACATTACGCTTCCGCTGGAGGATTCGGTCTCTTTTAGTGATCCTATGGATCGCAGAATAAACGCAGACCTAAAAAGGTTGAATAGTTTGGCCGGAGCAGCCTGCAGACCGGCGGCAGCACTCACATCACTCGTCTCGAGTTCAGAACAAGGCCCCCTCAGACCTTGTTCGTAGGAACTGGACTTCCTACGGATTTGGAAAGGAGGCAATGTTTGCAAGGATATATAGGGGAGCTGTTGGCAGCAAGGGCCATCCTTCCGGTTCCAAGGCACGAATTGGGTCAAAGAGTATGGTTCCCCTCAGTTTTTGGTCCCAGAGGCTTCAGGGGGTTTTGGACTGGTTTTTGACCTCAAAGTCCTGAATTCTTACATGAAGGTACCACCATTCAAAATGGAGTCATTGGAAACGATCATTTCGGTTGTGGAGTCAGGCGACTGGATGGTTTCCATCTATCTCACCATCGCCTTCTCAGGTTTTCCGTAGAAGGCTCTCATTTTCAATTTTTATGTCTCCCATTCGGAGATATGTACTACTCCGAGAACTTTTTCAAAGCTGACGTCGCGACTCTCAGGGTCAAGGGAGTGCAAAAATTCCATTATCTAGACGACATGCTACGTCTGGGTCTGTCAAATGAGCTCCTTCTAGTTCATGTGAATTTCACTTGCAAAACACAAGCTCGTTTCGGTTGGTTGATCAACTTTCGGAAGAGCCAGATGCATCCGACCCAAATGTTGGAGTATTTAGGAGTACAATTAGACACGGATCAGGGTCGTGTTTCTCTTCCTCAGAGTAAGGTCCAGATGATCCAGTCTCAGACAAAAGCAGTGATGGCCAGGCCTTCTATGATGGTGAAGGAATGCATGCAGTATCTGGGGGTTCTATCAGCCACAGTTCCAGTAGTCCTGTGGGTCAGGTGGCACAGAAGGAGGTTTCAATGCAACTTTCTTCTTCAGTGGGATCGTCACTCCTTGTTCCAGAAAATCTATCTGCCAATTCCGATAATCTGGTCCCTGGTTTGGTGGTCAGTAGCTCGCAATCTTTTCCACGGAGTTCCGTTGAAAGCCTCAGAACCAACAGTGGTGACGACCAATGCCAGTCTGGCAGGCTGCGGGGCACACTGCCTGGGACAGCAGGTTCAAGGCCAATGGAACCTTTGTCGGGCCAATAGTTCAAATTTCCTGGGATTGGATGCTGTCAGACGCGCTCTCTTAGCGTTCCAACCTATGTTGCGAGGTCGAACTGTCAAGATTCTTTTGGACAACAAAACTATGGTGGCTTATGTATCTCAGCAAGGGGGCACAAGAAGTCTCCCTCGCTTACAGGTTGCATGTCAATCTTCCTATGCGCAGAGAAGAATCTTGGCTCTCTTACAGCATTTTATCTCCCAGGGCCTGGGAATGTTTTAGCAGATTGCTTGAGTCGAGGCTTTGGGGATCACAACAAATGTAATGATCTCAACCCCAAGTACCTACGCAAGATCTTCAGGGTCTGGGGGATGCCTTTGATAGATCTTATGGCATTGGAGGAGAATTGTCAACTGCCTTGCTTCTTCTCCCAAACCTGGCATCCACAGGCGTTGAGTCAGGGTGCTCTCTCCAGGTTTTGGAACTTCCCCTTGGTGTATGTGTTCCCGCCGCTTCCATTGGCTCTCAAAATCCTGCTGAAGATTCAGCGAGAAAGGGTCACAGCAATAGTAGACCTACCTTACTGGCTCAGGGAGCCGTGGTTCCCTCTGGCTTGGAGGATAAAGTTGGACTCACCAATCCCACTGCCTCCTTGTCAAAATCTCCTTCTGCAGAGTGGGGCCTAACACCCGAACCTCAGGAGGATGAAGTTAATGACTTGGAAGTGAGAGGGGGCCTTTAACAGGCTTGGGTCTCTCGGACGGTGTAGTGGAGACATTATTACAGGCTCGTAAGAGGTCCACGAATGTAACCTATCACCGGATCTGGAATACTACAGAAAGGGGTTGGGACATTGGATCTCTTTCAGTATCTAACATTTTGGAGTTTCTGCAGAGTGGTCTCTAAGGGTTAGCTTATAATTCCCTGAAGGGTCAAATCACCGTCTTGTCGGTTATGTCGTGTACAAAATATGCTCTACATCTGTCGGTGATCTGATTTTTAGGGGCGGCCACAGAAATCAGACCTCCATTGAAATTGTTTTTTCCAAAAGAGGACTTAATACTAGTCTTGGGAACATTGCTGGTGCCTCCATTTGATCAAGCTTTTTCTTGTTCATTATTTCCTTTAACAGTTTTTGTTTTGTTTTTGTTCTGGCCGTTGCCTCAGCCAGAAGAGTCTCTGAGTTGTGCGCCTTCTCATCTAAAGAACCATATTGTTTGGTCCTCCCAGACAAGATAGTCCTTAGGCCAATACAGAGCTTTCTACCTAAGGTGGCCACAGAATTTCGTATGAACTGGGAGGTCATTCTCCCAGCCTTTCCGGCGGATACAGCTGATGATGAGTGGAGTAGGTTAGACCTGGTCTCTGTGGTTTCAACCTACCTGAAATGGACTAAAAGCTTTTGAAAACAAGATCAGCTGTAGGTTTTCCCAATGGGGCCTAAAAAGGGTATCCCAGCAACATCCAGAGTTGTGTCTTCCTGGTTTGTCAAGACCATACATATTGCATACGAAACGCTGGGCCTTCCTCCTCCTTCAGAGATCAAAGCACATTTGATGAGGGGTATGGCAGCATCCTGGGCAGCATACGTGAAGGTCGCCCCTGAGGTAGTTTGCAGAGCAGCAAGCTGGAGCGCACCCAACGCCTTTTATTAGGCATTACAGGCTTAATTTGGCTTGTCCGCCTGAGGAAACATTTGGCTCTACGGTTATTACAGCGGCTGTTGCCCATTAAAAATTTGAGTAGCATTGCATTGAGGGTTTGGCTTATTTTTTATTTTTTGTCTTCCCTCCCTTCTTAATATTGCTTGGTACATCCCATAGTAGGCTGACATGGGGAGGTCCAGGAATAAGGAAAATTGTTATTCATACTTACCGTAATTTTCCTTTCCTGGATCCTCCCCAAGTCAGCCGGGGATTCCCACCCAGTTTATCTGTCGCGAGGCGGGGTTTTTTTTTTTAACACTGGTGTGGGCAGACAGCCGCCCTATATGGGCTAAGAAAGAGGT
The DNA here is from genome assembly GCA_037952835.1 of Lithobates septentrionalis. Lineage (NCBI taxonomy): Eukaryota > Metazoa > Chordata > Amphibia > Anura > Ranidae > Lithobates > Lithobates septentrionalis. The sequence goes on from JBBDGP010002107.1 coordinate 83,860, forward strand.
GGTCCTGGAGGGGTCAGAGGGGGCAGAGCTGGCCCATAGTAGGCTGACATGGGAAGGATCCAGGAAAGGAAAATTACGGTAAGTATGAATAACAATTTTCCTTAATTTATTCATAAAATCATTTTAACATACAGTACTGCGCAGGTGTGAAAAAATGCTGTAAATTAGGAATGCTTTTAGAAATATTTTTATCAATTAAGAAAATGGAAAGCAAATGAAGAAAAGAGAAACCCAACTCAAATCAATATTTGGGGTGACCACCCTTTGCTCTCAAATCAGCATCAATTCTTCTAGGTACACTTGCACACAGTTTTTGAAGGAACTTGGCAGATAAGTTGTTCCAAACATCTTGCAGAACTAACCACAGATCTTCTGTTGATGTAGGCTGCCTCAAATCCCTCTGTCTTTTTATGTAATCCCAGACAGAATCCACAATGCTGTGATCAGGGCTCTGTGGGGGCCAAACCAGCACTAACAGGACTCCTTATTGTTCTTTACACTGAAGATAGTTCTTAATGACATTGGCTGTATATTGGGGCCATTGTCCTGCTGCAGAATACATTTGGGGCCAATAACACACCTCCCTGATGATATGTCATGATGGATAAGTATCGGCCTGTATTTCTCAGCATTGAGGACGCCATTGATCCTGACCAAGTCTCCAACTCCATTTGCATAAATGCAGCCCCAAACTTGCAAGGAAACTCCACCATGCTTCACAGTTGCCTGCAGACACTCATTATTGTACCATTTTCCAGCTCTTCAACTAAGAAAATGCCTCTTGCTATAACCAAATATTTCACATTTTGACTCATCAGTCCAGAGCACCTGCTGCCATTCTTCTGCACCCCAGTTCCTTTGTTTTCAAGCATAGTTGAGTCACTTAGCCTTGTTTCCATGTCCTTGTCAGGGCTGGGCCCAGCCCTTCCTTCTCTGAGCTGGCCGCCCAGCTGTCGGCTAATTGCCATCTCCTATCTCTACACAGTTACTCAGCTGTTGATTATATCCTGCTTGTCAGTCCTGCCTACTTAAGCCGTCCAGTCCATAGGATCTCTGCCTTTGTCAACATCACAGAGACACTCTCCTGCATTCCTGTTAAAAGAGTTGCTTGGCTGACATACCTTCTGGCTCCAGATCCTGCTTGCTGTTTTACTTCGCTCATCTCTGGCTCCATGACGTTTGGTTTGTCTGACTATCCGTTCCGGTTCCTGAACTCTGGCTATGTTTTGACTACGTTTGTTCTATTTACTTTTATTATTAAACAAGTGTGATTTAACTGTACTTCTGTCTCAGTCTGATTTCATGGTTTCTGACAGTCCTATGCACGAAAAACATAGGAACTAGGGTGCAGAAAAATGGTAGCAGGTGCTCTGGACTGATGAGTCAAAATGTGAAATATTTGGCTGTAGCAGGAGGTAGTTTGTTTGACGAAGAGCTGGAGAGCAGTACAATAATGAGTGTCTGCAGGCAAGAGTGAAGCATGGTGGAGGTTCCTTGAAAGTTTGGGGCTTGCAAGCCCCTATGATTCAACTGATACTACTTGTAATCTTGAAGTTACTGAATATCTAGCTGAATGTCTAAATTTATTTTTTTTTTAGATTTAAATGTTGGTGCACCGGTTATGCTTTTAAACAATTTGAAACCTTTAAGGCCCCTCTCACACCAACAGACCGATCGGTCCGCCTGTTTGTTTTTCAGGGGGACCGGATTGGACCACCCATTGTTCTCTACGGAGCGGCGGACACCCACCAGCATCCGATCCGCTCTGCTAAAAACAGACAGATGTGGATCCATTCCCCATCCGTCCGGCAGATTGGATGGGATGACAATCGGATGGAAACGGGCAGGCAGTCCGTTTCCATCCGACCGCCCCACAGTTTAAGGTATTGACCTCAAATCATAGGCTTACATCCAAATGTTGTACATGTACATTGGAAGTGAATACAATGGAGATATTGTTCTGGTCCTAAGGATCCCTTTAATTCCAACAGATTTTTATATGAAGATTAAAAGGTTGCAGTTAATGTTTAATATGACCATAAGGCCCCATGCACATTGGGTTCTGGTGTTTAGCTGCAGGTGGAGGGCACAGATGCACTGTCTAGACTTGCTGCCGGCAGTCTGGAAAACTCCATTAGAGGCTTCCAGCTGCTGCGGTTGAGCAGTACCCTTCAGCAGTACATCTGTTTAGGACAGTATGTGACCAGGAACAAATGCCTGGAATGTAAAAAGTTTGGGTTCCGGGCATTTGTCCCTGGGTACATACTGTCCTAAACAATAGTACACCTTCCAAGCTTTGACCAGCTGCAGGAGCTGTCAGCCTCTTATAGCTTTTGATAGGCTGCCAGCAGTGGGGCTGGAAGGTGCACCTGTGCCCTCCATCCGCAGCTACACCCCAGAGCTCCATGTACTAGGGCTAAATGCCCAGTGTGCATGGGGCCTTAGTGATGGGCTTGGGTTCGGTCTGAATCCAAGTTCAACAGAAATCAGAAGTTAGCTGTCATTGCTTGGCAAATGAGCTGCAGATGGGAGCTGAGGTACACAAAGGGGCAGGGGTGCTCATGACATCATCACCCTAATATGAGCAAATGGCTATATTAGGTCAATTAAATTGGTGAATGAAGTCACTCACATCCTGCGGGCCGAATCATCTCCTGCTCACTACTGGGGAGGGGGTACAGAGGTGGATTGAGGGGTACAGAGGTGAGCTGTGGGGTGGGGGGGGTACATAAGTTTGACCAATATGTGTTTACTTTGGGGGGTGGGGGGGGATGCAAGTACTGCCCCTTGTGCTGATTTCTTCTGTGCCCTGTATGATACAAACACCTCAGCACTGCACAGTACATACACTGTGGCATTGATTTACTAGAGATAAAAAGACTGTGCACCTTGTAAAGTGCAATTGCACTCTGCAAGTGCATTTGCTCCAGAGCTTAGTAAATGAGCAGAAGCTCTGCTGACTTCCATCATCCAATCATGTGTAAGCAGAAATTAGTTTTGTTTTAATTCTCTTTGGACGTGATTGGGTACTCTTTGCAAAGTGAAGCTTTACCTAATTTACTAAGCTCTGGAGCATCTGCACTTGCAGAGGGCAACTGCAAAGTGGTTTGCAAAGTGTGCAGTCTATTCGCACTTAGTAAATCAACCCCTGTGTGTCATCCTGGATCTCCCCCCCCCCCCATCATCATCCTGGACTCCTCTATCTCACCCCCCACCCAATCATCCCCATCAATATTATTATAATACAGAATTTATATAGTGCCAACAGTTTGTACAGCTCTTTACAGCACGAGGGCAGAAATTACAGTTACAATACAACTCAGTACCCAAGTGTATAGTGTGTGTGTGTGTGTGTGTCTGTTTGTCTTTTGGAACGTTGGTGTGATGAGCAAATTTGCAGAGGGGGGGGGGGGGGGGCGCAAGAAAATATTTGCCCAGGGTCCAATCAGTATTCAAGACGGCCATGCCACTACCAATGCAAAAACGGATGAAAAACAGACAGTTTGTCAGCTTACATCCGTTTTTCGTCTGAGCGAACTTTTTAACGGAAGAAAAATTGAGATTTGATCCGTTTAAAAAAAAATCCATTTACATCCCTTTTTCTATAGAGATGCATTGATGTCCGTTTTACATCCGCTAACGGATGAATAAAAAAACAAACAAATGGACCTCATGTGTGAAAGGGGCCTTAAAGTGACTGTAAAGTCTCGTGTTTTTTTTCCTATAAAAAATAATAAACATGTCATACATACCTGCTCTGTTGCAGTGGATTTGCACAGAGCAGCCTGGATCCTCCTCTTCTCGTTCAGTGCCCCCACAGCAAGCAGCTTGCTATGGGGGCACCCGAGTTGAGTCACAGCTCCCTGTGTCCATTCAAGCACGGAGCCCGCCCTTCTCTCTCCGATTGGCTAGCTGACTTTGATTGACAGCAGCGGAAGCCAATGTGTCTTAGTCGTCCGAAATTCTCCTTCCTGATTGGCTGAGACACTCGTGGACATCACTGGAGAGAGATGGGGCTTAGGTAAGTGTTAGGGGGCCTGAGGGGGGCTGCTGCACACAGAAGGCTTTTTATCTCAATGCATAGAATGCATTAAAGAGGAAGTAAACTTCCTCTGCAGACATTTACCTATAAGTAAGCCTATAATAAAGCTTACCTTTAGGTAGTGTAAATATCTTCTAAATGTGTACAGTTTAGGAGATATTTACGTTGCATGCAGCAAGTGATATCACTGGCGCATGCGCTCTGAAGGGACCGCCCCGGGTGCTGCTCCTTTCGAGTCCCGTGTTGTGAACAGCGGCTCCCATGCGCAAGCGCGGGAGTGACGTCATTGTGGCTCCGGACAATCACAGTGCTGGAGCCCGCGAACCCAGAAAGAAACTCTGGCAAAGCTGTCGGCTGTGTCAGCGGTGTGCAGGGAGCGGTGCAACAGCTTTGTTCTAAGGTAAGTATTTCATAATGAGCTAGTATGCAAAGCATACTAGCTCATTATGCCTCTGTCTTGCAGGGGTTTTTTTTTTTTTTTTTAGATTTTTTTTCCTGAGGTTTTAAATGTACACATATGTGCATAACTTCATTCCGGTGGCTAGAATAAATGAATATTCTGTCCAGTAGAAAATAATTTTCACTCATATGCTAAAAGAGAGATTAGATTCCCACAGGGGTTTTGATGCAGCAAAAAGACATATCAAACAAATATCATTATAAAAATATATAATTTTATTATCCAAAAATTAAGATCAACAAAGATTTGGTTTGGTTCCAAATCCTATTGACTGAGAGCCCATTCACACCGAATGCAGTTGGCTGCATTTTGAACTGCACTCCAACTGCATAGACAGCCCAAAATCAAGGTAATCCTATGGGCATAGTTCACATCATTGCAGTGCAGTTAAAAAAAGTAGAGCATGCTGCATTTTTCTGCACCGCAAATGCAGGTAACGCGCTACAAACGTGCTCGGAAACACGCTTCAAATGCACCGAACCATGTCTTTTTGAACAAAACCCAAAAACGTATCGAAAAATGCACTGCAAACGCAGGACAAAAAGCATGTAAAGAGCACGTCAAGCATGCTTCAACGTGCTTAAAAAAAAAAAAAAAGGCGCAGTTATGTGCAGTTTCTGGTGTGAATGGGCCCTGAAGGTAATTATATTTTGTGGGAATGTATCAAAATGTCATGAACATTTTGTGATACAATGTATCTGTGAGTCATGATACCTTAAAGGGGTTGTAAACCTTTGTGGTTTTCATATCAATACATTTTATGCATTGAGGTGAAAAACCTCTTGCAGTGCAGCAGCCCCCCAGTGCCCCCATTTTACTTACCTAAACCCTCTCTTTCTCGTGCCGGGGACGAGCACAGCAGCTCCAGCCGGTGTCTCATGTCCCGATTGATAGCAGTGCAGCCATTGGCTCTGGCTGCTGTCAATCAAATCCAATGACGCGGGGGGCGGGGCTGAGTCCTGCTGTCTGTGTCAATAGACGCAGCAGCAGGACACGAGAGCGCGCCCGCACCAGTGTCCCGAGGGAGAGCGCTTCTCCGACGGGGCACTCAAAGAAGAGGAGAAGCCAGGAGCGCCGCTGAGGGACCCCAGAAGAGGAGGATCGGGGCCACGCTGTGCAAAACCAGCTGCACAGAGGAGGTAAGTATGATACAAACCTTTACAACCCCTTTAAGCCTAGGTTCACACTGACAGCGGGAATGAAATTGTGCGAGTTCAGCTGAACTTGCACAATTGCCGGCAATAGCTGCTGATTTGACATATGAAATCGCATGCCAAATCGCTGCAATGTGAACCAGGGCTAAATCATTTGCTTCCTAATTTAGATAACACAGTTCCCCTGATGAAGACTGCGATTTGTTTGATTAAAACGCGCTGGGGAACTTCTTGGCAGGATCAATGGTAAAGGAAATTCTTGTATAAAAGCGAATACCTGCCTTATCCAATGTTATCGTGGCTGTCAGGCCACAATAAGATTATATGCAACCAAAGCTCATATTTTTAAACTTTGTTGAGCTTAAAGTGATTATAGGGTTTTTTTTTTTTTTAAATAACAAACATATCATACTTACCTCCACTGTGCAGCTCGTTTTGCACAGAGTGGCCCCGAACCTCATCTTCTGGGGTCCCTCAGCGGCTCTTGCGGCTCCTCCCCACATCAGATAACCACCTAGAAAAAGCGCTCTCCCGAGGGGGTTACCTTGCGGGCGCGCTCCTGAGCCAAATGTATGACTCGGCCCTGCCCCCCGGCGCTCTGCGTCATTAGATTGATTGACAGCAGCGGGAGCCAATAGCTGCGCTGCTATCAATCTAGGCAATGGGGACACGAGACACCGGTTGGGGCTGGTGTGCTCGTCCCCGGCACGAGAAAGAGAGGGTTCAGGTAAGTAAAATGGGGGCACTGGGGGGGGCTGCTGCACTCAATCAAGAGCCGAGAACCCCGGGCAGAGAGACAGCGTGTCCCCGCCGGGTCAAGTTCCAGGGCTCAGGTAAGTAAAACGGGGGGGGGGGGGGGGGGGGGCAGTCACTGCCAGGTCTTTTTTCACCTTAATGCATAGGATGCATTAAGGTGAAAAAACACGAAGGTTTACAACCCCTTTAATTTTTGGATAATAAAATTATATATTTTTATACCGATATTTGTTTGATATGTCTTTTTGCTGCATCAAAACCCCTGGGAGAGTCTATTCTTTCTTTATACACTAATATTTTGGGGTGCTCAGCATCTCTCTGGTCCTATGTGGGTCTGTATTTTTACATTCATACGCTTCTAAACCCCAAATGGCCATAAGAGCATGCCAAAACAAGCATTTTTTTTTTTTTTTATGCAAGATTTTTTTTTTCTCCAATGTTTGATTACCATCTCCTGGTAATACTCCTGCGTGCATGAAGCCAAAAAACGTGTACAGTGTAGTGGCTGCTTAGAAACACAGCTACTTGTATCTGCAGAGAGGCTGCTGGGAGTCATGTCAAGCGGAGATGAGATCCACATGTGGATAGCAGCCGCTTGTCTACGCGCCCCTGCTCCAGAGTGAGTAGCACAGGGACCCGTCACCAGCTGCCTTAATATGGCCATGGTGTCATTTTAGGGCCATTATCTAGTATAACATGAACGAATGGCCCAGGGCTCCGCTATCTGCTTTCTACATATATTTCCTGTGGTGTTATTCTACCACCATTACTTATGTAAAAGACAAACATACCAAGAAACAACACCACAATAACTCAATGACTGTCACAGCATATGACGCCTGAGCCGCCGGCTGCGATGGCCTTTAAAGGAAGAGTCGGGGGGGAAATGTTTATTGATATGCTGCATTCAGATTTGAAGTGTAGTTGGGTGAGCTCTGAGAAGGTTGCAGATTTCGAGTGCAGAGCCGATAAAATCATAAAAGCAGAGGCCTGATGAACCAGCGTTGTTTGTACATATTTACTCCCATGAGCGGCTCTCTAGCTCTCTTATAGCGCAACTCCACTAAGCACCAATGGCGTCCCTAGGGGGGGGGGCCAGAGGGTGCCCTGACCGCCCCCCCCCCCATACATTTTTTTTTTTTAAATCAATGTCTAAGAGGGAGAGAGTCCCCAGTCAGCTCCTGCAGACGATTCTTCCCCCCTCCCTCTGCTTGCTGACACTGCATAATGCGAGCGCTCACACAACCACGGCCGCCCGATCTGCTCCTTCCCCTGCATCCTCATTGGCAGGGAGAAGAGCGAGTTGCAGGAAGGACTCCACCGGGACTCTCAGTTACTGAAAAAACAGACTGATTTCTCCCATCCTTAGGACAGGAGAACCAGCCTGTAAATTTCAAGAGATGCCAGACCAGGGCAGTCAATAGCAGGGGCAGGACAGCAAGAGGAGGCTGGGGAACCCCACAGTGGCAGAACACCAGGGCCTGGAGGCAAGACAACCTTTGCAACCCTGATAGTTCTCCCACTGCTTTGGATTCTTATATTTTCTTGGTATGCTGGTGACATATATCTCTTGTTTTCTGCAACCCTGGGGGACCCCCAAAACAGTGGGAAGGGAGCTCACTGCAGAACATGTGAAAGGGCTCGTTGTGGGGTCGTAGTAAAGGGCCCAGTATATATTTATCTATCTATCTATCTATCTATCTATCTATCTATCTATCTATCTATCTATCTATCCATCCATCTATCCATTTTATAGTTGCCCCCCTACTTTTGTCCCTGTCCCCCCATGTGCCCCCCCCTAAATATGAAAGCTGGAGCCACTGCTAAGCACTGCTTAACCACTTCAGTCCCGCACCATTTGGCTGGCCAAAGACCAGAGCACTTTTTGCGATTCGGCACTGCGTCGCTTTAACTGCCAATTGCGCGGTCGTACGACGTGGCTCCCAAACAAAATTGACGTCCTTTTTTCCCCACAAATGGAGCTTTCTTTTGGTGGTATTTGATCACCTCTGCGGTTTTTATTTTTTGTGCTATAAACAAAAAAAGAGCGACAATTCAAAAAAAAAAAGCAATATTTTTTACTTTTTTTTAATAATATCCCCAAAAAACATATAAAAAGACATTTTTTTCCTCAGTTTAGGCCGTTACGTATTCTTGTACATATTTTTGGTAAAAAAACAAAAAACGCAATAAGCATTTATTGATTGGTTTGCGCAAAAAAATAGGTCTACAAAATAGGGGATAGTTTTATGGCATTTTTATTAATATTTTTTTTTTTTACTAGTAATGGCGATCATCGATTTTTATCGTGACTGCGACATTATGGCGGACAGATCGGACACTTTAAGCGCTATTTTGGGACCATTCACACTTATACAGCGATCAGTGCGATTAAAAATGCATTGATTACTGTGTAAATGTGATTGGCAGTGAAGGGGTTAACCAGGAGGGGGCGCTGCAGGGGTTAAGTGTGTCCTAGGGATGCGTTTTAACTGTGGGGAGGAAGGGGCTATGTGTGACACGACACTGATCACCGCTCCCGATTACAGGGAGCAGTGATCAGTGTCCTGTCACTAGGCAGAACAGGGAAATGCTTGTTTACATTAGCATTTCCCTGTTCTTCCTCTCTGTGAGACGATCGCGGGTATCCCCGCTGACATTGACCCGGGACCCGCGATCACACTCATGGAGCTCGCGGCAGGATCGCGCGCGCACCGCCAGCAGGGCGCATGTGGCCACACGGCGCCAAATTTTAAAGGACGTACCTGTACGCCCATTTGCCTGCCCGTGCCATTCTGTCAATGTATATGTACATGCGGCGGTCGGCAAATGGTTAAATCTAAAGAGAACTGGTCGCTGGTAATCTGAATTTGCATTCTTAACCGGTTCAATACAGGGCAATTTCACCCCCTTCCTTCCCAGGCCAATTTTTAGTTTTCAGCGCTGTCACACTTTAAACGTCAATTGCGCGGTCGTGCGACGTTGTACCCAAAAAAAATTGACGTCCTTTTTTCACCACAAATAGAGCTTTCTTTTGGTGGTATTTGATCACCTCTACGGTTTTTAATTTTTGCGCTATAAACAAAAGAAGAGCGACAATTTTGAAAAAAACACAATATTTTTTACTTTTTGCTATAATAAATATCCCAATTTTTTTTTTTTAAAACAAATTTTTTCCTCAGTATCGGCCGATACGTATTCTTCTACATATTTTTGGTAAAAAAAATCGCAATAAGCGTATATTGATTGGATTGTGAAAAAGTTATAGCGTCTACAAAATACGGGATAGATTTATGGCATTTTTTTAAAAAAAAATTTTTTTTTTTTTTTAGCGGCGATCGCGATTTTTTTTCGTGACTGCGACATTATGGCGGACACATCGGACACTTTTGACACATTTTTGGGACCATTCACATTTATACAGCGATCAATGCTATAAACTTGCATTGATTACTGTGTAAATGTGACAGGCAGTGAAGGGGTTAACCACTAGGGGGCGGGGAGGGGTTAAGTATGTTTCCTAGGGAATGATTCTAACTGAAGGGGGAGGGGACGCACAAGGGGAGGAGACCGATCAGTGTTCCTCCGTTCTGGGAACACAGATCGCTCTCCTCAGAGCTGACAGGCTGTGGATCTGTGTGTTTACACACACAGATCCACATGCCGGCCTGGTTAACGGGCAATCGCGGGTGCCCGGGGACACGCACCGGGTCCCGAGCAACGCGGCGGGCGCGCGCGCCCCCTAGATGGCCGGGAATGCCAGGACGTCATATGACGTCCACCCAGGATGGGAGATCCCATCCCAGGACGTCATATGACTATAGGTGGGTATTGAAGTGGTTAAAGAGGAACTGCAGTCTGCTCACATAATTTGTAATAAAAACATCTTTGCCATTCTGAAGCTTCCCTCCAACCACTTTGCATGTTATTTTATATATACTGTGATTCTGTACTTGCCAAATATGCTGCAGAAATCTCCCTCCACTGAGTCTGGCTGCATCCATTTTAACTGTGAAGAAGCAGTACAGGGAACCAATCAATTTATGTGCTGACAAGAAGTATGCTAACAGGAGGAGAGACAAAAACAAACCCAGATAGCAAGGAAAACTTGCCACAAATGTGTGGCAGTGTTGAATTGTAAGTCTGTTAGCTTGCTGCACATTTTCACTGACAAGTTGTAAATTGCAGAGCACTTGAAGCACAAGTTCCAGTTGACACTTTTACAGTTTGTAGCAAATTTGCAATTTGGCAAGTCTCTAGAAAGAATAAAGTTGCAGTGGTGAGCAGTGGTGTAGTGTGGGTTGTCAGTGTCCGTGGCAAGGCAAGTAATTTGCGCCCCCTAACCTGCAGACTTTTAGCACTCCCCGAGTCCTGTCCCTTCCTACAATAGTACTAACCAACCTGATTCCTATACTGACCACTACATTGACTACTACACTCTACTGTCCACTACACTGACCACTATACTACACTGACCACTATAATGTCCACTACACTATACTATACTGACCACTATAATGTCCACTACACTATACTGCCCACTATACTGTCCACTATACTGCCCACTACACTGACCACTATACTGCCCACTACACTATACTGTCCACTATACTGACCTCTATACTGTCCACTATACTGCCCACTACACTATACTGTCCACTATACTGACCTCTATACTGTCCACTACACTATACTGTCCACTATACTGACCACTACACTATACTGTCCACTACACTGACCATTATATTGTCCACTATATTTACCACTACACTATACTGACCACTATACTGTCCACTACACTATACTGTCCACTATACTGTCCACTAAACTGACCACTACACTGTACTGACCACTACACTATACTGACCACTATACTGTCCACTACACTATACCGTCCACTACACTGACCACTATACTATACTGTCCACTGCACTATACTATTCACTACACTGACCACTATACTATACTGACCACTACACTATACTGTCCACTACACTATACTGTCCACTATACTGCACTGACCACTTTACTGTCCACTACACTATCCTACCTACAGTATTCCTATACTGACCACTACACTGCATGACTCTAGCTGCTCAGCTGCTCTTCTGCTCTTCTACTCACTCTCTCTCTCTGGCTGGCTGCTCCCTCTTCCCAGACCGTGTGTCCCACCCCCCGGGGCCAGCAACACGACTCTCATCACGAGGGAGTCTCCCCTTTTCTTCTTTGTTTTCCATCGGTCCGGAGGGGAGCAGTAGGGGGAGACAGTGGCTGCTCACAATCTCGAATATTTATGTCCCCCGCGCTCTGCCATGTTCAGTCTCCGGCGCCTTGTGATTGGGCGTATGGGGTCATGTGCGGCGGCGGAGCTGGCCTGTTAACGCTCACGCTTGCTCCTGGAGTCCCGCCTCCGCACATGACCCCATTCACCCAATCACAGAGTGCCGGAGACTGAACATGTGCAGAGGTGGGACTCCAGGATGTACCGCGATCGTGGACAGGCCAGCCCCGCCTCCGCACATGACCCCACAGGGCAAAGAATTTAGGAGGCAGCCAGTAGTCACACACTGGCGCGGAATTTCGCCCCCCTAAATGTTGCGCCCGGGCCCACGGCCCCCTCTACAGCATGAACATTCAGCCAGAGGGACCCCTTGTGGTGGGAAGACTATTGCACCACATAACTGAACCAGAACTTGCAGCAGACTTGCAGAATGTTTGCAAAGAAAGTTGATCTGGAGTCATGCAATGCGGACTTGCTGCAATTGTGCACCAAACTTGTGAAGCCTGGCAAGTCTAGCGATAGCTTAGCAAATCATTTTCAAACTTGCAGCACAATTGCTTGCTATCTGGGAAAGAAATGTGCAAAAAATACACAAAACACCCAGCGCTCCTCTGTTCGATGTAATGACAAGTCCATAGATAAACCCACTGAGATTCTATAGTATAACATCAATTATAGACATAGTATATGCATGGTAGAGGGGTGGATGAAAAATCGATGGATTAATGGTTGGATGGATGAACCAAGCACTCAAAGAAAGAGTATTAAAGGGTAATCCAGTCCAGTTGGACAACGATCATAATACACAACATGGGGTCTGATTGACCATCCTACATAGAGGGTGCAGAGGCAAGGAAAGTTACAAAACTAGAACTGTAGCAGATAAATAATAACAGCAATTGATGGTAATTTTCTAGGTTAACATGCAAGGTATTGTCAAACAATTAGCATGGGGGGCTGGGCACTGCCATAGGGGACATGTACCTAAGAAAAAAGAAAGTTTTAAAAACTCCATGGAGCATCAATTTTAGTATTGCTTAAAATGAAACATTAATAATGCAAAATTTCCCCAGGCATGGAAAACCCTGACCCTACCTGTAAGATGTATACAACCTACCACAGCAAAGCAGACATTTACAAAGAAAAACGTGTCTAAATTGCCAGCAAAATGACAGCTCCCAACCACATGCACATGTTAACAAAAGTATTGGGACACCTGCCTTTACACGCACATGAACTTTAATGACATCCCAGTCTTAGTCCGTAGGGTTCAATATTGAGTTGGCCCACCCTATGGGAATGTTTGACCATTCTTTCAGAAGCGCATTTGTGAGGCCTAGCTCACAGTCTCCACTCTAATTCATCCCAAAGGTGTTCTATCAGGTTGAGGTCAGGACTCTGTGGAGGCCAGTCAAGTTCTTCCATCCCAAACTTGCTCATCCATGTCTATGGACCTTGCTTTGTGCACTGGTCCAAATCATTTGGTGGAGGGGGTATTAAGGTGCGGGGGTTGTTTTTCAGGGGTTGGGCTTGGCCCCTTAGTTCCAGTGAAGGGAACTCTTAAGGCGTCAGCATACCAAGACATTTTGGACAATTTCATGCTCCCAACTTTGTGAGAACAGTTTGGGGACGGCCCCTTCCTGTTCCAACATGACTGCGTACCAGTGCACAAACCTAGGTCAATAAATAATGGTCAAACATTCCCATAGACACACTCCTAAACCTTGTGGACGGCCTTCCCAGAAGAGTTGAAGCTGCAAAGGGTCGGCCAACTCAATATTGAACCCTACGGACTAAGACTGGGATGCCATTAAAGTTCATGTGCGTGTAAAGGCAGACGTCCCAATACTTTTGGTAATATAGTGTACTTACTTTTTGTAAACAAAGTGACCTGAGATTCCATTAATCTATACCAAACCCTTACATGGGGGTGACCCCCACACACACACAAAAAAAAAAAGAAATTGTTTTCTGGGACACATGTGTGTGTCCCATAAAACAATGGGCCATTCACAAAGCGCCGCACGGCTCGCACATGCGCAGTAGGAAACGGGCAGTGAAGCGGCAAGGCTCCACTGCCTGTTTCCCTTCGTGAAGATGGAGGCGCCGGCAGACGATCCGATGGACGGATCGGCCTCGGGGGGCCGACATTGCAGGCTCGCTGGAAAGGTAAGAGTCCTTATTAAAAGTCAGCAGCTACAGTATTTGTAGCTGCTGACTTTTGAAAAAAAAAAAATCGCGGCCGGAACACCCCTTTAAACTATCCCCGACTCCTTTGCTTAAATGGATTCCGGTCAATATTATTATTTGTTTAATTTCACTGTTATTACTGAAAATGATGTATTGAAGTATAAAGAGGAAAGAGGAAGAAGGTTTTTGGCAGAAGTGACTTTGCTTGTCTTTTTTCCGATAAAAAATCCCACCCTCTCAGCAATTTTTTAATTTTCACTTTAATTTTGCTATAAAACCCAATTTTCATCAGAACATAGTTACTTAGTTAGTCAGGTTGAAAAAAAAGACACAAGTTCATCTAGTTCAACCAACAGAAAAAAATCAAATAGAAAACCTCCATATACACAATCCTATAATCAGCTCACAGTCGATCCAAAAGAAGGCAAAAAAGCCCAGTGATCTCATTTGCTCCAGCTGGGGAAAAATACTGTATTTATTGGCGTATAACACGCACCTTCTCACCCTGAAAATCGGGTGCAAATAGTGTGTGCGTGTTATACGCCGATACTGCAATTTGGGCTGCCTAGGAGGGAACGGGGAGGGGGGTGGGACAAGAGCCGTCAGATTACATACAGCGAGAATCTCCTGTTTACTCAGCAGCCTCTGTGATAGGAAGTCCCGTCTCCTGGACCAGCATTGGACCAATGTTCTGTCTATCATAGAAGCTGGTCCAGGAGGCATTTATGATTAAATGTTTTTATCACTATCTGTGCCCCCGCAATACAGATGTTTTTCACTTTCTGTTTCAGTGAGTACACAGGTAGAAAGGAAAAATCCAAATGGGTACAAAAACAGTAAATAAAAACCTAAAAAAACATTCTAACCTGTTCCCTCTGTGTTCAAAACATTAAAAAAACATAAAAAAAAAAAAGAAAAAAAAAAAAGTTGGCTGGAGTTGTGCCTAAAACGTGACATTTATGGTGTTGTTTTATTAATGCAGATTTGTGATGGTGCATAGGAGTGTGTCCTTGTTACATGCAAGATACCTCGAGCTACACATTCACCTCCAGCATGCTGCAAGCCGCGGTGAGAATGTTGTGAGAGAAAAACAGGAAGTGTGAGGCTTTTAATGACTCGATCGCACGCCTTCTTCCAATCACTCTTACTCAATTACCGTAAATCAAACCAGCAGCTGCCCCCTCCCCCCCCCCCACACACACACACAAAGTTGTGCTCATAAGTTTTCATACCCTGGCAGAGTTTATGATTTCTTGATCATTTTTCAGAGGATATGAATGATAACACAAAAACTTTTCTTTCACTCATGGTTAGTGTTTGGGTGAAGCCATTTATTATCAATAAACTGTGTTTATTCTTTTTAAATCATAATCACAACAGAAACTACACCACATGTATTTCACCTGAAGTTATTTGTGGGTTTTTCTTTGCCTCCCAAACAATTTCTGGCAGGGCAGTTGTGGCTGAAATTTTAGTTGGTCTACCTGACCGTGGTTTGGTTTCAACAGAACCCCTCATTTTCCAAGTCTTGTTTAGAGTTTGAACACTACTGATTGGCATTCTCAATTCCTTGGATATCTTTTTATATCCCTTTCCTGTTTTATACGGTTCAACTACCATTTCCCACGGTTCAACTACCATTTCCCACGGTTCAACTACCATTTCCTGGATGCAGAGTGTGACATAGAATTGAGGTCTATACACCAACACATCACCACCTTCCTTATAAAAGGTTGCGATGTTCCCCATGGATCTTTAATGTATGACAGCCCAAGACTCAGGACCCATCCCCACAGGAGACACCACAAGCGCGGATTGCCTTATGCTGTAGCCTCAGTGTAACGAGGTAAGGGGCCACTACCTACCATTATAGGATTGTTGCATGAAGAGGACTACGCTATATACTTCACATTCTCCATTCTTCTAAGCAAGTGATGCTAGAATCCAGTTGCTGCCTGCACCATTTCACTGTTTGGCACGATCAATGAAGCATTGGAGTTGTTTGCTGCTGCACAAGTCACTTTTTTATTGAACTTTAATATTGCTTTTATACAACTGTGAGCACCCATTGTTGGCACTGGACACTTTATTGCACTTATCGCAGATATTGTGACCTCTTTGGACATTCATTGTAACATTGCACTTTTGCAGTTGAATTTGCTCTTATGGGATCAATCCTTTAGATATTTAATTTTGCTGCACAAGTCACTTTTTTATTGAACGGTATTATTGCCTTTATACAACTGTGAGCACCTATATAACTTTTTGTAGCTGTTGACTTTTAATAAATGAAAAAAGACCAGAAACTCCGCTTTAAGGAGACACCAGGAGTCTAATGCCACCTATGGATCCCAATGAAGCACAGATTGTGCTTAACCAGATTAATCCCCAGCCACAGCAGCCACGAATAAAAGCTTGGAACCAGGAAGTGACGTAATACACCTCGCTTCCAGGTTCATTCACCAGAGGAAGGATCCATTTGCTGCACTCCATCTGCTCTGCACAGTGATTCCGACCATGGCAGTCCAGGGCCCGCAGGTGGGACAGCGTAGCCCAGAACACATGGAAGGGGGATAGCCACCTGATCACTTCCACCAGAAGGCAGAGTGTTGGCTTGATAAGCATACATGCATTCCCAGGGTGTAAAGTAGTTTCATCCGCGTGCTCTCGGGGGATGTGGGTGTCACGGGCCAGTGGAGGGGTTCCTGGGATGTGAGTCCTGTAACCTGGGTCCTGGTAGCTGTTCCGGTGGTGCCGAGGGTCCTCAGAGCCTCCGGGCGGCCAGGATATTGGTCATGGATCCTCCGTGGAGCGCCGTGCTGACCTGAGTCTTCACTTCCGGGAGCGGGGTGAGGCGGGCAGTGCTTCGCGTTCGGAGCATGCGTGCTCCTTCATCAGGCTATGCTGGTGGCCATATTCAGTGTGGGAATTTATACCATAGGCAATGGGAGGGGTGGGGAGGTAATTGAGAGGAGGGTGGGACTATGTATAATGATTGGGCACGTAGGTAACCATGGAGATGGGGTGTACACAATGTGGAAGGGGAGTGAAGGGAGACGGGGAGTGGGCGGGGCGGGGCGGGGAATGAGGAGGGGGGGAAAAAAGGGAGATATGCAAATGAGTGTGTTGTGGTAAGAACATATATGTGTGTATATGGAATGTGGGGTAAGGGGAAGGCGGTCTATAGGAAGAGGAATATTGTATTGATCATAGTGGACGGGAACAAAATATATATACATATATATATATATATATACATATATACATACATACATACACACATACCTATATATATATACACACATACATACATGTCAACATATATGGGAAGGGAATACAAAAATGCAGAAAATGGTATATAATTAAATAGGTATATACTTATAGGGAGAGATTGGTAGTATATATGAGAAGAAATGACTCAATGATGGAAAAGGGATAAAACATGTACAATGTATATACGTGTGTAAACACAAAGAACCGTTTAAAAAGGATCCCTTCACACACACATACACATATATACACATTTAAATGACGCGTAAGATTGGGACAAAAGAAAGGGGGAGTGTGTTTCCAGACGGGTATTTGGGAATGAGAGGAATGTTATGGGAAATACTGGGAAATGAATAAATAAAAGTAAAAATAATAAAAATATATAGAAATATAAATAAAAATAAATATAAATATAATATATATATATATATATATATATATATATATATGTAAAAATAAAAATACAAATACAAGTACAAATAAAAAAAAAAAAAAAAAAATATATATAAAAAAAAAATATATAAAAAAATAAAAATAAGGAAGTTAAAAATAAAATATTTTTTAATAAGAATAAAAATAAAAATAAATATAAATAAAAAATAAAGATAGGAATAAAAATAAAAATGGTATGTGTTGTACACTAGGGCTATGTGGATAGGGGTAATGGGTGGGAGACGGGTATACCCATACACGTGCTCCACATAGACTGTAAGTTAATGGGGTAGTGACTAGATGATGGATAAAACAATAAATGAGACAACAGGTAGGACAATGGATGAAACAATACGTGGTGAATTGAGATGAGATGATGTGATGAGGCAGTGATATGGTTGGGGTCACAGCAAAATGTTAATTTCAATGCCTTCATTGAGGCCTCCTGGCGATAAAGTGTCCAGTGTGTATATCCAGTAGTTTTCTCTTTCACACAACCTTTTGTAGCGTTCAGCGGTAGGGAGGGTGGGTGGAATAGACTCAATAACCCACACCCGTAGCCCTGAAGATGTTTGTCCATGATGTTCTTTAAAATGTCTTGGTACACTATGCTTGTCAATGCCCTTCTCTACAAGGTTACGATGCTCACCAAACCTTTTGCGGAGCGGGCGTATAGTGCGGCCTACGTATAGTAGGCCGCAGGGGCATGTGAGGCAATAGACCACATAATCTGAACCACAATTGAAGAAGTCGGGGATGACATATAGTTTACCGTTATGGTGGAAGTCTTTTTGCCTATGTGTAACATGGGCGCATGTGAGGCAGAGGGGCTTCCTACATTGATACATGCCTTTGATGTTAAAGAAGGTTAAGGGGGCACTGGCGGTGGGGCGTGCTGTTTTCACTTTGCTTGGTGCTATTTGGGCCTTTATATTCTTAGCCCGTCTGTAGGTGACCAGTGGTTTATCACTTATGGTGGGTTTAAGATGCGGATCCTCACGCAGAATGGACCAGTGTTTGGTGAAGATCTTTTCCATTTGCTTAAATCTGTTGTGGTATTGTGTCACAAATCTGACGGGTTGGGTAGTGTCATCTGTACTGGTTAGTCTCTTGTCCTTCGCGTTTTCACTGAGATAGTATTGGAAGGCATCTTCTATGATGTGGTCTGGATAACCCTTGTCTTTGAATTTGGCTTTGAGTAGTAGGCCGTGTGTTTCATAGTCCTGTAGGCGCGTGCAATTGTGTTTCAGGCGGCAGAACTGGCTTTTTGGGATGTTTTTAACCCATCGTGGGTGATGGCAACTGTTACAGTGTAGGTAAGAATTTCCTGAGGTGGATTTTGTATAATTCTGGGCGCAGATGGTGTTTTCATAGTGGAAGAGTTCCAGATCCAAAAAGGCCAGTTTGTTATTGTCTGTGACTGATGTGAATGATAGACCCATGGAGTTGTTGTTGCAGTGTTGGACGAAGGGTAGGATGGTGGTTTCTGGACCATCCCAGATAATGACTACGTCATCTATGTAGCGCCCGTAATAGACTATGTGGGGCGCATATGGGTTATTGTTGTGTATATATTGTAGCTCCCATTAGCCCATGGTAAGGTTCGCGTAGCTGGGGGCAAAATTGGCCCCCATGGCAGTTCCTTTTGTTTGAATATAGAAGTCTCCGTGGGATTCAAAATAATTGTGGGTTAGGCAGAATTCTAATATTTCCAGTAAGAATTGGTTCTGACGTGGGTTGAGTGATGGATCATTGTTGAGGTAGTGTCGTACAGCTTGTAAACCAATGTTATGGGGAATGGACGTGTATAGTGAGACCACATCTAGCGAGAGCCAGCGGTATGTCGGTTCCCAGGAGTAGTATCGTAGCATGTTCAGAAGGTGGATGCTGTCTTTAATGTAGGAAGGTAGGTTCTGTACTATACCTTGTAGAAAATGATCAATGTAGATAGAGAAGTAGCTGGTTACGCTTTCCATGGCCGCCACTATTGGTCTACCAGGAGGGTGTGTGGGGTCTTTGTGCACCTTCGGAAGGTGGTAAAAGTAGGGCCTTTTGTAAAAGTCGTGTTTAAGAAATGAGGCTTCGGATGCAGTAACTATACCATCTGCTTGTGCTCGATCTATTAGGTTGTGAGCTTCAATAGAGAATTTGGGTAAGGGATCTCCGGAAAGTTTTTTGTATGTGGATGTGTCCGATAGGAGTCTAGTTGTTTCCAGCATGTAGTCTGCACGATTCTGGACTACGATACTACCTCCTTTATCTGCGGGCTTAATAACCAGTTGTCTGTTGTTGGTGAGTGATTTAAGAGCCGTGCGTTCTGCTGGGGTTAAGTTAGATGGTGGATTGGAACGTGAGTTGGACATTTGACACATTCGTAGTATATCAGCATATACAACCTGATAGAAGGTCTGGACGTAAGGTCCTTTGGCAAATGTGGGATAAAAGATAGATTTCGGTTTGAGATTAGTGTGTAAGATGGGTGGAGAGGTAGGTGGATGTTGAGTTAGAGATTCAATCTGGTCGTCAATGTAGAGATCTTCCAACTGGTCTAGGGCTATGAGTTCTGCGGGTCCTAGGGTGGAGGAGTCTTCTGTAGTAGTACTGCATTCAGCGTGGTCATTAGTAGTATATGGAGTAGTGTTTTGGGTAATGTTTGGGGTACCATTACCTTTCTTAGTGTCTTGAATGTTGAAATATCGTTTGATGGTGATATTTCTAATGAACTTATTGAGATCCAAGAAGAGAGTGAAAGGGTTGGGAGATGCTGTGGGGGCGAAGGTGAGCCCGCGTGCTAGTTATCTATTGTAATAAATATTTTTAACATACATGCTGCACTTAGAGGGCGCCGTCCTTCTTTCTTTTTTATTTGTTCCAGAGCTTCTTCTAGCTTTTATAGACTGGCTGCCTTCCATTTATTCAGCATCATTTTATCCTCACATGGACTAATACCCGAACTTGTTGTGAAACATTAACTACCACCATCAAGTTCCCCCTCTCAGAAACCCCCAACCCACCCCCTTCCCCCCACCATTTTTAGATATATGTACTCGGCTATCTCCATTGTGCGCCATATTAACCCCTTGATCGTTTTTTTATACATGCATTCCCTGCTGCTGTAGAAGTTTAGGAACTCTTGTACAAAGCCCCTGCTGCTGATGTAACTCTTATATCAATGGCAGCATAGGAGCTTAAAAGACTATGCTGCTAAAATGGAAGTGCCCATAAAAGATCACCAACTTCTACGTCACTTCTGAGTTGGCACAGGGGTCAGAGGGAGGTACAATAGAGTGCAGAGGTGAACCAGGGGATTGGCATTCTGTTGGTTTTTGAAATAAGACTTACAAATATTTTGGTAGATAAAAGACATGCTGGTGGGTTAATTGGCTACTGTCTAAATTGGCCCCTAGTATATGAATGTGAGCTAGTGACCTTAGATTGTAAGCTCCTTGAGGGTAGGGACCGATGTGAATGTACAATGTATATGTAAATTGACACGTACATTGACGGCGCTATATAAGTATCTTAAATAATAAATAATAAGAAGAAAACACTTCCCATGTGGGCATTTAGGCACTTGAAAATGACAGCTAGACTACCAATGAACACAATGGGCAACATTTCTCCATTCATGCACCTATCCTGGAATGACAGGTGCCCTGCTCCTTGTGTTTAAATGGCTACTCCCAGCATGCCTTGCTGGGTGACCACATGTAATGGAAGCTAGAAGACTCATAATGGTTGATTTACTCAAACCAGAGAGTGCAAAACCTGGTGCAGCTGTGCATGGTAACCAATCAGCTTCTAACCTCAGCTTGTTCAATTAAGCTTTGACAAAGAAAAAAAAAACCTGGAAGCGGATTGGTTTCTTTGCAGATTTTGCAATCTCCAGTTTTAGTAAATCAACCTCATAGTGGTTCAGAAGTGTCTGGGAGCAGTGCTGCTCTCCATTCAGCACCATGGAGAGGGGTAGCCCTGGCATTTCCCAAGGGTTGGAGTTTGGGAATTTGCTGCGACGGGGGCATTACAAACTTTTCTGTGCATGAATGACCTTCATAGAGTGTAAGTAGTCAGCATGCCAATAATCACTGGCCCTAAACAGGCAGTCTGTCTGCAGCAATCCCCTTCCTTGCTCATGTGATTGGCTGTTTGTGGTTCTCAGAAGCCTGCACAGAGCTGGAAGCAAAATTGCAAGCATCTCTAGCACCATCCTTAGGTGTAAAACAGTGAGCCTTTTTCTCAAGAAAAAAAAAAAAAAAAAAACTTTTTTTTTTTTTTTTTGGCTTTTGGATAGAGTTGGGAAGGGTTAGGCCTTCCTTCAAGTTTTTATTGCTGTCTGTGTCCCCTTTAGAGAGATTCACCCCTTTTTTTGTACTGGTGACCATTGTTCCCAAGACAGAAAAAAAAGAGGGGAAATCCAAAATAATAGGGCTGTCCCCAGAAAATAAGTTAAGAGCACATCTTCCAATGGGAAACCATTGGAAGATGTGGAAGTTGGACATTTTATTTACCAACCTTCTACTGCTGTAGGTATAAAAACAGTGAAGTGGTGGCACGTATTTCTGCAGCAACGTTTATAAATGGCAGAAGCGGCAGAGATAAATGTCAGGCAGCTGCCCCACCTGGTAATGACCGTGAACTGTGCCATCCTCAGACACCGTTTACAGAGCGTATCCGAGTGGCTCTGTACTTCGAGATCGATGTGATGATCAATCGGTGCAGTGACGCTGGTAGCATCCTTGCAACCAGTGAAGCTGTGCTGGCAAGGGGAATTTGCTGTTTATTCTATTAACAAAAAAATATATATAAGAAATACAAGAAATAATGAATAATAAACACATAAATGTGTATTTACACACTTATCTGTTTATCTGTTTATTATTCATTATTTATTATATATATATTTTTTGTTAATAGAACAAATAGCTTGCTTCAAATTCTTCCCCTGAGGAAGGAATTTAGTATTTACACCCATATTCCAAAACATGTTGGGACCCTTTGTGACCACACACCCCATTTGATCTCGATTGGAGATCATTCGTGTGCTCCAGAATGTAGCTGCTGTTTTTGTTTTGTATTCAATAATTGTTTTTAGGTGTATATATTTATGTATCAACTTTTTGTCTACTTATACCTAATAAATTTTGTACTTTTTTACATAATGTTACTCCTTTAAAGTCCGGTTCACTTCCCCTCTGCCCGTACAATCCCTGGGGGATTTACTTCTACTATTCGTCCTCCACCGCCTCCACCCCACTGACGCACTCACTGCCCAGGAGATTGCTAATCTCCACTCTACAGGTATCTCCCCCAGTTAAGACCCCATGTCAACAGGTGTCAACATGTCAACACTCCCCTTATTCAAATCTGCTACTACAGACGAAGTTCCTAAACTCCTTTCTATCGCCCACCTAACCACCTGTCCCCTGGACCCTATTCCCTCTCAAATGCTACGGTCGCCCTCTGACTCCATCCTACACTCTCTAACCCACATCTTCAATCTCTCCCTCACCTCTGGCATTTTCCCCAATGCTCTAAAACATGCACTGGTCACCCCCATACTTAAAAAGCCATCCTTGGACCCTACCAATCTTAACAACCTACGCCCTATCTCCTTGCTCCCCTTTTCCTCTAAACTCCTTGAACGCCTGGTTTACAACCAACTGAGTGACCACCTCATTAAGAACAACCTTCTTGATCCCCTTCAATCTGGATTTCGCCCTCAACACTCCACAGAAACTGCTCTTTTAAAACTCACAAATGACCTACTAACTGCAAAAACCAACGGACACTATTCTGTACTCCTACTTCTGGACCTTTCAGCTGCCTTTGACACGGTTTTACTCCCTCTGTCTCCGTGACTGTGCTCTTCCGTGGCTCTCATCCTACCTATCCCAACGCACCTTCAGTGTCACTTACAATTCTACTTCCTCCACTCCTCTTCCCTTCTGTGTCGGGGTCCCCCAAGGTTCTGTTCTTGGACCTCTTTTATTTTCAATCTACACCTCTTCCCTGGGTCAGCTGATAGCCTCTCACGGCTTTCAATATCATTTCTATGCTGATGACACGCAAATCTATCTCTCCACCCCTCAACTCACTCCATCAGTCTCCTCATCACTAACTTACTAACCGACATATCTGTATGGATGTCACACCACTTCCTCAAACTCAACTTGTCCAAAACCGAGCTTATAATATTTCCTCCCCCACGTTCCTCTTCCCCTGACTTCTCTGTCAAGAGCAATGGCAAAACCATCCACCCGTCCCCACATGTCAGGGTGCTCGGTGTTATCCTGGACTCTGAACTCTCCTTTCGGCCCCACATCCAATCACTTTCCAAAGCTTGGCGCCTCAACCTCCGCAACATCTCTAAACTACGTCCCTTTCTAACCAATGAAACCACAAAGCTCCTGATTCACTCCCTGGTTATCTCTCACCTCGACTACTGCAACTCCCTCCTCATTGGCTTACCTTTAAATAGACTCCTCCCCCCTTCAGTCCATCATGAATGCTGTCCACCTTACAAACCGCTCAGTGTCTGCTACCCCCTCTCTGCCAATCCCTCCATTGGGTACCACTCGCCCAACGAATTAAATTCAATATACTAACAATAAGTTACAAAGCCATCCACAACTCTGCCCCCAGCTACATCACTAACCTAGTCTCAAAATACCAACCTAATCGCCCTCTCCGTTCCTCCCAAGACCTCCTGCTCTCTAGCTCCCTCATCACCTCCTCCCATATCCGCCTCCGGGACTTCTCCCGAGCCTCGCCCATCCTCTGGAATTCCCTACCCCAATCTGTCAGACTGTCTCCAAATTTATCCACTTTTAGGCGATCCCTGAAAACGTTCCTCTTCAGAGAAGCCTATCCTGCCTCCATCTAACAACTGCACTATTTTCTCCATTAGCTCATCCCCCACAGCTATTACCCTTTTGTATAACTTGACCCTCCCTCCTATATTGTAAGCTCTAACGAGCAGGGCCCTCTGATTCCTCCTGTATTGAATTGTATTGTAAGTGTACTGTCTGCCCTAATGTTGTAAAGCGCTGCATAAACTGTCGGCGCTATATAAATCCTGTATAATAATAATAATAATAATAATACAATTTCTTCTTCAATTGGAATGTGGCAAGGGTTTCCAGCGCGATACTCCTTGGTGGTTTCCCTCCTTAATCTTTTATACATTGTTATTGACACCCCCATTTCAGCTCGTACATCGCACTGCGAACTGACAGTTTGGACAAGAATCGGATCACATGGGTGTGAACACCCATGCGATCCGATTCTGGTGTGGACCAAAAAAAGGGTCCTACGCGAGTTTGGTCCGAATGCGATGCGATCTGTACAGCTGAAATCACATGTCCATGCGATCTGTGATACTATCTGTATGGCTGAAATCGCATCGCATGGACATCGCGTGTGATTTGCACTGCAGAGCGAACCACATGCAATCTCGCAGACTGCGCTGGTGTGAACTTAACACTTAACAATTCTATTTCTGAAAGCATTCTTCATTTACAGCTTTTTTCACACCTGCCTAAAACTCTTGCACAGTACTATATATACATTATATTGTCAAAAGTATTGGGACGCCTGCCTTTACACGCACATGAAATTTAATGACATCCCAGTCTTAGTCCGTAGGGTTCAATATTGAGTTGGCCCACCCTTTGCAGCTATAACAGCTTCAACTCTTCTGGGAAGGCTGTTCACAAGGTTTAGGAGGGTGTCTATGGGAATGTTTGACCATTCTTCCAGAAGAGCATTTATGAGGTCAGGCATTGATGTTGGAGAGAAGGGCTGGCTCGCAGTCTCCACTCTAATTCATCCCAAAGGTGTTCTATCGGGTTGAGGTCGGGACTCTGTGCAGGCCAGTCAAGTTCCTCCACCCCAAACTCGCTCATCCATGTCTTTATGGACCTTGCTTTGTGCACTGATGGGTAGTCATGTTGGAAAAGGAAGGGGCCATCCACAAACTGTTCCCACAAAGTTGGGAGCATGAAATTGTCCAAAATGTCTTGGTATGCTGACACCTTAAAGTGATTGTAAAGTCTCGTTTTTTTCTGTAAAAATAACAGTTATACTTACCTGCTCTGTTGCAGTGGACTTGTACAGAGCAGCCCGGATCCTCCTCTTCTCGGGTCCCTTTTCTGTGCTCCTGGCCCCTCCCTCCTGTCAAGTGCCCCCACAGCAATCAGCTTGCTCTGGGGGCACCCGAGCTGAGTCACAGCTCCTTGCGTCCATTCAGACACGGAGCCCCGGTTATGCCCCACCCCCTCCCTCTTCTGATTGGCTAGCTGACTTTGATTGACAGCAATGGGAGCCAATGACGCTGCTGCTGTGTCTCAGGCCGAGGAACTCATGGACATCGCTGGAGAGAGATGGGGCTCAGGTAAGTACCAGGGGGTGCTGGGGCGGCTGCTGCACACATAAGGCTTCTGACTTTACAACCACTAAGAGTTCCCTTCACTGGGACTAAGGGGCCAAGCCCAACCCCTGAAAAACAACCCCACATCATAATCCCCCCTCCACCAAATTATTTGGACCAGTGCACAAAGCAAGGTCCACAAAGACATGGATGAGCGAGTTTGGGGTGGAGGAACTTGACTGGCCTGCACAGAGTCCTGACCTCAACCCGACAGAACACCTTTGGGATGAATTAGAGCGGAGACTGCGAGCCAGGCCTTCTCATCCAACATCAGTGCCTGACCTCACAAATGCTCTTCTGGAAGAATGGTCAAACATTCCCATAGACACACTCCTAAACCTTGTGGACGGCCTTCCCAGAAGAGTTGAAGTTCATGTGCGTGTAAAGGCAGGTGTCCTAATACTTTTGATATAATGTATATATGGTACATAATATATTTACACACGCACACGTATAAATATTCTCTTTCCTGTATATTTTTATTGATTAAGGACAATTCATTTTTTGTAGTCTAACATTTTACAGTTAATTGGATCCAGCCAGATAGGGCCTTTATAGGTAGATTCTACAGGTTTAGAATGATAGACAAACAGAAGGTCTTCCATGTGGCTATTTGCTACAATTAAGCACACATGTGCCCTCTAGTGGACGTTCCCGTTACTTTTTTCAAATTTAATCCAGGCTAGAGATTTTTAAAGTGGTATTAAACCCAAAACCAAAAATGTAATATATTGCAGTTTACCAATCCTTAAATCTGGAGGTTGCATTGGTTTTCTTCTTTTTTTGGCTTTTTATTTTCTAATTTTCACCAGGCGATCTGGCCAACACTTCTTGCCTTAGGGTGATCGGTTTGATCAGATGCTTTCACATCTAATGGGCACTGGTGAGGCTAAATGTGATGGGCATTGCTGAGGCTGCATCAGATTCGGATTTGATCGGGTCTCTGATGTAAAAACCCGGAAGTGATATCACGTCAACGGTGCCGATTTAAAAAAAAAAAGGTATTCAAAAACGCCGATCTTGGCATTTTGAATACTTTTATAAGTGCAGTGGAGGCGTTTTAGACCCCAGATTCCTCCATAAAGAGTACCTGTCACAAGGGATGTTTACATCCCAGCGAGGGCAATAATTGTAGCACAAGACCCCCTCTGTAACTCTAAACCGGTAACCCTTAAAAATCTTTAAAGCATCGCCTATAGAGATTTTAAAGTACCATAATTTGTCGCAATTCCGCACGTGTGCGCATTTTTAAAGTGCTAGATATCTATCTACTTGGTGTAACATCATCTTTCACATTATTAAATTACTAAAAATTGGGATAACTTTACGGTTTAGTTTTTTTTTTTATTAATTGAAAGGTATTTTTTCCAAAAAAAATTGCGTTTGAAAGACCGCTGCGCAAATACAGTGTGACATTAAATATTATAATGACCGCCATTTTATTCTCTAGGTCTCTGCCAAAAAATATATATAATGTTTGGGGGTCCTAAGTCATTTTCTAGCAAAAAAATACTGATTTTAACTTGTGAACAACACATGTCAGAAATAGGCCTAAGTAGTTAAAGCGGGGGTCCACCCACACCGCCAAAACAAAAAAAATATTAAAAGCCAGCAGCTACAAATACTGCAGCTGCTGACTTTTAATACATGGCCACTTACCTGTCCCGGGGTCCAGCGATGTCGGCAGGGGACGCCGAGAACCCGCTCGGTTCTCGGCAGCTGCCGCCGCCACCCTAGGTGAGGGAATCAGGAAGTGAAGCGTTGCGGCTTCACTTCCCGGTTCCCTACTGCGCATGCGCGAGTCGCGCTGCGCGTCCCAAGTGGTCCCCGCTCTCTCCTGGGAGCTGTGTGTTCCCAGCAGACAGCGCGGTGGGGACGGGAAGAGGCGTAGACTCCCATGGGAGTCTATGCCGGAAGTGGGTGCAAATACCTGTCTTAGACAGGTATCTGCACTCCCCTCCCCCCCCCCCCTGAAAGGTGCCAAATGTGACACCGGAGGGGGGGAGGGTTCCGAAAAACGGAAGTTCCATTTTTGTGTGGAACTCCGCTTTAAACATCGTCAAGCATGAGGGCAAAATTTGCACCAGCACCTTCTTTAGGCTTACGGACAAGGAATGGGTATATTATTGTTGCCATCATCCTAGATGGATTGGAAACTCCATCGACAGATGATCAGGATGAGAAGGAATTGTACTTTACAAAGTGATTATTATTATACTGGATTAAATGGAGCACACAGAATTGCTAGCCAATAAACTTAAAAGGGCCATAAACCCTCATGTTTTTTCACCTTAAGACATCCTATGCCTTAAGATGAAAAAACTTCTGGCAGTCACAGCCCCCCCCTCTCCCCATTTTACTTACTTGAGCCCCGTAATTCCCACGCCGGAGACGCGCTGTCCCTTTCTGCGCGGGGTCCCGGCTCTTGATTGGATAGATTGATGGCAGCGCAGCCATTGGCTCCTGCTGCTGTCAATCAAATACAATGACGCGGGCTCCGGGGGGGCGGGGCCAAGTCTGGCATTCGTGACTATCTACGCCGAATGCTGGACTCGGGAGCGCGCCCACAAGGTAACCCCCCGAGAGAGCGCTTCTCCTAGGGGGTTATCTGAAGTGAGGAGGAGCTGTGAGAGCCTCCTGGGGACCCAAGAAGTCGAGGATCGGGGCGACTCTGTGCAAAACGAGCTGCACAGTGAAGAAAAGTATGACATGTTTGTTATTTTAAATTAAAAAAAAAAAAACTAGCCTTTACAATCACTTTAAGGAAAAGGGGTGCAGAGTTGACTTATTGGAAAAGATCAATCAAGATGTAGAGCAGGGGTCTCAAACTGGCGGCCCTCCAGCTGTTGCGAAACTACAAGTCCCATGAGGCTTTGCAAGGCTGACAGTTACAAGCATGACTCCCACAAGCAGAGGCATGATGGGACTTGTAGTTTCACAACAGCTGGAGGGCCACCAGTTTGAGACCCCTGATGTAGAGGATATGTATAGATCAGACCTGTTATGTCCAGTGAAGGAAAAGAAGAGAAATAGTATGAAATGTTCCTTCATAACATACTATAGTGCCCAATTTAAATCTACCAAGATGATTTTGAGATTATCAAATATGGGCCTATCATGCAGAGGAAAAGAGTTGGGGGTCTCTTTTTACCCAGTAACCCCCAGGTTATATAGGGTAGAGCCCCATCCCTAAAAGCTAGTTTGATACTCAATGTGTTAAATCCCCCTAATATAAATAGGGTTACATTGTTTAATGGGGTAGGGTATTTCTGCAGAAAAATATCTAATTTTATTTCAACGCTCACGCTACAGGAAGAGGGTATGATAAAAAAGGAAATTTATTTAATGCCACACAAAGCATGTGTCTACAGTATATTGGTAGAACTTCCCGAAAACTGCATTTTAGGGTCACTGAACATATTAATATTATCAAAAAGAGTTATAGGATGCACAGTGTGTCTAGGCAATTCAAGGTGGTACATAATCGAGAGGTCACAAAATGTACCAGTTTTGGGATTGATAGGCAAACTAGACACAGGCAAGTTCTAATTTGAAATGTGAAATTTCCAAAAACGAGACCAAGTGGATCCATTTCTTCATTGTTGTACACTACATTACAACTGACATATAAACAGAATTGTTATATAGCAAAGTATTAATTATTATAAAATTTGTAACTTTTGATGCAACATTTTTAAGAGAATTTTGGTCTTTATACTATTTTCTATATTTTGCTTGATCCTTTTATAGTAATTATTAGTCTGTTTTTATATTAGCAGTGTTTAGCATCTAGTGACATCTAGTGTTCAGAGTAGGGTACTTCATGTCAGGTAGGAATGTACTGTTGAGATGACTGAGAAGGAATTTTAAAGTAGAACTGAAGGCAAAACTTTTTTTTTTTCATTTTGGATACAGTATGGGAGGGTTATAACCCCTGTCAGCTTTTTTTTCTTCTTTCTTCCTATCTGTGTTCCATCCGGGAGATACTCTTCACTTCTTGTCCCATAAGCCAAAACAGGAACCAAAGTGAGGGAATCTCTGGCTGTCACCAGAACTAGTGTCTCCATTGGAAAATTTCCCTTCTATTTCTGTACTGACGACAACCCAAAATTTGGGATTTTCTTTCACTTTTACTCTCAGTGAAAACAGTAAAAATAGTACAGATATAGAATCTCCTTAACAGGACACAGACAGCAATAAAAACCTGACTGGGGTTATATTCATGCTTCACTTGATCCAAAAACAAAAAAAAAGTAAGCTGTGCCCATCTTTGGTGAGTGCATTTCTTTAGAGGGAACACCTTTGCAGCGAGACACTGATTTGATATGGTTTTGCATAGAGCAGCCCCCATCCTCCTCTTCTAGGGTCCCCTGCTGGCGCTCCTGGCTCTTCCTCCTCATCGGGTGCACCCATGGAAAGCCGCTTTCCATGGGGGCACCCGTGCAGTCACGATCCCGAGTCCTGCCGCTGCGTTCATTGACACAGACAGCGGGACTCGACTCGGCTCCGCTTCCGTGTCACAGCTTTTGATTGACAGCAGCGGGGGCCAATGGCACCTGCTGCTATCAATCTGTCCAATGAGGACAGCGACAGCAGCTGGAGCCGCTGCACTCGTACACATCGCTGGATCGGATTGGGCTCAGGTAAGAAAAAAGGGGGGGTCTGGGGGAGAGCTGCAACACAGAAGGTTTTTCACCTAAATGCATTAAGGTGAAAAACCCTAAAGAGTAACTCCACATTCCCCTCTGGGTGATCTATGTACATTGCAGGGATTTTGACAAACTTTGTTGCAGATTCCTACTTTTTCTTATTCTGAAGAAATCCCTGTGTGTCTGTCTGTGCCCGTGTACAAAAGTGAGTCTAATGGGAGCGATTTCCTAATTATCAACCAGCTGCTGCACCTGCAAAGCTCTAATGAGGACAATTTCAGGGCCTGCACCCTTTTAGATGTGATTTCCTATTGGGAGTATCTCACCAAAAAATGACATTTTTGTTGCAGAGAATACCTGAAATCTGACTTGTATCTTAGTGCAGATTTCTGGGAAAATCAGTGAGCCAATCACAGAAGCAGGAAATGATGTTTCTGGGGAGCGTTCTGAATACATTCTGTTTACAGAACACTTCCAGGTGGCCATATTGCATTGAATTTCACAGATAATTACAGAGCTGCAGATTGAAAAGGAAAGGTAATTTTTGATGACACTCAGTTACAATAGGACTTGTTTTGCAATTGTATATGCTATATTATTATTTTTTTTATTTGCTATTTTTTCCCCCCCACGAAAGTGGAGTTACAACCACTTTAAGCGAAAGCTCTTTTAAAACTAGGTAAGCACTATGAACTATAAGCACTATGAAAGAATCTGCAAGGAAGAAAGAGCGTCTGAGTAACATAATGCACTTGGATTGATTTACTAAAGGCAAATAGACTGTGCACTTTGCAAGTGCAGTTGCTCCAGAGCTTAGTAAATGGGGTAGGGCTTCACTTTGCAAAGAATACCCAATCCATAGCTCCCAACTGTCTATGATTTCGAGGGACTGTCCCTCATTCAGAACAAAGTCCCACTGTCCTTCTTTCCTCATTATTTGTCCCTCATTTTGGTCTGATCTACATAGTTGTATATAAAATGCACTATTTTTCTTTCAAGAAGCCCAGTGCTAAACCCGTCATCCAATTTCTAAATTGCTGCTTTTGTAAATTCTAAAAGTAAATTCTAAAAGCAAATATAAAAGGAATAGTAGAGGTAAACAAAACACTTGTGGGTTTAAACCAATCATTTTTTTTTTTGTACAATTCTCCTTTAAGGGGGTTTGTCCTATGACTACATACTTTTGCCCTCATTCCCATCTCAGAAAGTTGGGAGGTATGCCAATAACATGCAAGAAAAAAAAAAAAAAAAAGTATTTTTGCTTGCACTTAATTGGATGATGGAAGTCAACAGACTAAGCTCTGGAGCAACTGTGTTTGCAAAGTGCACCTTCTATTTGTCTTTAGTAAATCAATCCCATTGAGCCGCGCAGGAGACCTCGGTTCTGGTGCGAAGCTCTGAAGGTCTGGCAATGAATGCCCAATCTTCAGAGCACATGCGTCGGTTACAAAACTGTCTGCATCCAGGGTGAATATCTCCTATACGGTGCACTTATTATAGGCTTATCTATAGGAAAAAACCCTGCAGTCAAAATTCATTCTTAGGTCCCATTCACACCTAAGCATAGCGTTTTCAGGCAGAAAGTTGCGTGGTTTTGCCACGATTTTTTACAGATCAAAAGGTCACCGATGTAAAACGCAGAAAAACGCCTAAGTCTGCCTAAAAAAAAAGTTCCAGAACTTGTTTGAGCTTCAGGCGTTTTGGAGCTTCTGGCTTCAGGCATTTTGGAGTGGAGATGTGAACCATCTCCATAGAGAAGAATTTATTTTTTCTCCTCCAGCGTTTTATAGCTTCAGGCTTCAAGCTAGAAAACGCTCAGGTGTGAATGGGGCCTGACTGCAGAGCCTAAATCAGGCTTGAAAGCTGTATTCAGAGTCTGCCGTGAAGGACACATGGGGCTCACTTGTAACGTGACCCTTCAGGCACTGGGCTCTACTTGTGGTGCTTTCCAGGTCACCTACTGTATTGTGTAAGTTAGCAGAGAGGCACTTTATAGATACAGGGATTTAGTACACCCAAAGGTTGAATCAGGAGCAGATCCAGAGTCAAGTCTCGGGAGGGGCACTGCCAGAAAATTTTGCGGGCTATTTGTCGGGGCAATGGCTGGTGTTGGCACTTCAATCATCACGGCGCCATGGTTGATATGATGTCAGGATGATTGAAGCGCATTATTTCTATTATTAGATTGTAATATAAAATTAAATAGTTCAACTCACCATAGTGCAGAATCAGTGGGAGCCCTGAGTGTGTCATTTGCCACCGCTGCCTGCCACCAGATGCAGATTGTCACTTGCCACATCCCCTGCCACCAGATGTGGATTGGCACTTGCCAATGTCACCTGCCACAAGATGCGGATTGTCACTTGCCAGTGGCTGTGTCGCAGAGTGAGGGCGGGCAGTGAGATGATGTAATCTCTCTGCTGCCCGCGCCTGCACAGTGATGGCGGTGTTCTGTCAGAAGCTGAGCTGCGGTGATGCAGGGCGGGCAGTGAGAGATGATGTCAAAAAGCCACTACCAATCAGAATATGCAACCAAAGTGATGTTGCATTGCGGCCATCTTGGCACACCCGGACTTGTCCGCAGTAAGCCTAGAGTTATAAGTCAACAAGCGGACATCTTTATACACCCACTGGAGTCTTGCTTTTCACAGTTATTTTTAACAGTAAACTGAGCTTATATAGTGAAATATAAGCTGAGTTTACTGTTAAAAATAACTGTGAAAAGCAAGACTCCAGTGGGTGTATAAAGATGTCCGCTTGCCGACTTATAACTCTAGGCTTACTGCGGACGAGCGTGGGTGTACCACAACGCAACGTCACTTCAGTTGCATGTTCAGATGGGTAGCGGCTTCCTGACAGAACACCTGCCTGCTCGCTCAGTCACACGCCAACCCGTTCACCAGTCTGACCACCCGCTGGCATGCCCACTCACTCACCGGCCTGCTCACCAGCCTGACCGCCTGCCCGCATGCTCACTCACTCACTAGCCTGCTCACCAGTCTGCCTGTCTGCCTGCTCAGTCACCCACCGGCTCACTCGCTCACTATTTTCTCGGGGGGAGCAATTGCCCCCCCCCCCCCCACTCGGGGGGTGGTGGTCTTTGCCATCAGTTGCCTAGCCTGTGTATTAAAAATTGTTTTTATTTGGTATGGTCAGGTATCACCCAGTGGGAAGGGGGGGTGGGTAACCCCGACCTGGAAAAGAGGGGGGGAATCCATCATTTGGTCCCCCCTCCTCTCCAGTTCCTCATCTGTTGCGTCCACCAATGCAGCCCACACCTTGTCAAATTTAGCCGGGCATTGCCTGTTCTCGTAGGTGAGCTTGTACAGGGGAAGTACTAAGTCAACCGCCTTTTGCCAGGATTTCAGTGTGGGGGGTTCGGTTGACTTCCAGTGGATCATTATCTCCCTCCTGGCATAAAATGGTGAGAAAGTAATGCAGAGTTTAGCAAACCTGTCCCCCTCAACTTCTTCTAAGTAGCTCAGCAGGTGCACCATTGGTTCCCTTGGTACCAGACTCCCAAGCAGTTCGCTCAGCTTCCCTGCTACGTTTTCCCAGTAGGTTTGGATTTTAGGGCAGGCCCATACCATATGCCAGAATGTGCCTATTTCTGTGTTGCATCTGGGACATGAAGGGTCTAAGTTGGGGTATATGTTGGCCAGCCTATGTGGGGTGTAGTACGCCCTGTGAATAAACTTCAACTGGATAACTCTATCCTTGGCCGCTATCATGGATGGGATAAAGGTTGATATACAGTCCTTCCATTCGTCTTCTCCCAGGGCCGGGATGTCCTCCCTCAATTTGTTGAATGTGTGCGTGGGTTTGGTGTCCTATGCCGCGTACACACGAGCGGACTTTACGGCGGACTTTGCCCGGCGGACTGGATTTCGTCGGACAATTCGATGTGTGTGGGCTCCAGCGGACTTTGTTTGCTCAAAAGTTGGACGGACTTAGATTTGAAACTTGTTTAAAATTTATCCGTTGAAATCGAGTCCGGTCGAAAAGTCCGCCGTCTGTATGCTAGTTCGACGGACAAAAAGCCACGCTAGGGCAGCTATTGGCTACTGGCTATGAACTTCCTTGTTTTAGTCCGGTCGTACGTCATCACGTACGAATTCGACGGACTTTGGTGGATTGTGTGTAGGCAAGTCCGTTCATTCAGAAAGTCCGTCGTAAAGTACGTCGAAAAATCCGCCGGGCAAAGTCCGCCGTAAAGTCCGCTCGTGTGTACGCGGCAATAGACTACCGTCAGGTACAGATAGAGGGTGGAGAGGGGTTTTTCCATTACACTGGAAATGAGCAGGCGCTCAATGGAGTCAGACTCGAGTGTCAGTGCCTCCGAGAACTAAGCCTTCATGGCATGTCTCAGTTGCCAAAACCTAAATTCCGAGGTGTGGGGAAGAGAATATGTGCGCCTCAGTTCCCTGAAGGGCATAAGTTTCCCATCTTTTATAACGTGTTTCAGGGTGGTTATCCCCCGCCCAGCCCAGAATGATGGGTCCGGGATGTCGTTCAAATGGGGTAATGTGGGGTTGCCCCATAGTGGAGTGTGTGGGGATTCACAATTTGGCTTGCGATAAACTGCTCTGGCCTCTTTCCATACCCTAAGCGTTGTTTTCATAGGCACTGGTAGGTTGTGTGGATCCTTGAGTCCCCTAAATGCGAGGTTTCTCATTGCCGCATAGGACCCTAGTATAGCCGCCTTTAGTCTCACCGCTGGATTTTGTCTGGATTGAGAGAACCACCACCTGACCGTGACCAAAATTGCTGCCCAGTAGTATATGGACTTGGGCATCGCTAATCCTCCTGCAGAGAGAGGTAGGTACAGTTTGCGGTTCGCCACTCTGGGAGGTTTCCCCGCCCACACAAACAAGGTCATTATACCCTCAAGGCGCCTAAAAAAGGCCCTGGGAATGTGTGAAGGGGTATTTTGGAAGAAATATAAGAATTTCAGGAGATATACCATCTTCAGAAGATTGACTCTACCGACTGGGGTCAGTGGGAGGGTATGCCATGCTGAGCATTTAGCCGTCAGTTGGGACAAGAGAGGCTGGACATTATGTTATATAAATGTTTCCGTCTTTCTAGTGATTTTAACACCCAAGTATGTGAATTCATCCACCCACTTGAGAGGGGTACCCGTGTCTAATCTAGGGACAGAGGGGTGCAGCGGGAACAGAACCGACAATTTATGCGGATTCTTGAAAACCTTCCGAAGTGGTCAAATAGCTCCAGAGCCCTCGCCAGTGACCCAGATGCGTCTGCAAGGTAGAGCAAGGTGTCATCCACATAAAGAGACACCTTCTCCTCTATCACGCCCACTGTTATGCCTTTTACCCTCTCCTCTGCACGTAAGGCTATAGCTAAGGGCTCTAGTGCCAGCACAAATAGTCCCGATGATAGGGGGCACCCTTGGCGCATGCCCCCTTCCAAGGGAAAACTGTCCGAGAGGCAGCCATTTGTGTGTACTCTGTCCGTCGGATTAGCATACAGCATCCGCAGCCATGTCATGAATCTAGGGCCAAATCCAAACCTGGAAAGAACCCCCAGAGGTAGCCCCACTCGACCGAGTCAAAAGCTTTCTCCACGTCGAGTGAGGCCACCACTCCCGCCGATTCTGGATGGGCTCTGGCCAT
This sequence comes from Lithobates septentrionalis, assembly GCA_037952835.1. Lineage (NCBI taxonomy): Eukaryota > Metazoa > Chordata > Amphibia > Anura > Ranidae > Lithobates > Lithobates septentrionalis. The sequence goes on from JBBDGP010002107.1 coordinate 120,158, forward strand.
GTGTGTAGAGTATCCTAATATTAATGCCCGTGCCCCTCCCTGGCATGAACCCCGTTTGATCCGGGTGCACCAATGCTAGTATAACCGTGTTCAATTTGTTGGCCAGAACTTTGCCCAGCAGTTTCGCGTCAACATTTATCAATGAGGATGGGTGGCACCAGGAGCACAGAGAGAGGGCCTTCCCAGGCTTAGGAATTACTACCACCACCGCCTCGCTCAGAGAGCTCGGGAGTTCCTCTGTTTTGTGCGCCTCCCGTAGCATGGCGTGTAGTCTGACCACTAATTCCTCAGCGTATTGTTTATAGAATTCAACTGGTATCCCATCAGGGCCAGGGGTCTTGCCAGATTGGAGTGATTTTAGGGCCTCCAACAGTTCTTCTACCGAGATAGGCGCATCAAGTGCATCTCGGTACTTCGCTGTCAGGACCGGGAAGACGATAGGGTCTAAATAAGAGGTCAGTTTGTCCTGTGTATATGTCGCCTTGAAGCTATAAAGGAGGTGATGGAAGGAGACAAAGCCCCCATTAATTTCGTCAGCGGTGTAAAGGGGTGCACCATTTTGGTCCTGTATGTGAGACATGCATATCCCTCCCGCCTGCTCCCATGCCAGCCAGGCCAGCAATTTACCCGATCTTTCACCTTTTTCAGAAATACGTTGGGACTGGGCTAGCACTCGTTTCTGAGCGAGAGAGGTGCGCACGCGCACTACCTCACCAGTCAGAGCCTGTAGTCTAATATAATCCTGAGGGTCTCCAGTCCTGATAAATCTTGCCATCTGTAGGCCTGCCTCCCGATCTGTGCTAGTCAGTTGAGCCCGTCTCTCTCTACGAACCTTGCCTATAATAAGTTGGTATTGACCCCTAGTGTAAGACTTGAAGGCGTCCCACACCAAAAGCGGGGATGCCGAGCTGGGGTTGGTCGCCCAGTATTCCCGGAGAGATCCCTGAAACTGACCATCCACCGCCTCATCCGAATCTGTGTTCATACTTAGTATGAACACACGATCTGTCTCCTCTCCCCTGAGAGAATCGGAATTTGTGCATTTACACACACAGATCCCGGTTCTTGCTCTGTCACGAGCGATCGCGTGCGCCTGCATCGGCTCCAGGCAAACGATACGGGCGCATGCGCCTGCGTTTGCCTCCGGCGGCGCGTGCACCTCCTACAGCGCCTTAAAGGCCCGACGCACAGCTACGATGGCTCGCCCAGGGGAGCCATTCTGCCGCAGTATAACTGCAGTGGCCGGTCGGGAACCGGTTAAATACCATTTAGCCCTTTTAGGGGCCTATGTTGTGTAGTACTTGTCCTCACCCCATGATATGCCGAAGTACAATGGCGTTAATATGTATATGTGGTTCTTAACTTAAACAGAAACATGCACAATCTAGTGCAGCTACGCATAGAAACCAATCAGCTTCCAGGTTTTATTGTCAAAGCTGAAGTTTGAAGCCAATTGGCTACCATGCACAACTGCACCAGATTCTGAGTGTTGCAGTTTTAGTAAGTCTCCCTCGGTGTGTGTTCTGGGACCAATTATCCCCACTGGAGGGGATGCTAGTGACTGGCGCCCAGAGGCCACCTTCAGGGGGGGGGGGGGGGACAGCTGACAACAGATGACCCATAGTAAGCCTTTGAATGACGTCACCGCCCAGGCCTTTCAGCCGTTGTCAGCGATCTCTTGGTTCTCCTGAAGCTGGTCACAGGGGAGATCATGTGACCGGACCAGAGTGCCCTCAGAATAAGGCAAATATAAGCATCTTCCTTTTTCAGGGCAGTGGTGGGGGTTAAGCATAATTAGCAATAGCCTGCAATTCCACTTTAAGGCTAGGATTGCGGTCCTTACTGATGCAGTGTACACCTATGTGATGTTAGAGCAGCATGTGTCTGAGCTCTCTATGTTTACCTGTATGGGCTTACTAAAGTGTCCCCCCAGCCTGTCAAAACCTTCCCAGCACACCTGCTACTAAAACTGGTTTTGTATGAAGCTGGCCTAATCTGGACAAATTATGTATCCCTTCAAAGCATTTGCTCGGCCGTACCCTATTGAGGAGCCGCTCCTGTTGAGTACCCAGCCATTTCCTGCCTTAACAAGACTCTGACCATTCATGTTGAGAACATCCCAGTGTTCAAAGATCCTGTGGATAAAAGACTGGAAACCCTTTTCTAAGATCTTATTTTCCCTGGCGGGTCCTGCCAGCGCCTGCACCCTCAGAGAATGGTCTATCTACCCAAGGGAGTTTTAAGACATCTGTCGCAGGTGGGGGAATGCCAGATGTGGGCCTCCAAGCTTTCAGACTCAAAAACCAACTGGGCAGGTTTGTAACCAGGTCCAGGGACCTTCTATCTCTAGCAGTTCCCTGGTGACCATGTGGGATCAGTTCAACCTGATGTATGCCCTTCCTCATCTGCTTGGCAGGGTCGAAATGGAAAGCATTCCATTGATACTCATCACATCCAACTGGCCCAGGCTGATACTTGGACCTCATCGGTTTCCTGGCGGAAGCTCTGTGAGCTCTCCCAGATCTTTTCTAGTTGGTTTTGCTGAAAGGAATATCAAATGTGGCACAAATATTTTTTTTAAGGGGCACAACTGAAGAAGCATTGATTTGTAAAGGGGCTGTAATAGCAATCACATAACTGTCTCATATAACATGTCTGCCCCCAGTCTCTGACCAGCTCCTGTTGTATGTCTCCAGTCTCTGACAGTCCCATATTTTTGCTTGATTGCTTAATATTTAATAAAATTTTCCTCATATTCTGTCAGGGCAGGAAGCAATGGACAATCCCATCTCTCCAATGGGGGCACAGACATAACCAAAAACACTATTTTACTAAAGTAGAGAAGGGTCACAACCTTTAACAATGTTTGTATAACTGTTGGTGCCTTTCTGTTCCTGTGATGGCCACACCCTCCATTTCTTGTATGGGGGTCACAAGTAAAGAATGTAAGGGAAAATGTCCCCAAAAAGGGTCACAAACAGAAATACAGTAAAACCTTGGATTGCGAGTATAATTTGTTCCGGAAACATGCTTGTAATCCAAAGCACTTGTATATCAAAGCGAATTTCCCCATAAGAAATAATGGAAACTGAGGGGATTCGTTCCACAGCCATTTATTCATAAAACCTTCAGTTTATAGTCTTTATAAAAAAGATTACAGCAATGTGAGTTGTGCGACCATAAAATGTCCATCCACAAATGGAAGCCTCCACAAGGGGATTAGAAGCAAAATCCAGCAGGAGCTCCAGAGTATAAAAGAGAAGAGAGGCGCCTCTAAGTGTAGCAATATGGTTACATTTAATGAATGTTCATTTAGAAACTCACATGGTTGATTATTAAAAGAGGCACATCTAAGTATGCAGGCATCCGGGGTAAAGATGTCCACATAGACTGTCCTTCGCACCGCCGGCTCTCACTGCTGTCGTTCTGCAATCGTGACCAGGAAGACTACCCTGCAGTAGAACGATCTAAAAGTGAGGCTTGAACTGCTTGTGGAGCGCAGCGTAAAAGGAACGACTTTGATGGTGAGGAGGATGGTTTATGTGGACAGCTTTACCCCGGATGCCTGCATACTTAGATGTTTCAGTTTTAATCATGAACCATGTGAGTTGCTAAATGTTGTACCTTCATTAAATGTAACCATATTGTTACACTTAGAGGTGCTCTCTTCTTTTATACTTAGTTGTGACGTGACGCTACTTGTATATCAAGACATCGCTTGTATATCAAGTCAAAATTCATTTAAACATTTTGCTTGTTTTGCAAAACGCTCTCAAACCAAGTTACTCTCAAATCAAGGTTTTACTATAAAATTCTAACAGAAGTTGTAACTCTTCCCCGCTCAATTCAACCTGAAAAATACTCATTGAGGCTGCGAGGCAAGCTTTGCTTCTGACAGTCTCCAGTTAGGGCGCTCAGGGTGACAGGTTACAGTCTAATGAGCCAGTCAATCAGTGTGGAAGCAGAGCAGACAGGCAGAGATCAGTCTATATACAAAGACTCATATGTATAGAAATAATACGCAGTCCTGGGAACACTGCTCAGCTGGAACTCGCCTCCTATAGATATTTACACATGGGTTACTCCAGCTTTCTGCCCTAGTGCCGTCTCTCCAGGATATATCATGTGGCTTATCCAGAGCCAGACTGCAAATATTTTCTTTGTGAATCCTTAAAGGGGGACTCCAGATTAAAGAAAACATTCACTGAAAAATGTGAAAAGTGAAGAGCTGTTTATATAAGTCTTCTGTGTTTAAGCTAATATTCCATAGTGGGCCGGCCCCAATCAACACTGGTGTTCATGGCTCCCAGAGCACAGTATCAAACACATTACACAACAAATCCACACTCCGCTACTGCAAGATATCTCCACAGCCACTCAGATCAGTGCTGCCGGCTTAGATATGTATATGTACTATATTGTCAAAAGTATTAGGACACCTAATACATAGACACACTCCTAAACCTTGTGGATGGCCTTCCCAGAAGAGTTGAAGCTGTTATAGCTACAAAGGGTGGGCCAACTCAATATTGAACCCTACGGACTAAGACTGGGATGCCATTAAAGTTCATGTGCGTGTAAAGCAGGGGTCACAAACTGGCAGCCCTCCAGCTGTTGTGAAACTACAAGTCCCATGATGCATTGCAAGGCTGACAGTTACAAGCATGACTCCCACAGGCAGAAGCATGATGGAACTTGTAGTTTCGCAGTTTGAGACCGTTGGTGTAAAGGCAGGCACCCCAATACTTTTGACAATATAGTATAGAAAAATTAAACAAAATAAAAAGCTGCACTCCAAACCTTATATATATATATATATATATATATATATACACACACACATATATACATACACACACACACACACACACACAGTATCTCACAAAAGAGAGTACACTCCTCACATTTTTGTAAATATTTTATCTTTTCATGTGACAACACCGAAAAAATGACACTTTTCTACAATGTAAAGTAGTGAGTGTACAGCTTGTATAACAGTGTAAATTTGCTGTCCCCTCAAATAACTCAACACACAGCCATTAATGTCTAAACCGCTGGCAACAAAAGTGAGTACACCCCTAAGTGAAAATGTCCAAATTGGGCTAAATTAGCCATTTTCCCTCCGCGGTGTCATGTGACTCGTTAGTGTTACAAGGTCTCAGATGTGAATAGGAAGCAGGTGTGGTAAATTTGGTGTTATCACTCTCACTCTCTCATACTGGTCACTGGAAGTTCAACATGGCACCTCATGTCAAAGAACTCTCTGAGGATCTGAAAAAAAAGAATTGTAGCTCTACATAAAGATGGCCTAGGCTATAAGAAGATTTCCAAGACCCTAAACTGAGCTGCAGCACGGTGGCCAAAACCATACAGCGGTTTAACAGGACAGCTTCCACTCAGAACAGGCCTCACCATGGTCGACCAAAGAAGTTGAGTGCACATGCTCAGCGTCATATCCAGAGGTTGTCTTTGGGAAATAGACATATGAGTGCTGCCAGCATTGCTGCAGAGGTTGAAGGGGTGGGGGTCAGCCTGTCAGTGCTCAGACCATACGTCGCACACTGCATCAAATTGGTCTGCATGGCTGCCGTCCCAGAAGGAAGCCTCTTCTAAAGATGATGCACAAGAAAGCCTGCAAACAGTTTGCTGAAGACAAGCAGACTAAGGACATGGATTACTGGAACCATGTCCTGTGGTCTGATGAGACCAAGATAAACTTATTTGGTTCAGATGGTGACAAGCGTGTGTGGCGGCAACCAGGTGAGGAGTACAAAGACAAGTGTGTCTTGCCTACAGTCAAGCATGGTGGTGGGAGTGTCATGGTCTGGAGCTGCATGAGTGCTGCCGGCACTGAGGAGCTACAGATCATTGAGGGAACCATGAATGCCAACATGTACTGTGACATACTGAAGCAGAGCATGATCCCCTCCCAGCATGTCTCCAGACCTAAACCCTATTAAGCCTCTTTGGGACATCCTCAAACAGAAGGTGGAGGAGCACAAGGTCTCTAACATCCACCAGCTCTGTGATGTCGTCATGGAGGAGTGGAAGAGGACTCCAGTGATAACCTGTGAAGCTCTGGTGACCTCCATGCCCAAGAGGGTTAAGTCAGTGCTGGAAAATAATGGTGCCCACACAAAATATTGACACTTTGGGCCCAAATTTGGACATTTTCACTTAGGGGTGTACTCACTTTTGTTGCCAGCGATTTAGACATTAATGGCTGTGTGTTGAGTTATTTTGAGGGGACAGCAAATTTACACTGTTATACAAGCTGTACACTCACTACTTTACATTGTAGCAAAGTGTCATTTCTTCATTGTTGTCACATGAAAAGATATAATAAAATATTTACAAAAATGTGAGGGGTGTACTCACTTTTGTGAGATACTGTATACAGTGGAACCTCAGTTTGCGAGTAACGCGTTTTGCAAACCGAGCACTGTATTTCTAAAAATCCTAAATCGGTTTACGAGTGTTGTCTCGCAAAACAAGCAGGATTCAGGCCAAAAGCGGTGTGCAGTACCGCTTTTGGCCTGAGGTTGGGGGGCGCCGGAGCCAAGCCTAAAATCGCCTTTCGGAAATGCACGGAAAGGCCCGAGGACAGTCTGGCTGACCTCGGCAAACCTCGGAAAGGCTCATGAATGGAGTCTTGCCGAGGTCTGCCGAGGTCAGCCGAAGTGTCCCTCTGGCGTTTTTGGGCGTTTCCAAGGCTCTCTGGCGCCCCCCGCCTCTGGCCGCATGCGGTATTGCATCCCATTGAAGTCAATGCGTAGCAAATTATTTTCGTTTCCATTGACTTCAATGGGAAAACTCGCTTTGATATGCGAGTACATTGGATTACGGGCATACTCGTAATCCGTATTATGCTCGTAATCTGAGGTTCCACTATGTATATGTGTGTGTATATATATATATATATATATATATATATATATATACACACACACACACACACACATTAGTATGCACCTAGCCAATTTGTATTCCCTGGTAACCGTTCCTATATGTACATAAAATAAAAAAAATAAAACAGACTGGCAGACCTTTTGCTTTCTGCAAGGGTTTCACGTGATTCTGCACATGCACAGACATGCCACGTGGCTCTGCCTGGTCCAGTAGATCCCCTCGCCTGTCTGCATGAGATCGTGCTGCATAAGTCAATCTCACAGGAAGTTAAACGTAAAAGATTAAAGAAGAAAAGTATTTTTTTTACCAATTGTGTAAGTGGGAGGGGGAAGAATCAGAGGAGTCATGTTAATAGTGAAGGTCTGCTTTAGATGAACTTATGTAATAACGGAACGAGCCACACTTTAAAAAAAGGATTTTAAAAGGTGGCTGGTCTTTCAGAAAAGTCAACAATAACACTTTAAAAGAACAATCTCCTTGCTGTGTATGATTGAAAAACTGACACTTTACTATTCACTCTTCCATGGGAAATGCTGCTACATGGGGGCGCTCAGGTGGATTGCCTGTGTTTTTGACTTGGTAATAGCTTAGTCTATGAATAGGCTCCTAAAGTGGTTGTAAACCCTAAAGAAAAAAAACCAAAAAACCTGCAAAGACAAAAGGGATAATGAGCTAGTATGCATAGCATACTAGCTCATTATGAATTACTTACCTGAGATCGAAGCCCCCGCAGCCGTCCTCGTACCCCGCTCCGGCGGCCGACATCGCTCCTAGAGTTACTCCGAGTATCGCGGGCTACGGCGCTGTGATTGGCCGGAGCGGTGATGACGTCACTCCCGCGCATGCACATGGGAGCCGCCGGTAACGGCACAGTCTAACTGAACCACTTGAATGAAAAGGGGTCACAGGGGGTGCTGTAATGTGTTTCGCTGTAAAGCAAAACATTATATTGCAGCCTGCCAATTCTTAGATGCGCTGGCTGCATTCGTTTCTTTCTTCTTTTATTTTCATCTGGTGATCTGACCAGTAAGTTTGTTGTTTTCACCAGAACACGCTGTCCTGCAGATGTAGCAGTAAAGGGTTGCGACCAACCATTTACCTCTGACAGAGGTGCTTACAATGGCCAGCTTTTATTTATTAAAAATGTTTGCTGTGACTGCTTATAAAGTGATAGCTAAAGTTTGGCTTCAATTTGTTAGTGTATCTAAGTCTGTTAGTCCATCTAACGCCCCCCCCCCCCCCCAGATTAAAGTGGTTCTAAAGCCTTAAAGCGGTACTAAAATGCACCTTTAAAAAAAATAAAACCCTGCAAGACAATGCCTTACATTGCATACTAGCACATTATTAAATACTTACCTTAGAACGAAGCCCTCCAGCAGCATGCTGTCACCACTGACAGGACTTCCATCTTTACGCGGTATTCCTTCCGAGTTACAGTGCTCCGGCCGTCTGATTGGCTGAGCCGCAACGTCGTTATGCCTCACGCATGCATGCGGGTGTCAGGACAATGGCACAGAACTTTGAAGGGACAGAACGGGTATGCCGTCCCATCAGAGTGCATGCGCTGGTGACTTCAATGGCTGCATGCAGTATAAGTACCTCCTAAACAGTGCAGGTTTAGGAGATATTCACAGTACCTACTGGTAAGCCTTATTATAGACTTACCTCTAGGTAAAAGTAAAACAAATCACTTTACTATACCATTATACTATTAAGGATTTTTACCTTAATGCATTAAGGTAAAAACCTTTTGTGCTGCAGGAACCCCCCTCCCTCATTCTTACCCAAGCCCGGACCCGATCCAGCGATATGCATTCCGTTGTCTCCCTTCTCACTGGGCAGATTGATATCAGCGGGAGTCATTGGCTTCCCCTACTGTCAATCAAATGCTGTGACGAGGGAGTAGGGTGGCTCAGGGGCGAGCATGCACTCACCGAAGAGGAGGAGCCAGGAGCACTGGCGGGGGGACCCCAGAAGATCGGGGCTGCTCTGTACAAAATCATTGCACAGAGCAGGTAAGTATAACATGTTTATTATTTCAATTTAAAAAAAAAAAAAGTTTAATATCACTTTAACCTCTTGGTGCCAGTGCACGCAAATATGCGGCCTCTCAGCGCATGGGTCTTGGCGCCGAGCGGACACATATTTGTGTGCAATAGTGCAAATACAGCTGTGTGCCCTGTGCGCTCCTGGCACAGTTACCGGCAGCTAACTGAAAGCTCCCGACCGCTCTGCTTGCGATTGGGCGCTTTCCGATCATATGGGCTGGCCAATCAGAATGTGTTTATTTTGTTTAAAGTATAGGTTCACCTTTAGAAAATAAATAAATAAATGCACGTTTTTTGCAAGTAAAAAAAAAGTGCATTTATTATTTTTTTGTAAGGAGCTTGTAAAGCATTGCACCCGCAATCAGCAGATTGTGGGTGTAATGCCATGCTCCTGTAGACTGTCTGCCTGTACCTCCCATACGGGCAGTTACTGAATGACAGGAAGCTCAATGAACTACCTAGAGCGCTCATCAGCGCCATGGTAGTTCATTGAGAACTTCAAGCTGTCAGCCGCAAAGGCTGTGATGGTAGTTCTAATTTATTGATTCACAGGAATCTGTTAATCTATGATGTGGTCCTGTGGGTGGATCCCCTCACGGCCCCCCGCTCTCTTTGAATTGTGACAGCGAGTACGGGGAGAAGATCCCCAGCTCGCTGCCACAAGAAGGTGGGGGATCGGGGTCAGATGCTGAACGTGTTACATCCAAAATATGGATGTAACATGTTTAGAAAAGTGAAATTAATCTTTAAGCACAGAAGAAACCGATCTGTAAACTAGAAACAAATGTACGAATATCTCCTCTGTGTAAATATACCTGCGTTCAGAGTTGGTGTGCATTATACTATTTAAAATCATGAGATGAATGTATAAATGTGCTATAAATGCACATAATGGCATGCCCATGTGAATGAAACCATAGAGCTTGCAGAAGTCACATCACTGAAGGGGAGAGGAATGTAGAGGACGTTAGCAGTTAAGGACCCGGAACCAATGTTTTCTTCAATCCTTAAAGTGTTACTAAACCCACAACAGTCAAATCAGTCTGTATATACAGTAAAGCATGCTTGTTACACTCACTGTGGAACCTAAGGGGTTAATCCTCTGCATTGTGTAAACAGGCCCTTTGATCCGGTCTTCTCTGATCCTCCCCTTCTTCAACTGCCCCCAATCCATCTGTTGATAGAATGGAGCCTTGAGGGCAATCTGCACATGCTCAGTTTGGTGTGTAGTGCTAGAAATTTTTTTATGGGAGGGTGCATGTGATCAGCACAGGGCCAATCAGCAGTGTCCAGACAGAGGGTCAGGGGTCCTGCAGCCTCTGTCTACAGAGTAGAATGAAAACTCCTCCTACAAGCTTTAACCAGACACTGACAGAAGTTACAAGACTGCTATATACTGCTGATGAGAAAAGGTATTTTGCAGTTTATATTTACTAAAATAACTGCATTTCCATGTTCTGTGTGAGACCAGATACAGTGAATGCAGGGTCCTGGGATTAGTAACACTTTAAATTTGTATAATAGTTTACCTGGAGGGGGTTCAATCACAGTACAAATTCAATTTATTACTCATTTGTTAAAAAAAAACAAAAAACAAAAAAACAAAAACGTAAACTTTACTTAACAGAAATAAACTTTTTAATAAAATAACTTTTGTTAACTTTACAATCTTTCATAAAACTCTTTTGAACTATACAAAAATATTTATTTTCAAACAAGGAGTACAAAAAAAAAAAACGGCATAAATATTTTTTCCATTCTCGTGATAAAGTTAAATGCACACGGACGCAAATGCAGGCATATGGCAATAAAGCATAAAATATGTCTATTTACAGCGCCCAGGAGCCCCAGTCGCGGCATATTTCTGTCCAAATTACAAACTATACTGTGCGCTTGTAATCTCAAGCAAACGCTGGTGCTCGCATTTACAGGTGTAGGCACATGGACATGTTTTTTCTGAACACGCATGTGTTGTGTTCATTAAAACACGTCCATGTGCTAAACCTGTAATTACGAGCCCCGATATTTCGATTACAGGCACACAGCGGATTTTGTAATACAGGACTATGGGCAGAAATGCAAAGCAGTTGGGGCTTCCAGGCGATGTAAACACGGGCGTATTTTATGCTGTACGGCCAGTATTTACGCCCGCCCCCCCCCCCCCCCCCCCGTGACCTAAAACTTTCAGTGACCCTTTGGCGCCAATGCATGACCCTTCCCATAAATAGTAAAGGATTCCTCAGAAACAGTCACACTTAATGATTGACGACAAGACAATTCATTTGACCTTAATTTAGTTAAAACTTTGGACTGTATATTATGAAATTAACAGGCTATAAACAAACTTATAGGAAATGTATGGGATACATGCAAAAATCAAAGGACTAAGGACTAATCAATGGAAGGTAAAACCAGAACTTCAGCAATAGGTGAACTACAATTCCCAGCATGGCATATTGCAACTTGTAAATATGGGTTATAATTACTGCGCTATCCTAACAAAAATAAATTGTGACACTCAATATGTGTTTGAAAGCAAAAATAGTGAATTGTAAACGGCTGCGACTTTGCTGCAAGATACACACATCAATAAACAATTTTCAAATATCAAGTCGCGCTGTAAACTGAAAAAGTGACAAATATGCTACTGTGACCTTATTCAGAGGTAAAAGTGAAATAAATGTAACTATTCATATAGTATATAATTAATAGTCCATTCAAATTGATAAGAATGGTGATAAGAGAAAAAGGTCTGCCTTCCACCTCCACACAAACTGCTGCTTACCGGTGTTCTGCCGAGAAAGTTCCCCTCGGCAGATAAGGACCCCCCTGTACTGCGCAGGCGCAGCACTTGCGCAGCATGAGCCGGCGGAAATAGCCGAAGCTGAATAGTTGTAAATCAGCTGTACACGGCGCCTGTAAGAGGGCCCCTCGCGGGCTCGCTTCAGTCGCCATGCTTCGGGCACGGCCTCGCTCGGCACTTATTTATCCTACCTCTAAGTCCACTTGGATGGTGGGGCTTGAACCTGGACTCAGGCGCCGTGTACAGCTGACTGAAGGTTTTCAGCTTCGGCTATTTTCGGCAAGTGCTGCGCCTGCGCAGTACAGGGGGGTTCTTATCCGCCGGGGGGACTTTCTCGGCAAGACACCGGATCCTGTGGATCTCTTAGTTATAGGAGATCATACGCGCTGCCTGTGGCTTGATACCCAGCCCGGGACTTTGATTGCACACGGTCAAGATCCCAGCACCCATGCAGTAGTTTTTTGGCTCATACAGGAAGATTATAACAGAGGTTAATTCATTGATTTCAACTAATGTACTCAAATGTAATCATAATGGTGATTGTTGCTGAAAGTATCTTCTCGACTATAAAGTAGGTTAGCATTTGTAGTCAACATAACCCGGTAGCTGCTACAGAGAGCCGGCCGGCTTTGTTTTTACTCTGCGTATTATGCTTTTTTACAAATGTAAGTGCAATACCTCTTACCACTCTTTATAAAATAAATACCTTATGGTTTTACACTCTGGAAGCTCTTTTTTATTATTCTTTTCTGGGAAACATCTGTTATAATCTTCCTGTATGAGCCACAAACTCCTGCATAGGCGCTGGGATCTTGACCGTGTGCAATCAAAGGCCCGGGCTGGGTATCAAGCCACAGGCGCTTATGATCTCCTATAACTAATGCCTCGTTTCCACTGAGCGCATCGGTTCGCTATTTTGGGTGTTTCCATTATGAAAGCGGCCCAGACAACTGAACCATTCAGGGTCCTGCTTCAGATGTGGGGCCATAGAAAATGGTACGGTTCGGTAAGGGCGGAGCTACGATACATTCCACTGATTGGCGGACATGTGACGCCATGCTAGGCATTTTTTCTAAACCCACGTATGGCCCCTGGCGGTCCAACTTGCAGTGGAAACGCTCACCTGAATAGGCCGGACCATTCTAGGCCTTCTAAATTGTACCGACCAATCCGCTCAGTGGAAACGAGGCATATGAGAACCACGGGAGCCGGTAAGTGGCAGTTTGTGTGGAGGTGGAAGGCAGACCCTTTTCTCTTATCACCATTCTTGGGTGTTTTGTGTGATATCTGCACAGTGGAGATCAACTATCAATTTGAATGGACTATTGATTATATACTATATGAATAGTTACATGTATTTCACTTTTACATCTGAATAAGGTCACAGTACCCATATTGGTCTCTTTTTCAGTTTACAGCGCGACTTGTTTTTTGAAAAATATTGCAACTTGTAGCTTCCCAATAAGTAAAACCTACCACACCATTCATGTATAGAAGGAATGCAAAAAAATAACCACTTTTTTTTTTTTTTTTTTTTTTAACTTTACAGCCATACCTGGGAGAACAAAAGAGAGAGAAATGGATTTTGAACGTGTGCATATAAATATATATTCACATCCTTTTTAAGAGACCCTGTTCTCCTTGATTACTTAGGGCAAATTGATATGGTTATTCTTATAGTCAGTTAATGTTTCTGGGTATAATAGGGGGAAAGTGACCTCCTGCCAGGAAGCAGTACTCAGGTCTAGCAGGAACCTGTCACATGACCAAGGGCATGACATCACTATTACCCTCTTCACTGACACCTAAGCATTTTGAAGTGGCTACTTTGTAGAAAGGAGCAATGGGAAAGTGCTGGGAGGCAAAGTATAAGATGTTTAGGGAATGGTCTTTAAACAAACTCTTCCTCCTTACCCTGAATGAGAAAAGGGACAGGGTCTCTTTAAAAAGAAAGCCGGCTATGGATCGCTCTCCTTCTGCTCAACACTATGTACTACAATGCTCCGCCTGTAAAAAAAAATGAAAACCTTGAGAAAGATAACTGTACAAAAAAAAACCAAATCATTAGCCCACACAATGTAGAGTATTAGAACAGTGAGAACTTTTCAGCAGTCAGAAGAAGAGACAAAAAACAAAGCAATGATGCCCCAAGTGGCAGTTAAATCTTGATGTACGATGAACTTTAACCATAGCCTGGCATAAAGCCCAACTCCGGGAAAACTTTTTTAAAGTTCAGCTTTAGAAAGTCCACCTGGGAACAGAAGTTTAAATTGATTATTTTTTTTTGAGGGGGGCCCCTCTAATAGTGATAAGAGTTCAAGATAAATGCCTGACATGGCATCATCTAATGCAATTGACAGGTTTGAGTGTTTGCTCAGGACCAGTTGCCAGATACCATTTATTAGAGGCAGCAGGGAATGTCTGGTGGCTGTGCCTATGTGGATCTTCAAGGCCAGTGCTTGATTGTCAACACTGTATTGTGTCAGTCCTTGGGCAGCGAAGGGTGGAAGGCAGAGGTACCCAACTGGCAAAGGCAGAACTTTTCACAACACAATGATGTCTCTGGGTATTGGTAGCACATCCTGGAAGCTGTCAGGAGACATCTGAAGCTTGGTAGGGCAGTGAAGATTGGATTATGGTGAAGCTAGGCTGTCAGAACTGTTTATTGGAGTTATAACAGGAATTAATCTGCTCAGACCTTGAATAACTGGGGAGTCAGGGGACTGGCACAGTCATTGCAGCAAGACGGGTGACGATGTCCAACTATCAGAGGACGAGCCATAGCTTATAAACCTTGGGGTGGCACATGGCAATGTCAATGAGTTGGCACAGAGAGAAGATCTATGGATGAAGTTGTTGATGGCAATAAGCTGGCACAGTATGGCAATCAGAGGATGAAGCTGGCACAGTATGGCAATCACAGGATCAAGCTGGCACAGTATGGCAATCACAGGATCAAGCTGGCACAGAGTGGGGATCGGTGGATGAAGCTGGCACAGAGTGGGGATCAGTGGATGAATTTGGCACAGAGTAGGGATCAGTAGATGAAGCTGGCACAGAGTGGGGATCGGTGGATGAAGCTGGCAGAGTGCGGATCGGTGGATGAAGATGGCACAGAGTGCGGATCGGTGGATGAAGCTGGGATAGAGTGGGGATCAGTGGATGAAGCTGGCACATAGTGCGGATCGGTGGATGAAGCTGGCACAGAGTGCGGATCGGTGGATGAAGCTGGCACAGAGTGCGGATCGGTGGATGAAGCTGGCACAGAGTGCGGATCGGTGGATGAAGATGGCACAGAGTGCGGATCGGTGGATGAAGATGGCACAGAGTGCGGATCAGTGGATGAAGCTGGCACAGAGTGCGGATCGGTGGATGAAGCTGGCACAGAGTGCGGATCGGTGGATGAAGCTGGCACAGAGTGCGGATCGGTGGATGAAGATGGCACAGAGTGCGGATCGGTGGATGAAGATGGCACAGAGTGCGGATCGGTGGATGAAGATGGCACAGAGTGCGGATCGGTGGATGAAGATGGCACAGAGTGCGGATCGGTGGATGAAGATGGCACAGAGTGCGGATCGGTGGATGAAGATGGCACAGAGTGCAGATCGGTGGATGAAGATGGCACAGAGTGCAGATCGGTGAATGAAGATGGCACAGAGTGCGGATCGGTGGATGAAGATGGCACAGAGTGCGGATTGGTGGATGAAGATGGCACAGAGTGCGGATCGGTGGATGAAGATGGCACACAGTGCGGATCGGTGGATGAAGATGGCACACAGTGCGGATCGGTGGATGAAGATGGCACACAGTGCGGATCGGTGGATGAAGATGGCACACAGTGCGGATCGGTGGATGAAGCTGACACAGAGTGGGGATCGGTGGATGAAGATGGCACAGAGATAATGAAGTTGGCAAAGAGTGGAGATTGGTGGATGGAGTTGGCAGAGTGGAGATCAGTGGATGAGGTTGGCACAGAGATGATAAGAGGGCACAGGGAGATCCATGGATGAAGATGACACAGTTAAAATCAGCAGATGAAGATGGCACAGAAATGATGAAGATGGCACGGAGTGAAGATCAGGGGATGAGGTTGGCACAGACTGGTGATCGGTGGATGAAGTTGGCAGTGTTCATTCAGCCAGCAGGGCTCTGTAGCTGTAGCCCGGCATTTGAGGACAGACCTCCACCATGGCTGGCACCATGCCCCTGTAGTGCATCTCCTGCTCCCAGTAGGGTAATGGCGGCATCTCCCCTTGGAACCCCCCGGGGATCGGATAGGGGCTATTGGAGGGCCCCGGGAAGAGGATCGGGGCCCCGGGCCCCCAGTGGTAGTACCCGGGTTGCAGGCAGCACTGTGGCGGCTCCCGGTGGTATCGGAAGGCGGTCAGGGGGTCTCCGCTCCGGGGCTGCTGGGGACGTCTCAGCCGCCGCCTCCTCCGGTAGTTGCCCCGCTCGAACATGTCGTGGAAGGCGGGGTCCAGCGCCCACAGGCTGCCCTTGTGGCCGGGCTGTCGGGGCAGGCGGACGAAGCACTGGTTGAGGCTGAGGTTGTGGCGGATGCTGTTCTGCCAGCCTTTCCTCTCCAGCCGGGAATAATACGGGAACCGGCGCTCTATGGCTTCATAGATCCCGCTCAGCGACAGCCGCTTCTCCGGGCTTTCCTCCAGCACCAGGGCGATCAGAGCGACATAGGAGTACGGCGGCTTCTCCAGGGATGCAGCGGTCTCCTGCGGGATCTCCTCCGCGGATGCAGCGGTCTCCTGCGGGATCTCCTCCGCCTGCTCAGTCATCTTCCTTTCCGGTGATAACGGCACTCAATGCACATGGTCCACAGCAACACCCACTGCTACCTGTCACCGCCTTCACTGCCACCAGCCACACCTATTCCTGTATCGCTCCACTAGCCTAGGGCACGCCCAGTCACCGCCCACTGCCTTTCCGCTCTATGAAGATAAACGCCCGATGGCTCCATAAACTCCGCCCCCCGGCTGTCAGTTACAGCGTAAATGTAAACAAAAAGCATGCCGGGGACCTGCGGCTCCGCCCACTTGGTGTCAGGCAGAGGTCAGCTGTACTGCTATCTACTGGCCTTTCTCTGACCCTGAAACAATGTAACTAAGCAGACTGACCGGGGGAAAGCGATTGCTGAGGACAATATGGAACTATAGCACAACCACTTTACCAACCAGGCCAATTCTAACATTTCTCTCCTACATGTAAAAATCATAATTTTTTTTGCTAAAAAATTACATGCAACACCCACCCCCCCCCCCCCCCCCCCAGCATTATATATTTTTATTTAGCAAAGACCCCCACAGAACACAATGGCGGATGTTGCAACTTTTTATCTCGCACGGTGTTTCCGCAGCAATTTTTCTAGCCTTTTTGGAAAAAAAAAAAAAAAGGTTATGCTTTAAAAAAAAAAAAGGTTATGCTTTTAAAAAAAACCAGTAAAGTTAGCCCAATTTTTTTGCATAATGTGAAAGATGAAGTTATGCCGAGTAAATAGATATCCAACATGTCACGCTTCAAAATTTCACACGCTCGTGGAAGGGCGCCAAACTTCAGCACTTAAAAATCCCCATAGGTGAATGCTTTAACATTTTTTTACTGGTTATGATTTGAGTTACAGAGGAGGTCTAGGGCTAGAATTATTGCTATTGCTCTAACATTCGCAGCAATACCTCACATGTGTGGTTTGAAAACCAGTTTCATATGTGGGCGGTACCTACATATACAATCACTTCTGCGTGCAAGCACACAGGGACAGGGGCGCTTTAAAAGTTTTATTTTATTTTTTCTTAGTTTGACACTTTTTAAAAAAAATATTTTTTTTTTGATCACTTTAAACATTCCTTGTAATAAGAACAGGGCATGACAGGACCTCTTTACAGTGAGATATGGCGTCAATAACATCTCATACCTAGGCTGGGAAGCCTGAAATAAAAAATAAATAAATAAAACTCTCGGCTTCCCAGCCAAGGCGGCACCGGTTGTTTGACTGCAGAGGTCGGTGTGATGTCATAACATCGCGCCCGGACTCCAAACGATCATAGAAATCTCTATGGTCACCATTCGGGGCCAGCGGATCCTGTCTGACTCACCGTTGGGGGGGGGGGGGATGGGGGCGGCGGTACGTCCCTTCTCGCCACCCGTAAGAATGATCAAGCGTGGGGAACAGCTGCTATGATCATTCTTATGGTGTAGGGAATCACCGGCTGAAAAAGCCAATATCTGAATGATGCCTGTAGCTGCAGGCATCATTCAGATATAACCCCCACAAAGTCAAGGACGTCATATGACGGTCGGCGGTGGGTAAGTGGTATTAAACCCAAAAGCGAACAATTTACTATACTGCAGCTTACCAATTCTTGGTTGTGATGGCTGCATTCGTTTTCTGTTACTGCTGATACCTCCAGTAAGTTTGTTCTTCAACAGAACAAGCTGTCCTGCAGAGGTAGCAGTCAGAGGAATGAGACAAACCATTTAGGTTACTTTCACACTGAGCCACAGAAAAACCGCATATGCAATTTTACCACAATTGTGGTGCAGTTTTTTTAAAGGACATGCGACTTAAAAACTGCACCAAAAACACATTACGCATGCTCTTGTGTTGCATTTCGCATTGCTTTCAATGGGAAGGGGCGTTTTTTTTTTTCTGAACTCCCAAAACATGCTCCAAGAGGGATTTTTTTTTTTTCACAGTAATGGAAGCGCACCACCCCGGCAGTGTGAACACATTCAGTGATTTTAAAGCAAAGTATTGTTCTTCCGATTGTTGGGCGCTTTAACGCAAAAGCACTTGAAAAACTCCTCAATGTGAAAGCAGCCTAAACACTGACAGACGTGTTTAACCACTTCAGCTCTGAAAGATTTAACCCCCCACTTCCTGACCAGGCCATTTTTTCCCAAAACGGCACTGCGTTACCTTTAACTGACAATTGCGCAGTCGTGCGACACTGTACCGAAATGAAACGTATGTCCTTTTTTCACCACAAATAGAGATTTCTTTTGGTGGTATTTGATCAACTCTGGGTTTTATTTTTTGCACTATTAAATAGATAAATAAAAAGTAATAGTTTTACTTTGCTATACCCAATAAACAAAAAAAAAAAAAAAAATCAAACTTTCTTCCTAAATTTAGGCCAATATATATTCTGCTACATATTTTTGGATAAAAAAAAAAAAATCCCAATAGGCGTTTGATTGGTTTGCACAAAAGTTATCGCATCTACAAACTATGGGATTTTTTTTTTTAAACTAGTAATGGCAGCGATCAGCAACATATAGCGATATTGCGGCGGACAATCAGACACTAAGTGACACTTGACATTTTGTGGGAACCAGTGCTAAAAACATGCATGGGCACTGTGCTACTATTTAAAGTTTTTTTTTTTTTTTTACATTTACAACCACTTTCGAGACGTTATGTCTGTATGCATGCGCCACCCTAAACAAGTAGCAGCACATCCCTGCATACAGCATTTAATACATCTATCGACAGCTGTATGCAGCCCCAGTAGCTCCCAGATACAGAAATAAGCTTGCATGATTACGCTATATGGAGGCATGTGCCTGTGTGCACCAGACCTTATAGGATAATGTCACTTAAAAAGAAAAAAAAAAATTTCTCTGCAGGTAAAAAATGTGCATTTATTTTTTTTGTAGTAGGCGCCTGTAAAGCATGGCACCTGTAATCAGCAGATCACTGATGCCATGCATGTCTCCTGCACACTGTCAGTGTATCTGCTTCCTCTTACATCCCGTACTAGTAAGACGATACTCACTGAGAAGACTCAATGAACTACTACAGCACTCCACAGCACCATGGTAGTTCATTGAGAACTACAAGCCGACAGCTGCTAAGGATGTCGGGACTTGTAGCTCATTCATACACAGAGCGGTGTATGAAGGACGCGGCTGTGTGGGCGTAGGCCTGCACGGCCACGCCATTTTTAGTGACAGCTAGTATGGGGTACATCTCCCTCTACTACTGCCACAGGGGGGGGGGCAGTGGGCAGCAGCAGCACTGGAAACATGCAACTTGTTCCACCCTAAAATCAGGTGGAACATGTAGCACGTTCCCCCCAAAGGTGAACTTATCCTTCAACAACCGCATAACGTGTAAAGCAGTAAAGGGGTGGGGCTTTAACACCCACACATATGCATTACTGGTAGGCCAATGTTTCTTTGCTGAGAGCATGCTCATAACTACAGAGACCGAGCTGTCCAAGGCAGGTCCCGGTCCCAGCTAGTGATAGATAGCCGTCGGCTCCCAGCTATGTGACCATTGTGACAGCCAATCACAGTGGTCATGTGATCAGCCAATCGTTCCCACCCCCCTGATATTCACATCTTTTTAAAGGGACAGAAGGACAGCTAGGAAGGGGTTAAACTACATATCCATAGGGTGACAACGCAGCAGTGATTTTACCGCAGAATGAACAGTCATCACCTTGTTCAAAGACATGAGAGATCAATAGATCTACTGGCAGGATAAAAAAAAAAAAGTGTACCTATATTACAGGGCGACTCAGAAAGAACAGAGGGGGGGTTATGACAATTTACCAGCTAAAAACTTCAGCTTGTTCAGGTAACAACCCTTTCACACAGGCAGTTTTTCAGGCAGACCCGATTGGACCCTCCAGTCTCTTCTATGGAGCAGTGCATGTCTGCTGACGACTGCCGCCATCCGATCCTGTCCACGAGACGGATGGGGGACCTATTCCCCATTTGTTTGGCGGATCGGATGGCATCTCATGGAAACAGACAGGCTGTCTGTTTCCATCCAATTGCCCCATAGAGGAGAGCGGGCTGTGTCTGCTCTACATAGGGAAGCATACATGGACCTGTCATCTGCCTGCTCAGTGGAGAGATCCCCCCCCGCTAAGCAAGCAGATCCAGCTCAACGGTATTTATTTAGCGCATTGTGATTTTGCACAAATACAGTTTACAGGAGCGGGTTGTACTGTTACACAGCAGCTGCTGGAATTCTGGCATTACATCCCAGAGGGTTACACTTCTATGTAAAAAAGGAAGAGAGTCATAAACAACGCTGTCCAAAACCAGTTGCAGGAATTAAAATAATTTTCCTTTTTTTTTTGTACCATTGTATATTCTTTGGCATTTACTTACCCAAAAGGTCTGTTGACCCCCCAAATATTCATTAAGGTCCTCTGTGTCTCTTTCTAGGGGTAAGCAGAAGTTACCAGTTTTGGCTCCTTGAACATCCAGGTGAACTGTATGGAACCTTGGAAATGGCACAAGAATCCTTCGGCTTTTTCAACACCACAAATGACAAAGGAAAAAACAAAACAAAAAAAAAAAAAACACCTCCAAAAAGTAGTATAGTAGGGAGAAGAGGAAAAGCAGAACTTTCCTTTTTAGGTGCATTTCTACTTGAAATAAATGTATAGATCGGCCTTTTTCAACCAGAATGCTGTGGCACCCTGGGATGCCTTGGCAAAATGCCTAAAAATTTCAACAACTTGCCCAAGAAATGTCGGCAAGCTGGCACATGGATTAATTCTGCCTTTTCTTGTTACACAAAGCCACATGTTTTTTTATTGTGCAGCAACCTGGGGTACAGAGAGGGCCACTGGCATGTAACCACTGATGCCATCTTCGGTTGATAAGGAGGATATCAGGCGCCTGCACAGAATTCTTGTTTGCCCCCCCCCCCCCTCAGCACTGGGGTCACATTAGCTAAATGGGGGACAGAAACATAGAAAAGCAACAATGGAATACTAGTCAGTACCAGTGTGCAAAGATGTATTTGCTTTTTTAAGAATAAATCGCCTCTAATGTTGGGTGTCCTACGTGTGTAAATGTTGCTGCGCTATGAAAAACGATTTGTTTAGATTTTTACATGGGGTGACTTGAGATTGTGTATAATATTAAAGGGTACCTTGACTGAATAAAGGTTGAGAAATGCTGGTCTCGACAACAAAGTCTATGTATTTTTATAAAGTTGGACAGTCCTGTATACTTCACGTTCATGAAAATATCAAATCATCCTTTTTAACCATTTGCCTACCGGGCATTTTCACCCCATTCCTGCCCAGGTCATTTTTCAGCTTTCAACGCTGTAGCACTTTGAATGACAATTGCACGGTCATGCAACACTGTACATATGACATTTTTATCATTTGAAACAGAGCTTTCTATTGGTGGTATTTATTCGCCACTGTTTTTTTTTTTTTTTTTGCTAAACAAACGAAAAAAGGCCGCAAATTAAAAAAGTTTTAGTCATAAAATTTTAAAACAATTTCTCCTTCACTGATGTGCGCTGATGAGACGGCACTGATGGGCAGCACCGACAGGCAGCACTGATGATTCTTGTACTCTAATATGTGCCCCAGTGTCTGCCCAGTGTGCCTCTAATTCTGACAGGGACCTGCTCCACTTGCGCTCAGCTTGCCTAAGCAAACGGTGCGGAAATTCGGACCTTCCCCTACCTCCCTACAACCTCCCAGGGCACGTCACAGATCCACTGAGAAAGCGCATGGGCAGTGGGTAGCTGGCTGTGAAGCACCAGTAATTCATTGTCGGTTTCCCATATCCAAGATGGCGGCGCCGGGGGGCCTGAAGACTGGTAACGAACTGGACCAGATGAGGGCAGCGCAGGATGCCTGGACTAGTAAGTGAATGTTTATTAAAGGTCAACAGCTACAGTATTTGTATTTGCCCCCCCAGAGTGAAGTTTCTCTTTAACAATTATTAAAGTGCACCGGTCACTTCAAATACATGCTTTTCACTGCAAATATGATCAAATGAATGAAGGTAACCTTATCACTTACAGCTGCGATTATTTTGAAGTTCAGTAGAAATTGCTGGTAGCAAGTTGCCTTTATCCGATTATATTTTGCGAAGGTCACAAAACGGTGTGTCCTAATACTCCAGACTGGGTGAACGGGTCTATAGGCACTTTTACATTCTAAATCGAAACATGATGTTAACAAAAAGGAAAGACGCCACAAAACACCAAATGTAGAGCTCGTTTCTTCATTTTCTCTATTTAATACAGTCTTCAGCTGGATGTGTAAATCGCCACAGTTCACAATACAGAACAAAGTCCTATAATACAGAAACGGTCGGGAGCAGGCGCAGGAGCCCGCGCAGCAGCCAGGGGGCAGCACCGGTGATGGTCAGGCAGTGTCAGGATATTCAGGAGCACCAAGTGACACATTTCTCAGAGGAAGGGTAAGGGGGGTTATTTACATGGGGTCAGTAGAGTAGACAGTCCTGTACAGGTACATGGAGGTGAAAAGCATGTTCCCAGCCAGACTTAACACCAAAAGCCAGCGGAGCGTCGTCCCTCCCCAACCTGCAGGGTGAAATTGAAGCGGGTCAGAGCACATTTAAACCTATAAAACTTTGTTTACATTGCTAAGTACATAGGGTTTAATCTGACCTTTTCCACTGCCTGGGACCCCTGTGTTGAGAGACCTCCCCATATCTCCGAATACACCACGACAGATAAAGATCTGGTGAACTTTTTTTTTTTTTTACATTATAGCCAGAGCCAATTCCCTATTTAATCTAACGGAAATCCCACTACTAGGACGGTGACAACATAATGGTGGTACCATAACACATTTCACCTATCCTAGTGGATTCTCCAAAGGCAAAGGCATAAGACATTCTTTGAAGACAAAAACTGGGAATTTCTGTCATATCAGAGGTGACTCTGCTCTGATATGACAGAATTGGGAGGAGATGTTCCAACTGTGGTCAAAGACAACACTAAAGGCCTAGAAAGAAATCACACCCACACTCCACCCAAAACTGTATTAAAAAAAAGAAAATACTTGAGCTTTACTGACCCAACCTACCTGCAATGAAGTACTACCCACATTTTGCATGCAGCTGGATTCTGTACAAATCTGTGCAGGGTGTCCGGTCCTCTTCCTGTGGTTGAACTTCAAGCGCTGGGGGAGTTAGCACCAGGTGTCCTGTTAACCGCTTGCCGACCGCCTCATGCAGATATACTGCGGCAGAAGGGCTCGTACAGGCAAAATCATGTACCTGTATGTTGCCCTTTAAGAGGAGGCCAGCGGGCGCACGCGCGTGCCCGCGGCAAGCTCCGTGAGTCGGGTCGCGGGTCCCGCGGACTCGATCGGCGTGTGGCTACCCGCGATCGCCTCACGGGGAGGAAGAACGGGGAGATGCTGATGTAAACAGCATCTCCCCGTTCTGCCTAGTGACAGTGTCACTCGATCTCTGCTCCCTGTCATCGGAGCAGAGATCAGTGACGTTTAATACACAGCCCAACCCCCCACAGTTAGAAACACACCCCTAGGACACACTTAACCCCTACACTGCCACCTAGTGGTTAACCCCTTCACTGCCAGTGTCATTTACACAGGAATCAGTGCATTTTTATAGCACTGATTGCTGTATAAATGACAATGGTCCCAAAAATGTGTCAAAAATGATCCGATGTGTCCGCCATAATGTCGCAGTCACGTTAAAATCGTTGATCGCTGCCATTAAAAAAAAAAAAAAAAAATTATTAATAAAAATGCCATAAAACTATCCCCTATTTTGTAAACGCTATAACTTTTGCGCAAACCGATCAAAAATCGCTTATTGCGATTTTTTTTACCAAAAATATGTAGAAGAATACGTATCGGCCTAAACTGAGGAAAAAAATTGTTTTTTTTATATATTTTTGGGGTATATTATAGCAAAAAGTAAAAAAGAATGCGTTTTTTTCAAAATTGTCGCTCTATTTTTGTTTATAGCGCAAAAAATAAAAACCACAGAGGCGATCAAATACCACCAAAAGAAAGCTCTGTTTGTGGGGGAAAAAGCACGACAATTTTGTTTGGGAGCCACGTCGCATGACCGCGCAATTGTCAGTTAAAGCGACCCAGTGCCGAATCGCAAA
Source organism: Lithobates septentrionalis (assembly GCA_037952835.1). Classification (NCBI taxonomy): domain Eukaryota; kingdom Metazoa; phylum Chordata; class Amphibia; order Anura; family Ranidae; genus Lithobates; species Lithobates septentrionalis. Next base: position 144,810 of record JBBDGP010002107.1, read on the forward strand.
AAGTGCTCTGGTCAGGAAGGGGGTAAATTCTTCCGGGGGTGAAGTGAACAAGCTCGTGATGGTGACCACCCCCCAGAAAAACAGTTTCATAGTGTACACTCCTAACACGATCTGTGACTGCAGAAGAGTCTGAAGAATCATAGGATTCTCCCCCCCCCCCATGCACAGAATATATTACATGCAGTGCACACCATGAAACAGGTTTTTTTAATGGAAGAGGAGGGAGGAGGGACAGATCTCCATCGGTAACTTGTTCGCTGAGGCTTCACAGAAAGCTATTAAATCCCTCAGCACTGGAAGATCAGCAGTAGGATGAGAACAGGGCACCCTGCACAGACGATTTCTACAGTATACAGCTGCCTGCACAACCTAGGACATACTGCATGACAGGTATAGTAGGTCACTAAAGCTTAACTCTGTTCCAAACCAGGGATCAGAAGACTGGCACTTTAAGTACCCAACGTGCATGTTACCCTCTCCACTACATCATGCTGAATGAGACTGCGTTAAAGTAGAAGTCCACCCTAATACTAAAATCTCTAAATCTACAGGCATCCACCAACCCATCTAGCCCTGTAAAGAAGAAATCGCTATTCAAAATATTTTTGAAGCCGCTCTGGTCCGGTCTCCAGCAGCAGAAGCTCTGCAGAGGACACAGCCAACAATGGCTGGGAAAGGTGTGGGAAGTGACGTCACCCATAGAGTTACTATGGGGGCTTCTGTTAGCTGCCTCCTCTGCACCCGCCACTGACAGCTCAGCGTGGGACGGCTTCAGAAAAAGGTACTGTATGTATAGCGATTTCTTCTTTACAGGGTGTTGAACTCTTCTCTTCTAGGAAACTTGTGGTATTGAAATTTATCTTCAACAAGGGCTAGATAGATAAGTCTTAGATCGTGGATGCCTGTAAATAGAGATTTCTTTCTCGAACATCACGGGACACAGAGCCTCAGTAATTACTGATGGGTTATATAGGTATCACTGGTGATTGGACACTGGCACACCCTATCAGGAAGTTCAACCGCCTATATAATCCCTCCCCCTTGCAGGGATACCTCAGTTTTTACGCCAGTGTCTTAGGTGATGGACGTGTAAAGATGTCCTGTGCTGAGCTCCAAAGGGAATATCCTATATCCTATACTGGGGCAAGCCAGGCGAACCGGATCCATTCAAAGTGTCTTTTCATGGCCGAATTGAATGGTACCCGGGCCTCGTGTCCGAAGAAACAAGGTTTTACCCGTAACGCTTCTCTTTTTAGAGAGCTGGACCCCGCAGATCAGAAAATGGCTTTAAACTTCCTAATTTCTGGCGAGGTGCTTTACGGTCCCAGAACTGTTGGATCCCCCTACTGATGGGGCCCCAGTCTCTGACGGTTTTTTCAAACGGAGCCCACCGTGAGAGGTGAAGATTGGGTCTGTGTAAACAGCACCCTGCGGCTGGATAAGGTAAGAGGAGATTCCACAGAATTTTTGAGTTCTAGCGGCTTTTCTCCTTTAAGGTAAATGCATGCTATGCCTATTGTGACCACCGGGGGCTGCCAAGAGCACAAACCTGCACATGCTGACTGTGTCTCAGTGTTTTCCATCGCTGCACATGTATCCCAGCGTCTCAAGCAGGCTGCAAAGAGGTAAGATGGATGGGGGGATTTCTCATGTTCGAATGTTCCCCCCCAGGCTAGAGAGGGCCACAGGGGTCTAGAAAGTGGTTATACCACCCGGGCTCTGTGGCCTAATGGCCACCATCTCTGAAGATAGCCGCTCAGGCAGATCTGGTTACCAGCCTCTCTCCTTCTCCCCCCCCATCCCCAGCCTTTCTCCAGAAGCATGACAGGAGAGTCGGCCAGCGCGGGAAGCGCTCGATTTTTTCAAAACTCGAGGGGGGGGGGGGGGCTTTAGAGGAGGGGGCGGGACGTCAGCACAGGTGCTTAGACTCCCACTCAGGCCAGCTGCAGGCTATTAGAGGCACTCTGTACAGGTGCACACAGCCTTCTGAGAGACACAGAGCTGACGGTCGCATGTAAGGTGGGACACAGGCATTCTCCTAGGCAGCATTTACTGAAGTAACACCAGACTGAGCATTGGGTAGCAAGGCTTTTAGCCAGACTACATCGCTCAGCGGGCAGTGTTCATTTGTATACCTCACACCTTGTTGCTTTGCACTATGGGTAGAAGAGGTTCAAGCACCCCAGGAACCAGAGACACTAGGGGATCTCATTCAGGTTCTGAGGGCCCCCTGTCGGCAGCATCCTCCCCCCCTAAAGATGGGCCAGGGACGGCTAGCCAGGAAGAGCCATCGGGGTCAGGGGCTACACCTGCTTCTGGCACTTCAGCCCCTGTATATATTACACAAGAGGTTTTTTCCTCAACCATTAATGGTCTAGAGGAAAGATTAATGGCCGTGATTACGTCTTCACTCAGTGGAAGAAAACGCACTAGGCTTTCCTCTGTTCCCCAAGACCCTCAGACAGAGGAGCTCTGGGATAAAAGGAGATGAATCCCTTTCAGAGGATCGGGATGGGACGGATGATTCCTCTTCGGAGGATTCAGGTGGAGAGGGACCCTCTGCGACTTCCCAAGAGGAGAAAGTCTTAGTGCAGATCCTCACTGGATTGGTCCGATCCACATTTAAGTTGCCCATACCTGAAACTGCTAAAGAATCCTCTTCTGCTTTGGGGTCACTGAAACCTTTCCAAGCAGCACATGCTTTTCCTGTTCATACTTTACTTGAAAAGCTCATTTATTCTGAGTGGGATCACCCAGACAAACGTTTTTTTCCACCGAGAAAGTTTTCAACACTTTATCCGATGGAAGAAAAGTTTATTAAAATGTGGGGAATACCGGCTATTGATGTCGCCATTTCCTCCGTAAATAATAGCCTGACTTGTCCTGTAGACAATGCTCAGATGCTCAGGGATCCTGTAGATAAAAGGATGGAATCCCTATTGAAGGATGTTTTCTCCTTAGCAGGATCAGTGGCCCAACCTGCAGTAGCAGCGATTGGAGTCTGTCAATACATAAGAGACCATGTTAAGCAGGTCATCAAAGTATTACCTGAACAACAGGCCCAGGGGTTTGCTAACCTTCCAGCGGCCTTATGCTTTGTGGTTGACGCCATTAGAGATTCTATCGTGCAAACCTCCCGTCTTTCACTGGGGTTGGTGCATATACGTAGAATCCTATGGTTGAAAAATTGGTCAGCCGAAGCACCATGTAAGAAGCTACTGGCTGGGTTTCCATTTCGTGGTGCAAGGTTGTTTGGAGAGGACTTGGATAACTATATCAAGAGAATCTCTTGTGGGAAAAGCACTCTTACCTGTCAAGAAGAAGAGTAAGCGTCCCTCTTTCAAAACGGACTCTTTCCCCAGCGCCGGGGGCTTCAGCCTCCAGGCAGTCTCGACGGCCGCCTCCATCGGGGTCCAGAGACAAGAGTCAACCCCAGGGACAAAAGAAGTCCTGGGGAAAGAAGCCTACTAGGCAAAACACTAAGACCTCTGCATGAGGGGGCGCCCCCGCTCACTCAAGTGGGGGGAAGACTGCGACAGTTCTCAGAGCTCTGGCAGGAGGACTTCCAGGACAGATGGGTAATCTCCACGGTAACCTTAGGGTACAAGCTGGAGTTTCAGGAATTCCCCTCTCCTCGGTTCCTCAGATCAAGTGTTCCCAGAGACCCAGAGAAGAAGCAGTCGCTCCTTCTAGCCTTAGAGCGACTTTTGTCGCAGGAGGTCATTATGATAGTTCCCGCAAAGGACCAGGGATTGGGCTTCTATTCCAACCTTTTTACGGTCCAAAAGCCAAATGGGGATGTCAGGCCCATTCTGGACTCAAGGGATCTGAACCGATTCCTAAGGATTCAATCCTTCCGCATGGAATCAATTCGAACAGTAGTTCCCACCCTGCAGGGAGGAGAATTTCTGGCATCAATAGACATCAGAGATGCATATCTGCATGTGCCCATTTTTCCTGCTTATCAGAAGTTTCTGCGCTTCGAGGTAGGAGGGCGCCATTTCCAGTTTGTGGCTCTGCCTTTCGGGATAGCCACTGCACCTCGAGTGTTCACAAAGATCTTGGCTCCTCCTCTGGCCAGATTAAGGGCTCAGGGTATAGCTGTCATAGCATACCTAGACGACCTGCTCTTGATAGACCGGTCGGTAGCATCTTTGAATGGAAACTTGAGGACCACAGTCAGGTATCTAGAACACCTGGGTTGGATCCTCAACTTAGAAAAGTCTTTCCTAAAACCAGTAAGAAGACTGGAGTATTTAGGTCTGATTATAGATACAAGCCAGGAGAAAATATTTCTACCCCAGGCAAAAATCGCTGCTTTAAGAGAGCTGATTCTGGCAGTAAGGACCAAGAAGGGTCCCTCAGTCCGCCTTTGTATGAGGCTACTAGGGAAGATGGTGTCTTCATTCGAAGCAGTTCCCTATGCTCAGTTTCACTCAAGAATGCTGCAACACAGTATTCTGTCGACCTGGAACAAGAAGGTTCAGGCATTAGACTTTCCGATGCACCTGTCGCATGCGGTGCGTCAGAGCCTCAAATGGTGGCTCATACCCGAAAACCCGCAGAAGGGGAAATCCTTTCTACCGGTTACCTGGATGGTGGTAACAACAGATGCCAGCCTGTCAGGTTGGGGAGCAGTTCTGGAACAGGCTGCGGTCCAAGGGGTATGGTCCAAGACAGAGAGGACCTTACCCATCAACATTCTGGAGATCCGGGCGATACATCTAGCTCTAAAAGCCTGGACTATCAGGCTACAGGGTTGTCCGGTCAGGATCCAGTCCGACAATGCCACAGCAGTGGCTTATGTCAATCATCAGGGAGGCACCCGGAGCCGAGCTGCTCAAAAAGAGGTGAACCAGATCTTAGTCTGGGCAGAGATGCATGTGCCATGCATATCGGCAGTTTTCATCCCGGGAATAGAGAATTGGCAGGCGGACTATCTAAGTCGCCAGCAGTTACTTCCAGGGGAATGATCTCTGCATCCCGACGTCTTTTGGGCCATATGCCAAAGATGGGGGGTTCCAGATGTAGATCTCTTTGCATCCCGATTCAACAAAAAGATAGACAGATTTGTGGCAAGGACAAAAGATCCTCTTGCATGCGGGACGGAAGCGTTGGTGATTCCGTGGCATCGGTTCTCACTGATTTACGCATTCCCGCCTATTCTGCCATTACCACGACTCCTTCGCAGGATCAGGCAGGAAAGGAAGTCGGTACTTCTGGTGGCCCCCGCTTGGCCCAGAAGGACTTGGTATGCAGAAATAGTAAGGATGACGGTAGGTCCCCCGTGGACCCTACCAGTACGCCCAGACCTGTTATCTCAAGGTCCAGTGTTCCGTCCTGCCTTACAAACGCTAAATTTGACGGTTTGGCTATTGAGACCCACGTTCTGAAGAGTCGTGGGCTCTCAGGTCCTGTCATATCTACCTTGATTAATGCAAGGAAGCCAGCTTCCAGGATGATTTATCATAGAGTCTGGAAAGCTTATATAACCTGGTGTGAATCCAGAGGTTGGCATCCCAGGAAATATGTCATAGGTAGAATCCTTGACTTTCTACAATTAGGATTAGAGATGAAGCTGGCCTTGAGTACCATCAAGGGCCAGGTCTCTGCTTTATCAGTGTTATTTCAGCGGCCACTTGCTTCGCATTCTTTGGTCCGAAACTTTATGCAGGTGGTGATGCGTCTTAATCCTCCGGTTAAAGCGCCCCTAAACCCCTGGGACTTGAACTTGGTCCTGGCTGTGTTACAGAAACAGCCTTTTGAACCAATAAGTCAGATTCCTTTGGTCTTGTTGACAAGGAAGTTAATTTTTCTGGTGGCCATCTCTTCTGCTAGAAGAGTATCAGAATTAGCAGCTCTTTCCTGTAAGGAGCCTTATTTGATTATACACAAGGATAGAGTGGTACTACGCCCTCATCCTAGTTTTTTACCGAAGGTGGTTTCTGATTTTCATTTAAACCAAGACATTGTTCTACCTTCCTTTTTTCCAGATACCTGTTCTCCGGAAGAGAGATCTCTACATTCGTTGGATGTAGTAAGAGCAGTTAAGGCCTATCTAGGGGCAACTGTTCAGATCCGCAAGACGGATGTTTTGTTTGTGCTGCCAGAGGGTCCCAATAGAGGACAGGCAACGTCAAAAGCTACCATTTCTAAATGGATTCGACAGTTGATCATTCAAGTTTACGGTTTGAAACAGAAGGTTCCCCCGTTTCAGATCAAGGCACATTCCACAAGGGCTATTGGTGCTTCTTGGGCAGTGCATCACCAGGCCTCTATGGCTCAAATCTGCAAGGCCGCAACCTGGTCTTCAGTTCATACATTCACCAGATTCTATCAGGTGGATGTGAGAAGGCATGAGGATATCGCCTTTGGGCGTAGTGTGCTGCAGGCAGCGGTACAGGGTCCTCAGGTCTGATTGCACCCTACTTGGTCGTGGTTCCCCCCCCCTCAGGTAGCATTGCTCTGGGACATCCCATCAGTAATTACTGAGGCTCTGTGTCCCGTGATGTTCGAGAAAGAAAATAGGATTTTTTAAAACAGCTTACCTGTAAAATCCTTTTCTTTCGAAGGACATCACGGGACACAGAGGTCCCACCCCTCTTCTAATACACTATATTGCTTGGCTACAAAACTGAGGTATCCCTGCAAGGGGGAGGGATTATATAGGGGGTTGAACTTCCTGATGGGGTGTGCCAGTGTCCAATCACCAGTGATACCTATATAACCCATCAGTAATTACTGAGGCTCTGTGTCCTGTGATGTCCTTCGAAAGAAAAGGATTTTATAGGTAAGCCGTTTTAAAAAATCCTATTTTTAGTGTTAGGATGGGCTTCTAACTTTAAAACCAGTAAAAAGAAAAAACTCCCAGTGCAATATGGTAGTTGAGTGTTATTCCCTGGGTTTAAACTTGATTAGGTTCTTGCTTGGCACCTTAGACTTTAAACTGTGATGAAAGTCAGCACTAAAAATCAAAAAAAAAAAAAAAAAAGCTGCATGCAATATATACAGTATGCCTAAATAACAATTTCAAAAGTAATTGCTGCGCTCAGAAACATTATGTGAATCACACTTTAAGCTGGTAAAGAGCGAGCAAACACAGGAACAAAAAGAAATAAAACAAAATCAAAGTTTGTGCACCTAGCACCTCAAATCATAGGGATGCCTGTAGAGGTTTAACTCACCTTTCCAGCTAGACGGGGAGTCTAGGAAAGCCGTGGTCGTGTCCACCTGGCAGGCTGAAGAATGGGAAGAGCTGTCCTCTTTTTTCGGCGTTGTGTTACTGCAATCACTCCTGGTTTCAGATATCATCTTTGTATGATCTACAGGAAAACATCAAACATCATTTATACACAACTATGGGTCTTCAGGTGCTCTCACTAGAAATCAAACACATAATGCATTACCTTCATTTTAATAATCCTGTCAGTGTGTATTGTAAGTGAGATCAAGAATTACTTTCAAGTACCTGTTACAATAATGAGAACCCACTGAAAATATACTCCAGTATATTAATGTACTTAAAATGAGAAGTCCAGACTGAGCTTTTTAGGCTGGGCTTCTCCTCTGGGTCACAGGAGTGCAATTCGTTTTGCACTCCTGTGACCCATTTTCAGCAGAGTGGTCTGAGGCCAGCATCTCCTCCCTGGGTGCCAGGCATCGATCATCTAGATGGGCTGGTGCGGGATGATGTAATTCCCACACATGCGCAGGAGTCATATATCCTGGCACACTGGCACTGTGCCGGAAAAGTAAATGGAGCAGCGCATGTGCAGCTCTATGTACCATGTGCATGTTCATTGTGCACATGATTACCAACCGGCAGGTATGTACTTTATTGCAGAAGAGAAATTGCATCTCTCTTTTTGCAATAAACAACCTGCCTGTTTGCAATTTTTCTTCAGAGCTACTTCTCACATTTCTGTCCATGTTTTATTACAGTCTTTTCCCACATTTTTCTACATCAACAAGCCACACTGAGCAAAAGCAACTCATCTGAATGCCCCAAAAATGACATTTTCGTACTAACCGTAAAATATTTTTTTTCGGAGCTCATTAACGCGGTAGTAAAGCGCTGGGCGATTTATTTTTTTTTGTACCCTGCAAGGTAAAGGCATAATGTATGTGCAAGGTTGCATCGCATTCTAGCACATTATGTTAAACTTACCTCAAAACGAAGCCTTCCAGCGCCGTGCTGTCACCGCTGCAGGCACTCCCATCTTCACCTGGTCTTCCTTCCAGGTTTGGGGACTCCAGCTGTGTGACTTGCCAGAGACACGATGACTTCACTCCTGCGCATGGAGACGTTTTTTGGCACTGGACTGTAAAGGAATGCCCCAGGTGGCCATTCCTTCAGAGCGCATGCGCCGGCGATGTCACCAGCTGCATGTACAGTAAATATCTCCTAAACGGTGTACGTTTAGGAGATATTTACAGTACCTATTGTTAAGACTTATTATAGGCTTACCAATAGGTAAAAGTCAGAGATGGGAGTTTACTCCCACTTTAAAGGGACACGGGATTGTAAAACAATCTGACAAGTGGGTTATGATGCTGCCTTCAGGAACTTTGGACACTGGCAGTTCTCAGCATACAACCTAATGCCACTGCGGACTCATTATTTGTGCGGTGACTGGGTGTTAAAGCCCAATTTTTGTGCCACCGCATATATGCATTATGCGGTCAGCAACAACAGGTTAATACGTAAAGCTACAAACATATCACTATGTTCTTGTGTCCACTTCTAATACAATAAAGATCAGCATGCAAAATCATGAGTCACTTAAAAAATAAAACTACAATATAAATGAAGTTACGTCCTTACATAGAGTACATTGAAATGTGCCTTTAAAAAAGAAAAAATAAATGCTGCAAAGTCAGATCAAAGCCATGGATGCCTGCAGTAAACACAATACTGGTGTACTGTACACCATGTAAAACATTGGATTCACATGCACTGGAAGCATCTAGTAACTCACTTAGACTCTTCGTCATGAAGTTGTTGAACTCCAATGGACTAAGGCTGCTGTCTGGGTAGTGGACATCTTCAAAGTTGTGACGCGTTTTTTCAAACTGGGTAGGAGTGAAGCTCAGCTTCTGTCCCTTTAAGTTGAGGCGGGCCGGGCTAATCAGGGGACGTCTCTGAAACATTGATCCACAGCTAGATGTGGCTGAGCCGGCCACTGATGGGGTAGGTGATGGTAGAGGCGACGAGGCATAACTTCCTGACAGCAGGGAATAATAATCTGAAAAATATATAAAAACATTTTGGATTATATTATCATATAATATAATAATTTAAGAAAAAAAAAATAAATAAAAAAAAGCAGTGCATCTTTTGTCCCTCAGACCACACACTGGACTGTCCTGAACCGACACACACACACAATAAATATATAAATAAAAATATATATATAAATAAAAATAAAAAAATATATATATATATAAATAATAAAAAAAAATATATATATGTCACTAAAGAGATGTGGCGTAGCCGAAACAGTAAAGTCCATAATTTTAAGTTACGATTATTCTGGTCGGTCCTTGGGCTCTCCTGGATGGTCCTGGTGGAATAGCGGTATCTGGCAGTGAAGCTGTGGTAGGGGAAGACAGTAGGAAGCAGCCGTTCGCCGCATTAACCAGTGTGGAACGCAAGATGGCGTCACTACAAAGACCGTGCTGACGTAAAAAGAGCAGTAACACGTTTCAAAGCTTTCGCTTCTTCATCAAACCCGATTGGCTGACCAGTCAGTCTAATATAGGGGCACAAGTCCAAGGGGCGGATGGCCAATATGGTCAGATGAAGAAGCCGAAGCTTTGAATCACCTTACCGCCCTTCTAAGGTCAGCACAGCCTCTGTAGTGACACACGGTCCGACGCAATCTTGCATTCCACACTGGTTAATGCGGCAATCGGCTGCTTCCTACTGTCTTCCACTACCATAGCTCCACTGCCTGATGCCGCTATTCCACCAGAACCGTCCAGAATAATCTTATCCATGCTCATTTGATCTACCTAGATGCGAGTTGCCCTTTGTCTTGCTTTTAACCACTTCGTATCCAGGCCATTTCTGACACTTCGCTCCTACATGTCAAAAATCATCATTTCTTTGCTATAAAATTACATAGAACCCCCAAATATTATATATGTTTTTTTAGCAGAGACCCTAGAGAATACAATGGCGGTCATTGCAACTTTTTATCTTGCACAGTATTTGCGCAGCAATTTTTCAAACGCGTTTTTTTTTAAAAAAAAAAAAAAACAGTTTCATGCTTTAACCACTTGCTTACTGGGCACTTAAACCCCCCTCCTGCCCAGACCAATTTTGAGCTTTCAGCGCTGTCGCAATTTGAATGATAATTGCGCGGTCATACAACACTGTACCCAAATGAAATTTTTATCATTTTTTCCCCACAAATAGAGCTTTCTTTTGGTGGTATTTAATCACAGCTGGGGTTTTTATTTTTTGCTAAACAAACAAAAAAAGATGGAAAATTTTGAAAAAAAAAAAAATCATGTTTAATAGTTTGTTATAAAATTTTGCAAACAGGTCATTTTTCTCCTTCATTGATATGCACTGATGAGGCTGCACTGATGGGCACTGATGGGCACAGATAAGGTGGCACTGATGGGCACAGATAAGGTGGCACTGATGGGCACAGATAAGGTGGCACTGATGGGCACAGATAAGGTGGCACTGATGGGCACAGATAAGGTGGCACTGATGGGCACAGATAAGGTGGCACTGATGGGCACAGATAAGGTGGCACTGATGGGCACAGATAAGGTGGCACTGATGGGCACAGATAAGGTGGCACTGATGGGCACAGATAAGGTGGCACTGATGGGCACAGATAAGGTGGCACTGATGGGCACAGATAAGGTGGCACTGATGGGCACAGATAAGGTGGCACTGATGGGCACAGATAAGGTGGCACTGATGGGCACAGATAAGGTGGCACTGATGGGCACAGATAAGGTGGCACTGATGGGCACAGATAAGGTGGCACTGATGGGCACAGATAAGGTGGCACTGATGGGCACAGATAAGGTGGCACTGATGGGCACAGATAAGGTGGCACTGATGGGCACAGATAAGGTGGCACTGATGGGCACAGATAAGGTGGCACTGATGGGCACAGATAAGGTGGCACTGATGGGCACAGATAAGGTGGCACTGATGGGCACAGATAAGGTGGCACTGATGGGCACAGATAAGGTGGCACTGATGGGCACAGATAAGGTGGCACTGATGGGCACAGATAAGGTGGCACTGATGGGCACAGATAAGGTGGCACTGATGGGCACAGATAAGGTGGCACTGATGGGCACAGATAAGGTGGCACTGATGGGCACAGATAAGGTGGCACTGATGGGCACAGATAAGGTGGCACTGATGGGCACAGATAAGGCGGCACTGATGGGCACAGATAAGGCGGCACTGATGGGCACAGATGGGGGGGCACAGATGGGGGGCACTGATGGGCACTGGTAGGTGACACTGATGGGCACTGATAGGTTGCACTGGTGGGTGCTGATGGGTGGCACTGATGTGGGTGCTGATGGGTGGCACTGATGTGGGTGCTGATGGATGGCACTGTGGGTGCTGATGGATGGCACTGTGGGCGCTGATGGATGGCACTGTGGGCGCTGATGGATGGCACTGTGGGCACTGATGGGTGGCGCTGATTGATGGCACTGTGGGCACTGATGGGTTAATCTGGTGGGCACTGGTAGGCAGCACTGCTGTGTTACAAGATCGCCGTGATCGGGACTGATGTCCCGATCACGGCCGCCGGTGATCGGGTTATTTTTTTCCTCCTCACGCTGTCAGCGTGAGGAGGAAAATAGCCAATTACCGGCTCTGTTTACATCACATGATCAGCTGTCATTGGCTGACAGCTGATCATGTGGTAAGGGGTTGGGACCAACCCTTTACTCTGATCTGTGATCAGGCGAGTCTCATAGACTCGCTGATCACCGAGCGCGCCGCGCGCGCCCTGCAGGGGGCACGCAGGCCGCTTGTGCACGGGACGACGTCAATGGACGTAGTCCCGGCAATTTAGATCCGCGCTGTTGCCGTCATTTGGCAATGGCCCGGATCTGAAGCAGTTAAAAAACAACATAACAGCAAAGTTAGCCAAATTTTTTTGCATTGTGTGAAAGATGAAGTTACGCTGAGTAAATAGATACTCAACATGTCACGCTTCAAAATTGCACACGCTCGTGGAATGGCGTCAAACTTTGGTACTTAAAAATCCCCATAGGCGACGCTTTAAAATTTTTTACTGGTTACATGTTTTGAGTTACAGAGGAGGTCTTGGGCCAAAAATATTGCTCTCGCTCGAACGTTCGCGGCGATACCTCACATGTGTGGTTTGAACACCGTTTTCATATGTGGGCGGGACTTACGTATGCGTTCGCTTCTGCGTGCGAGCTCACGGGGACAGGGGCGCTTTAAAAAATTTTTTTTTTTTTTTATAGTTAATTTTACTTAATTTTTATTTTGACACTTTTTAAAATTTTATTTTTTTTGATCACTTTTATTCCTATTACAAGGAATGTAAACATCCCTTGTAATAGGAATATGACACGATCAGTCCTCTTTACAGTGAGATATGGGGTCAATAAGACCCCACATCTCACCTCTAGGCTGGGAAGCCTGAAATAAAAAAAAAAATAAATAAAAAACGATCACCGCTTCACAGCCGAAGCTGCGCCGTTTTTTTGAATGCAGAGGCCGGGCGTGACGTCATAACATCGCGCCCGGCCTCCGAACGATCATAGAGACTCCGGCGACCATCTGGTCCGCCGGAAATCTCTATGGTGAACATCCGGCACCGGCGGATCCGCTATCCGACTCACCGATCACTGAGGTGAGTCGGTAGAAGCACCGGAGGGCGGCGGGAGGGGGGGGGGGGCGTCCCCTCTCGCCGCCCGTAAGAACGATCAAGCGGCGGAACAGCCGCTATGATCGTTCTTATGGTGTACGGAATCGCCGGCTGAAAATGCTGGTATCTGAATGATGTCTGTAGCCTCAGGCATCATTCAGATATAACCCCCGAAAGTCGAGGCCGTCATATGACGGCCTCCGGATGCCAAGAGGTTAATAAACGGGAGTATCATTAATGCTGCCCCTAGTCTGTCGCCCCTCTATGTTTTCAATTGATATACAGTTAGGTCCATATATATTTGAACACAAGCACAATTTTCATACTTTTGGCTCTGTATACCACCAGAATAAAATTAAAACAAAACAATCCAAATTAATTTGAAGTGCAGACTTTCAGCTTTAATTCAAGGGGTTGAACATAAATGTCAAGTACAAATTTTAGGAATTGAAACCATTTTTTTTTTTACACAGCCCCCCCCCCCCCCCCCCAATTTTCAGGGGCTCAAATGTAATTGGACAAATAAATATAATCATAAAAAAAATGTTAATTTTCTACATTTCATTAATTGCAAAACCCCTGGGGTGGTTTACCTGCTTACATGCGAATGTGGAGGGTATTACATTGGAAAGACTATCAATCCTTTCTGGAAGAGGATATACCAGCACATCTCAACCATTTCCAAACGTGACCCTGATGTCACGATTGGCCGACATATGGCCCAAGTACACCCTATGTCGACCCCTAAAGTTCACTTCCTAGGATTAGATCGCATCCACTTCAGTTCACGAGGTGGTGATTTTAACAAAAGCCTCCTCCAATGTGAACTCAAGTGGATTCACAGCTTACGAGCCATGTTTCCACCAGGATTGAATGAGGCCTTTAACTTTAGGCCCTTCCTCCCAGGTTTCTCGTCAGGGGTATGCGAACTCAACATGTAGGCCACCCTTACAGTCTAGATCTTATATGTATTTTATATTTACTTTCATTTTTACATACATAATTTCATCTTTTGATATTTAGTGTTGATGTCATCTTTCTGACTGTTGATTTAAGTTTGATATTGCATCACTATTGTCTTCCTGCTGCTCTTATGGTGTGCAATGTTATTTAATTTTGTTTTCCTCTGTTTTCCTTCTTTCCTTCCCCCCTCACTCCACTTTTGTTTATTTATTCTCCTCATGTATGCATTTCATGCCTCCTCTTCTCCCATCTTTTCCTTCCCTTTTCTTCTTCTCCTACACCATATGCATATATTACTTTCTTCTAAACTCAATCAGCTGGCTTGTTTGTTTCTACATCTATCCACTGGGTGGCGAGCATGGACGCCTGTGGTTCCCGCGGCGCTGCTTGTGCGCTGACACCCGGCGGGTGAGCTCCCCCCCGCCACAGCCGAGGACGGCGATGGTTCTTCCTTCCCGTCCTGTATTGGCTGTGGGGGGTGGAGCACTTACATGCCTTTGCCGCCGTCTCCATGACGACGGCGAAGCCTCCCCGCCGGAGGCACGTTGACGCGTGACGCCATCGCGCCAGGTGCGGGCGCGATTGCACCGCGCGCCTCTGTGCCTGAGGTACGCCCCCTGGGAAGTGTCCCCGCCTGTCAGGCGTGATCACGCGGCGGCCGGGACAACCCGGGGTTGCCTGTGATTGGCCAGTCTCCACACACCCCCTACTCAGACTTCCTCAGCTGACTACATACACAGCTGTGTCGAATTTTGTATTGTCTTTCAGCGCTACATCCCCCTATATATAGCTGCTGTCTTGGCGCACTTCTGGATGTCTTAGGCCAGCACAGTGGCAGACACCAGATTGTCAACAGCAGACATTCTTGATCCAACATCTCTGTCAGCAGCTGATGCTCTTGGCTCAGCCCCCTTACCTGTGGGACACTACACTGTCAGCAGCAATGGTCTTTGATCACCATCCTAATTCAGGTACGAATTCTATGTGTCTCCTACTCAACTGACACCTCAATAGGATCAGCCTATATATACCTATGTAACTTTTTTTAATTACATGCCCTCCCTGGCCTCCCACTATGTGCAAGTTCTTTTTCCCCCTAACGCTGACATTGTTCGCTACAGGGTGGATCAGACGTACCTTGTGAAGGTGCCCTCGCGGCTCTGCGTGTTATCTCTTGGCGCCCCTTCCGTCACCTGTGGACCTCTACAACCAGCACACTGACTTTTTTCTGCTTCTTCTTTCCTCATGACATGAGTTTTATTTTGTAAGTACTATGATTATCATTACTACTTTTTTGATGACTGTTTGTGATACTAAAAATGGCTATAAAATGGATCACTGTTATGACTCTGTTTTTCTTGCTATGTTACTTCTTGATGTTCACATCTATGTTCTAGAGACAAGAAATATTTATCCTTCACCCATCTGTATGTAAATCAAATCCCCTGAAGAAGGAATACACCAATGTGACTACGGTCCTTTCCGAAACATGTTGGGAGATATGCATCAGCCACCTACCCCCACCACATTCACCTCACTTAGGTGATGGTTCGGGGTTGCTGGCATTGGGTGACAATATTCATGTATGCTCTATATGTCTTTGCCAATATTATCTTTCAATCTACCTTACATTGACTGTATATGTTGGCCTTGTCCTTTAGACATCTTTTATCCCACTTTTGTATATCAATAAAGTTGGCACTGCTGGTGCCTTTTATGGCTAATACTTTTTCTACTTTTTTCTGCCTATAAAATCCAAAGGGGCGTCCCCCATATGCACTTTGTTGCAGACAATTTTCTCTTAATTTTCTATATTTGGTTGAGAATCCTTTATTGGCAATGACTGCCTGAAGTCTGGAACTTATGGACATTACCAAAGACTGGGTTTTCCTCCTTTCTGATGCTTTGCTAGGCTCTAACCGCAGTTGTCTTCAGTTTTGTGGGTCTTTCTGCCTTTAATTTTGCCGTCAGCAAGTGAAACGCATGCTCAATTGGATTGGGCTCAGGTGATTGACCATTGCAGAATATTCCACTTTTCCTTCAAAAGCTCCTGGGTTGCTTTGCAGTGTGTTTTGGATCTGAAGTGCCGCCCAATCAGTTATGTTAATATATTAAAATACTAAGCTTGATTCACCACTATCTAGTTCAACCTCTAAGAATATCTCTACATTACCCAACTCTACTTAGTTTTGGTTTTACTTGCTCCAGTAGGAACAGACATATTGTAACAAACATATATCTTGTTGACTTTGTTGAAAAAAAAGAAATATTGAAGTTAATTTGGCCACTCCTAATGTTGCTATCTCTCTGATGGATTTGTTTAGTTTTTGAAGCCTAAGGCGCAGTTCACACATGCGGACCGTATGTCCGTATTTCATCCATCCGTCTTCGGATGAAATATGGACATGCATGTATCCCTATGGGATAGCGGGTGTCAGCGGTCCGCTGACAGCTATCATCCGTCCCGGCTATGGTCCGATTCTCCAGACAGAGGAAAATCCTATTTTTCATCCGGTCCGTGTTCATCCGATCCCCCATAGGGGAGAGCGGAGATGTGACATGGCGGGCCCGGCACAGTGTGCAGGGTCTGCTCTGTCATCCGCCGGCTCAGCGGGGATCAACGGAGCGATCCCCGCTGAGCAAGCGGATGTTCACGGGGCGGATCACCACGGATCTGTCCTGTGTGAATGGGGCCTCACAATGGCCTGTTTCACTTGCATGGACAGCTCCTTAGAACGCGTGATCACAGCAATAGATTCGAAAGGCAAATAGGGTCAATGAACTTTATGGCTCATACATTCCTTTTACAAGTGAACATCATAAAGGAAAAGGAAAAACACTGCTAATAAATAACACAACTCATCTTACCTGACCCTGGAGAATCCTTGTATGTAGACGCCCGAGACGCTGGACGGCTGCCACTGAACAGGTATCCAGAATCTAAAACACGTGAGAGGTTCAGAGGTTCAAGGTAAGTTATCAATCACACTTCTGGGCTATAGCTTATACTCTGAACAAAAAAAAACAATTGCAAAGGAAGAATACCATTTCACAGCATACCGTTTATGTATTACTATACTGACTTTACCAGGAAATCCTTGTAAAAGACTGTTAGGAGGAAATATTGATTTTTACTGCTGAAAAGACTGTTGGTTTGGCTTTCTTGCTGATCCTCTTGCCTAAATACTTTGCATCACTGACCTGGAGCTTGGTCTAGGCCAATGATGGCGAACCCTGTCACCTCAGATGTTTTGGAACTACATTTCCCACGATGCTCATACACTCTGCAGTGTAGTTGACCATGGGAAATGTAGTTCCAAAACATCTGGGGTGCCAAGGTTCCCCATCACTGGTCTAGCCCAATGTGTCCAGTAGAAGTGAAAAATAAATCAGTAGGCTAGAACAGCAACTAAAGATGCACGGAAATTTTGGTGGCCGAAACATATCGGGTAGAGCTGCACGATTCTGGCCAAAATGAGAATCACAATTTTTTTGCTTAGAATAAAGATCACGATTCTCTTGGCATAACATCGTTCATATTATACAAAAAAATTGGTTTATTTTTATTCATTAGTGTATTTTTTCCCGCATTGCATTTAAAAGACCGCTGCGCAAATATAGTGCGACATAAAATATTGCAATAACCACCATTTTACTCTCTAGGGTCTGTGCTAAAAAAAAAAAAAAAAAAAAAAAAAAAAAAAAGAAGATTATATCTCTCTCTCTCTCAAAAAAAAAAATATATACATTATATATACATACATATATATATATATATACATACATATATATATATATATATATATATATATATATATATATATATATATATATATATATATATATATATATATATATATATATATATATATATATATATATATATATATATATATATATATATATATATATATATATATATATATATATATATATGTGTTTGGGGGTTCTAAGTAATTTTATAGCAAACAATGATTTTAACCTGAAACCAACAAGTGTCAGAAAAAGTTTTAGTCTTTAAGTGGTTAAACTTCCCTCATTTACAGACCGAAGTTCATTCCTTTGATCTAATGAACAAAACATTACAATGTTTAGACCCCTTTCACACTGGGGCCGCTGCTGCGTTAGCGGTAAAGCGCCACTCGTTTTAGGTGTGCTTTAGCGCTGTTTAAGCGGCACGCTTTGGCCGCTAGCGGAGCGCTTTTAACTTCAAAGGAGGGGTTAAAAGCACCGGTGTTGGGGCGCTTCCAAAGCACTTTTCAGGCGCTGCCCATTCATTTCAATGGACAGGGCATTTTGGGAGCGCTAAATACAGCGCTCCCAAACCCCCCAAAGATGCTACTCACAGGACTTTTCCTAAAATCCCGCAAGCGCACTGCCCCGGCGTGAAAAGACACACTAATGAATGTGAGGTGGTTTTCAGGCTTTAGAGCCCTTGCACACTGGGGCGGTTTTCAGGCGGTATTGCGCTAAAAATACCGCCTGAAAACCGCCCCCAAACAGCTGCAGCTGTTTGTTCAGTGTGAAAGCCCGAGGGCTTTCACACTGAAACGCTGCGGTGGCAGGACGGTGAAAAAAGTCCTGCAAACCGCTTCTTTGGAGCGGGGAAGGAGCGGTGTATTCACCGCTCCTTCCCCGCTCCTGCCCATTGAAATCAATGGGACAGCGCGGCTATACCGCTGTAATACCGCGGCTATAGCCGCGCTGTACGAGGGATTTAACCCTTTTTCGGCCGCCAGCGGGGGGTTAAAACCGCACCGCTAGCGGCCGAATACCGCTGCTAGAACGACGGTACAGCAGCGCTAAAAATAGCGCTGTTGTACCGCCGACGCCCCCCACCGCCCCAGTGTGCAAGGGCTCTTAGTTTAGAGGCTATTTCTAGCGCAAAGATGCCCGATAATCGCCTCAGTGTGAAAGGGGTCTACTAGTTGGCTCCGCGGGTGAGGAATGTTGTGAAAATTGGCAGACTGCCTGGATTTTTTTTGTTTTGTTTAACAGCTGTCGGCTTGAGCAGAGAACTGTTCATAGAATTGGGAAAATGCTTTAAGATCACAGGGGGGGGAAAATCGCGATGTCGATTCCTAACGATTAATCACGCAGCTCTAATATCGGGCAAAAATGCGGCACTTTGCCGATAAAGAAATAGGTGCCGATAATGGCCAACAAATTCATATCCATTTAAATTCATGATAATAATTAAAAAGTCAAATAGAATACAATTATATATAAAAAAATGTATATATATATTTTTTTTAAACTGTCATTTTCGGCAAAGTGCATCCTGAATATTCAGGTTCAGCACCAAAATTTCCATTTGGTGCACCTCTAAAAGCAACCAACATTTTCAAAAAGAAGAGGAGCACCATCTACCTACAAGTAGCTCACTTGACAGGTTTCCCTGACAGAATTCTGTCAGGTTAAAGCCCTCGTACACACGATCAGATTTTCGGCAGGGAATTGTGTGATGACAGACTGTTTGCCTAAAATTTGACCATTAGTACGCTCCATCAGACAATTGTTGTCCAACTTTCCGCCAACAAATGTTGGATAGCAGGCTAGTACATTTTCGGCGGACAACGGTCTGTTGTCAGATTTTCCTATCGTGTGTACACAAGTCCGTTACACAAAAGTCCAATGTACAAACACGCATGCTCGGAATCAATGCTCACCAAACACGACATTAGCAGATGGTGCCCAAAGGGTGGCGCTCAAGAGCTAAAATTGAACGTAGTAAGTCTCTACGTTTGTGTTTTTTGGTCAACAATTGTGTACCGTTTGCATGCAAGACAAGTTTCTGGCACACGCCCTTCGGACAAAAGTCTGACGCTTTGTCTGTCTAAAATCCGATCGTGTGTACGAGGCTTAAAGGAAAGAAAGTCATCCGGGTGAAAGAAAGTCTCTCTTCCCTAGATATCATTTTCAGAACAGAAAAGCAAGTTTCTTTTTTTTAACACTTTATTCTACTCTTTCACAATGTTTGGGATTAAACAGGATGTGATACATCTAGGATGTGACAGAGCAAGCAAAACGATTGACATTCCATTAATGTTCACATATTGCATGCTACAGAGTCAAAAGATCATAAAGACCTATGATCATGAAGTAAATGTTAGATACATGTAAGAATTTGGCAATTAACGCAGTGCTGTACATTCACATCTGTTGCATTTCTCACAAGCAAAAAAAGCATTAAGCCACTATTCACATTAGTGCGTCTCCAAAGTCGCGCGATTTCTACTGTGACTTTGATGCGACTTCAATCCATAGAATGTAAAGTTGGATCAAAAGTCGTGCTCCAAAGTAGTGCAGGCACATTTTCAAAGTCACACTAATTTGAACAGGTGCCAAAAAAAAAAGTGTGCGACTTGTCATGCGACTTTGAAGTCCAAAGTCTCATGACAAATCGCACAGGTGTGAATGGAGTCTTAAAGTTGAACTCCAGATGAAGTAAAAAGGCTCCCTTGCAATTAAGGCTGCTCGTTTATTGCTAGGGCAGCCTTTCCTATCCAGAATTCCTCCAGAAGTTTGCTGAGGGGTCCCTTGAGCAAGGAGCCGTTTCTGCCTCTCCGATAAGTTGCCACTGAAACCAACAATCTTTTTAGCTCTCTGTAAAAGGGGATTCTTCCCACGGACTCCAAAATGTAGGGGACCGTCTTCCCCTAGACAACCACACTAGTGTACAGTGAGCTGAAGATGGTTCCTGAACCTGGAACCTTATTTCAAGGGTTCCTCCATATTAAAAAGGTTGAGAAAAGCTGATCTAGGGGAACACGAAAAATAAATTTTACTTATCCGATTCTCCGCTCCCACAGGCTCCTCTCTGTGCTATAAGGCCGGTCCCCACAGTCTCGTCTCCTTTATGCCCCAGCAGTTGCAGGTACACCAACACCAAGATCAGGAGGGTCCAAAGCCCTGCAGCGGACATGAGGATACTGAGCAACAGCCCACTGCTGAAGTGTAGGGGAGCAGAGGATTGGGTAAGAAAAAACAGCTTTTATGATCCCCTGGACCTAAAACAAGCATTTAAGCCTTGCAATACAGGCGCATCCCTACTGCATAGAGGGATTTTTAATCTTCCCTCGAGTTGGCTGTAGGAAGTGAACACTGCTTTTGTGTCACCTAGGGGCAAACATGGGAACGTCAAATACATTTCAGGGTGGGTGGGTATGGTAATTCCCAGGATATAGACAACAGTGGAGGGAGTGGGGGAAAAGAAGAAAAAGAAAAAGAAAGAAAGTGAAAGAATTTGGTGAATATTTCTAAAAACTCTTGCATTGAGCCACTGCCAAGTACAAACTTCTGCACATGACCCATCATCATATCAGCACCGTATAGTATAAATAGTGGAGTCAGCGCCTGTTATAAGACAGACAGGAAACACAAATCAGGAATGTAGTTAGTTATCAGCCTGCCTTATAGCAGTCTCTCAATTCCCTGCACATTGGGGATCAGAGCGCATAGACTGCATTCCACAGGAGTCGGCTGCATACCAGCCCTGTGAAAGGGTCTAACAATAGTGGAATTCACTAGTGAAGGCAAAATAAAATCCATCCTTGAAAGAGCAGAGCAACCAGAGTGGTAAACCTCTCTGGGCGACGCAAAAAAAAAGTTGATGTTCTTCCTTTAAAAACGAATGGAAAAGCAGAACACTTGTGTTGTTAAAGAAGCTGCTGAGATCACCTTTCTTCTGGTCCTAGTGAGAAAGCAGCTAGGATACTAGTCCAGTTATCAACACTTTCAGAAACAGCTTCGTCTTTGCAACCAACATACATTGCTCCTCTTGAATACTAGAACTCCTGAAGGGGCACAGTATGAGAGGGATGGTGCATTACATGAGCACTCATCGTTTTCTTACCTTGATCAGACTTCCTCACAAGCTATAGGAGGACAGAACACGGAAGCTAAAATGAAAACCAGACCACAAGTAACTAGCAAGATGTAGACGGATACATGCAAGACTTTGAAGGCTCACCAATGTACCAAAGAACCAGTAAAATGGTATGAACATTCTATATTACCAAAAGTATTGTGACGCTTGCCTTTACACGCACATGAACTTTAATGGCATCCCAGTCTTGGCGTGTAGGGTTCAATATTGAGTTGGCCCACCCTTTGCAGCTATAACAGCTTCAACTCTTCTGGGAAGGCCGTCCACAAGGTTTAGGAGTGTGTCTATGGGAATATTTGCCCATTCTTCCAGAAGCGCATTTGTGAGGTCAGGCACGGATGTTGGACGAGAAGAAGAATTGAAGCCGTTATAGCTGCAAAGGGTGGGCCAACTTAATATTGAACCCTACAGACTAAGACGCCATTTAAGTTCATGTGCGTGTAAAGGCAGGCGTCCACATACTTTTGGTAAAAAAGTGTGTGCATGTATAATTATATATAGTATATGAATGTGAGTTAGGGACCCTAGATTGTAAGCTCCTTGAGGGTAGGGACCGATGTGAATGTACAATGTATATGTAAAGCGCTGCGTAAATTGATGGCGTTATACAACTTAAATAAATTATACATATATTTTTGTTTTCTTTTTTTTATTGAAGCATATCTATGAACAATACTTTGCTTTCCTGAGAAAAATGCTGCCCGAGTCCACCAAATATTATTGCATGAACAAAAGCCTAGGTCCTTAGTCATATGAACTCTGCTGAAGTGGTGGTCAGCCACTTTGATGGCTAAAAGCTCACAAAAAGTGCAGTTGTGATCAAAGTGCGTTAAAAGTGCAAATGTCCTTTTTACAAGTGCATTATTGAAATAAAAATCCAAAGTCCTTTATATCAAAGTGCTTGTGCAAAACAACATGCATCCTAAATCAGAGTATCAGTCTTCAGTGAATCATTCCCGAAGACCGATACTGTGAACTAGGATGCCCATTTAGGATTCTTTGATCACAACTGCACTTTATGTATTTATTGTGATATAAGCGCAGTGTATTGGATCAATTAATGACTGGAACACATATTGCGTTGTATACATCAGCTGATAGAAGAACGAACAAGATTCCTCAGAAAATGGGACTTTGAATGTATGCAAGGCAGTGATAGTATAAAATTCGAAAATTTATTGTGCAATCGATAAATTACAGCATAGAACACATGTAGCGGATGATAAAAACATATATAAAGGGGAAAAACATCTGGAGAAAGGGAGGGAGCTTGCAAATGAATGTCCGACGCATTTCAATTGCACAGTATAGTGCAGATCTTCCTCAGGGAGCTTGCGATTTGCACCACTCCAAATGCTGTAATTCCCAAACATAAAATGATTTCACCGGCAGCTGAAGAACAAGACACTCAAGTACTGGGAGTGAAGTGTCCGTCCGGGCCAGACCGTGAGCATCACCCGCAGACAGCCCAAGATCCACTCGTGCTCCTAGAGGTTGCTCATGGTCACTAAAAGGGGAGGTTTTTATAACTACCAAGGTAGTGTCCAACTATGTTTATGAAAGCATGTGTACATATATCTCTAATGGAATGTGTGTCCAACCAGAGCGGGGTTCTCATATTATGCGATGAAACTGTGTCCAACATGCAAACATATAGGGGAGAACCCTGAAGTTTTCATCCTTATGGTCAATTACTTAAGAAATGGCAATTGCAACCATCTTAGTGGATGGAACAGGAGTGTGCGGTCAATCAGCTGCCTTTGCAGCTGATTGATGTTATCAAGTGTTATCAAGTTTGTTAATATCAATGTTTTGTTTGAAGAGGAGGTCGAGGGTATGGCCTGAAGTATGCGTGGGAGCATTTATCAGTTGCTGCAGGCCTAGTGCTTCCAGTTGGTTGATGCAAGTGGCAGCGATGGAGTCCTGGGAGGGGTTTGCCCAGATATTAAAGTCCCCAAGTAGCAGGAGATTTTTGTTTTTCAAGGTGTATGTACAGATGAATTCGATAAAAGGTGCAAGGAAGTGTGTTTTTGGTCCCGGTGGTCTGTAGCACAGTAGTATGTGAATGGTGTCCTGGGGTGTTTGACATTGAAGTGTGAGTGTCTCCAAGAATGGCAGTGAGCTCTGTAAAGAGCTCTGTAAAGTTGCCCACCTCCTCTTTGACCGACTCTGTGCTCAGTTAGGATGCGGTAGTTCTCAGGCACTAAATCTGCTAGAATCGTGTTACAGTCAGGTGTTAGCCAGCTTTCCGTGATGAAGAGACAGTCTGTGTTGAGTGATAAAATCATGAAGTTTGTGCTTGACTGCTGATCTAGTGTTGATCAGGACGCATGATAGGTGTTGTCCTGGATGTGGTGTATTCCGGTTTTGGATGGTTGGTTTCAAATTTGGTTCTCAAAAGTTGTTCTTTTCGTAATATTGTTTAGGTAGTGGTTGGTAATGTTGTAGCGGTATTCCTTAGGCTGCAGAGGGTGTCAACTAAATAACTGATGGCGCACCTGATGGAAGAGGGCTCTGGGGTGTGCGTTATGGAGTGAGTGGCTCGAGGTGCCATGGAGCCGCTCGGGCTCTGTCCCGGAGCAGAGTTGGTGGTGATCGGTTGTGTGGTGGTGGAAGGGGTAGCGGCGATTGCTGCAGGCTGGGGCAACCCGGGTAACGTCGGGAGGAGCTGTCCATTTGAAAAAAGTTAAAAAAATAAAATAAAAAAAAAAGGCATACCAGAAGAAGCATACCAAATGCTAAGCCTGGCCGATGAGAGCAGCTGGGAGCTCTCACTGATTCCGGTTCTCCCGAAGGCAGTACATCCAAATCGGAGGAGGAAGTAGTCCGTCCAAAAAGAAAACGGTCTGAACACCAGACAGCTAACAGCAGCGCCAGACACCCCAATAGCCAATCAGCAAATGCCAACGGTGCTAGACCACAGGAGGTGAGGCCCAGTACAAGTATTGCTAGACCACAGGAGGAAAGGTCCAGTACAAGCACTGGAATTTCACACCAAAGAA
Source organism: Lithobates septentrionalis (assembly GCA_037952835.1). Classification (NCBI taxonomy): domain Eukaryota; kingdom Metazoa; phylum Chordata; class Amphibia; order Anura; family Ranidae; genus Lithobates; species Lithobates septentrionalis. Next base: position 169,553 of record JBBDGP010002107.1, read on the forward strand.
GTAGGGCCCAAACCCATCTTCCGGATGCCTTGGCAAACCCATTGTTGCTGCCTTCTAGCACAGGGTCAACCACAATCCCCCTTTCACAGCACAGCCAGGTGTACAGGCCAACACATGAGGTTTCTATGAAATAGATTTTAAAAATAAATTTTTCCCTGATGAGTTGCTTCAAAGCATCGTGGACCAAACAAATCTTTTTGCCCATCAGTACATAGAAAACAACCCCGACTCATGTTATGCCCGCCGTTTTGAATGGAGACCCCTAACAGTGGAGGAGCTTAGATTGTATTTAGGCCTTATGGTCAACATGGGGCTTACAAAAAAACTGCATGCATATTGGTCTACCAACTCCATCCACCACATGCCAATTTTTTCAGCTGTGATGTCCAGGTTCGCTATGACATGATCATGCAGTTCCTGCATTTCAGTGACAACTCGCAGTGCCCCCCCCTCCGAAATCATCCGGACTTTGATAAAATGTATAAAATTCACCCTCCAATTGTTTTTTTTAAGAAGAGGTTTGCCATACTTTGCATCCCTGACCAGTCCATCTCACAGGCCGGCTGGGAATCAAGCAGTATATCCCCAGTAAGAAGGCGAGGTACGAATTGAAGCTCAACAAGCTCTGTGAAAGCTCCTCTGGATATGAATGCCTTTCATGTGTGTACGAAGGCAAAGACTCCCAGCTCCAGCCCCCTGAGTGTCCAATGTACATGGGAATAAGCAGGAAAATTTGGAGTTGGCATTCCCACTCCTCCAAAAGGGGCATCACATTTACATGGACAATTACTATACCAGTTTGCCCCTTTTTTGCCACCTATACCTGAAGAAAACCTTAGCCTGCGGTACAGCAAGAAAAAACAGGAAAGGCTTCCCACAGCCTCTAGTCACGACAAGGCTACAAAGGGGGAATCAGCAAGCCTGAGGAACGAGGAAGTGTTGGCCGTGAAGTGGAGGGATCGTAAAGAGGTTTACATCATGTCCACCATTAAGGATGAGCTCCGGTGTGTTCGCACACTCCACGTGCCGAGCCCGCCAGGAAGTCGGCACAGCGCTGCGCTAATCACAAGCAGTGAGACATTTCCCGATCTCTGCAGCCGCACATCGGGAAAATGTCTCACTGCCTGCGATTAGCGTAGCGCCAACTTCCTGGTGGGCTCAGCACGTGGAGTGGGCGAACAAGCCGGAGCTCATCCTTATCCACCATCCACGATGACACCTCGGTGGAACTTCGCAGAAGATGCGGTCCCTTTCAAAAGCCTTGCTGGTATAAAAAAAGCCGCAATATACTACTTCTTGTTGGCCGTTTATAATGCATACGTCTCCTATCAAAAATCAATGGAAATACCCAACCCCTTCGTCAAATTTATCGAAGATATTGTCACTGCCCTAATCTATCAGCAAGGATTGAGACAGCAGACTGCACGAGCCCCATTTTCCTGACAATATTCCACCATCAGCAACCAGAAGAAGACGCCAAAAAGAATGTCGGGTGTGCAGCAAAAGGAGAAGGAAAGACACCAGTTTCCATTGTCCCCAGTGACCTCCCAACCTGGCCTATGCATCGGAGAATGCTTCAGGCGCGATCACACTCTCGTAAACTATTAGCCCAAATTTATATTAGACTGCCATTTCCCCATTTTCAATTTCTGTGCTTATTATTTCCCTGGTGCCTCAACTCAACTGACCCTGGCCTGTTTATCGACTATGCCTCTGCCTGCATTGTTGATTCGCCATGTTTCTGCCTTTCATGTGAACTGACCCTGGACTTTCAACTATGCCTCTGCCTGACGTCTATTTCTGCCTTTTACATGCATTCACCTCGGCCTGTTGACCATGTTTTTGCCTGCCCCTTGGACCGATCATTCACCCTGCTACACAGGGGTCTCACATATGTGAGGGGCTCCAGAATAGTGTTCTGAGTTGACAAAAAACAGTTTTTGGTTTTCGCTTTGTTTTGTAATTCCCAAAACAGTGTCTGGTTGTCCGGAGGCTTCAAAGCGATTTGGGTGGGAGAAGCCTCTACCTATGTCCCCATTCTTTCCTGACCGAGGCCCTAAACTTGGTGGTCCTGCCTGCTGCCTGGACCAATAGTTTGGCTGTGCTGACAATAACTCTGCCTGCACTGACCCAGGACTTTTCATGGACCATGTGCCTGTTGCCTGGACCAATACTTTGGCTGCACTGACCATATCTCTGCCTTTACTATGGAGAGTATTCCTGCCTGCTGCATGGACGATCCTTTTGCTGCTGCTGACCACATCCCCGCCTGCTACCTGGACCGATGCTCTCCTCTGTGGACCACTGCACTACTAAAACCGCAGGTAATCTTTTGTTTACTCTTTGCTCAGAAGAATGTATTTTGGTTTGTAATTAGTATGTACAGTACATGCTATGTGTTAGAAATATGAAGGGCCTTCAACAATGCGATAGGTTGGCAGGAATTTGTGTGTGTAATTTATGCTCCTAGAATGCCTGGAGGTGCTACTTGGATGTTGGGGCTTTGTATGTAGCCAGGCTATGTAAAAGTCTCACACATGTGCTATTGCCATACTCAGGAGGGAGTAGCAGAATGTATTTTGGGGTGTCATTTTTGCTATGTACATGCTATGTGTTGGAAATATCTTATAAAAATGGACAACTTTGTGTTAAAAAAAAAAAAAAAAAATGCGTTTTCCATTTTTGTTTCAACATTTTCCAAAAACTTCTGGAAAAAAGTTAACCGTTCAAGAGACTCATTATGCCTCATAGATTTTATGTTGGGGTGTTAGCTTTCCAAAATGGGGTCATTTTGTGAGTTTCCATTGTCCTGGTGCTACAGGGCCTTCAAAAGTGTGATAGATGGTTGAGAAATTAGATGTGTAATTTATGCTTGTAGAACGCCTGACGGTGCTACTTGGATGTTGGGCCTCTGTATGTGGACAGGCTGTGTAAAAGTCGCACACATGTGGTATTGCCATACTCAGGAGTAGCAGAATGTAATTTGGGGTGTCATGGCAAGTATGGTACGCATGTATTGTGTGAGAGAACTTGTCATGACAATTTTGTGTAAAAAAAAAAAAAATTCCCAAGAATTGTGGGAGAAGTTACAACTCACCATGCCTCTTACTAAATACCATGGAATGTCTACTTTCCAAAAAGGGGTCATTTGGGGGGTATTTGTACTTTCCTGGCTTGTTAGGGTCTCAAGAAATCATATGTCTTCAGTACATCAGGTGTGATCAATTTTAAATGATTTGCACCATAACTTGTAGACCAACTTTCACAGAGACTAAATAATATATACTAATTTGGGTTATTTTTACTAAAGATATGTAGCAGCATAAGAAAAATGACTTTTGCAAAATTTTACAATAGAAACAAAAAAAAGTGTTTTTGTTTTCGCTTGTATTGCAAAAAATAAAAAACCCAGCTGTGATTAAATACCACCAAAAAGAAAGCTCTGAGAAAAAAAAATGATAAAAATGTTGTTTGGGTACAGTGTAGCATGACTGAGTAATTGTCATTCAAAGTGTTAGAGCGCTGAAAATTAGTCTGGGCAGCAAGGGTGTATAAATGTCCTGTATTGAAGTGGTTAAACTCATTACTCACATTTAGCTCCCTCAGCTGGGCATGTGCCACACCATGACACCATGCACACAGTGCCCATCACAGTGCCACACCATGCACAAATAGCCACGTGGTGTTCTCACTGTAGAAAATCTGTGCCATGTTGCATTGTAATTATATTACAGATTCTAACAAACAGGACATACTTCCAATGCCTGCACCCCCCCCCCCCCCCCCCATCTCTCTCTCTCAGGAGAAACTGCTATCCAAAACGAGGCTATGAAGACAGGAGGAGAGATTGAGAAGATGGAATGGGGGTGGGGCAGCTGGGCATGTCTGTTTTAAAAGGAGAGGAGGGATGGGGGCGTGTAGAAGAGAAGGACAACGTTTTCAGGAAGTGAGGGGCCCCCATGCAGAATTCAGAAACAAGGAAGTAAGGTTGTCCCTGAAGAACGGGAAGTTGATTGGCTTTGATTAGACTTTCTAAGCTTGGCAATCAGCTATACAGAAAATGAATAATGATAAAGATATTTTACATATAATGGAAAAATTCTAATTGACTGATCTTCCACTTTAATCCCTTAGAAGCATTTGTGCACGTTGATGAAATTGTTCCATATTTTTTCTGACATTTTACGACAAATATTTTGTAAATGGACACACTAATGAAACTGATGAACTCCAGAATCCAAGCCACTTTTCACCCTTGACCACCTCCCCTTATCTACAATAAAAATACTACTGGATGTTTTAATAAAAAGGTCTTGTTTGATTTTTTTTTTTTTTTATTATTAGGTGCAACATTATCAGATCCTTCTTTCACATTTGCTTTGCTCAGGAGCCATGGAGAGGAACCGGGTAGGCAGCAGCATATGTCACATCTGATGTGTGCCGCTGGGGAATGAAGAGGGGGATGATACATTTCCCACAATACCATGGGAATTCATAACGTAATGAAGCCGGTGCTCAGGGCAGATCTTAGATTCTGGGCAGGTCACGACCAGGTGCTGTGGAGACTGCACCCACCCACAGCTCGCCACAGACCTACGGTAAACTACAGGAGTTGAAGTAATAAACACAGACTGTTTAATGTACATAGTCCCTTCTATTTCTGTATATGGGTGATGGCACTATTTAAAAAAATAAAATAAAAAAACATAAAACATCTAAGTACCTTTTTCTTAATGGATATACAGCTGTCACATGACTCAGCTCTCTCCCAGCCTGTCTGCAGGGAAACTTAAGCAGGAGGAGCCTCTAATCCTCTGCTGCTGGTCATATGTTCAAAACAGCTTTTGGGATAAAAAATAAAAATAATATCAATAAACTGTTTTAAATCGTCAAATATATATATCTTTATGATTTTTTTGGCAACTAATAGTGTGGGCGGATATCTGCCAGTCACAGGCTGTGTCACACCCCTCCAGCCTAGGTCTTAAATAACCACTTGCCGACCGCCCTATAGCAATTTTAATGCTACAGGGCGGCTGCACTGCGCAGGATCATGTATATATACACACACGTGATCGTGCAATTGCGGTTATCAGGCGCAAGTGCGCGCCGCCGGTGGCTCGCTCCTGTTGTGATGCTGTACAGGAGCTGATCAGTGGGTCCCGCGGACCTGATCTCTGCCAGCACCAGCTGATCGTTTACCGCACAGGTAGAACAATGATCTGCCTATGTAAACAAGGCAGATCGCCATTCCGTCAGTAAGGAAGACATGGATCCTGTGCTCCTGCAAAGCAGAAACATGGATCCATGCCTTCGCTTAGTAAAAAGCACCTCCCACACTACAGTAGAACACCAGCTAGGCACACATTAAACCCTTTGATTGCCCCTGATGTTAACCTCTTCCCAGCCAGTGTCATTAGTACAGTGACAGTGCATATTTTTAGCACTGATCACTGTATTATTGGCACTAGTCCCCAAAAAAGTGTCTAATTTGTCCGCCGCAATATCCCAGTCCCGCTACAAGTTGCTGATCACCGCTATTACTAGTAAAAAAATAAATAAAAATTCCATAAATATACCCCATATTTTGTAGACGCTATAACTTTTGTGCACTTTTTTCACACAGAGGGAGGGAGGAGCCTGGTAATGGCTCTGTGCACGGCGTGAGGATCCTGGGAACCCTCTCCCTGCAGCTGAGAGGAATGATCGGCCTGATGAGAAGGTGTAGGTAGCTTCCCTCCCCGCCCCCCCTGCTCATCACTCACTGAGATGTCTTGTGGTGTAAGCCAGAGGAAGTTTGTACCTGCGTCTGACTGCAACAAGCTGTAGTGAGTGTCTCTTTTTGTCCCAACTTCAACAACAACTAAAAGATAAGTACCGTATTTTTTTTTATTTTTTTTTTTTTTGGCTTTCTTTCTATTGCAATTGTCCTGAAGTGAAAAGGCAAAGGAAAAGTAATAGAACAAAAGAAAGGGAAAGTGAAAGAACATATTGAAATAAAACGAAATAAAATGGAATAAAAAGCGAAAGTAAATGAAAGTAAATGAAGGCGAAAGAGCTGAAAAAGTAGAATCAAGTGAGCTAAGAAAAACAATAAAAACAGGGGAGAAGGAGAAGGTGAATGAGAGACAAGCCAACGGAAGAGTTGCCTCCCAGCCCCCACCTGCTTGCTGCTGCTGCTGCTGCAGTAGCTCCCTTTCTTGTGATTTTTTTTTTTTTTGGTCTTTGTTTGTTTTGGTTTTTTGCAAATGATATTAACTATAGGCTCGATAGTATAAACTATAGAATAAGAAGAAAATGCATAGTAACAAAATGTGGAACATATAAGCTCATACTGGAACTATACTGCTGAATATATAAATCATCTTGCTGAATACTTGAATTAGATTGCATTATACCGCTAAAACATTTGAATTATTTTTATGAGCACCTGGGCCCTCATGCACATGGGCTGTTGGGAGAACATTTTTTTTTTTAACTTTTTTGGCTTTTCTCTGCGTTTTTGCAATGGCGTCTGTGTGCGTTTTTGAGCGTTTTTTTTTTTTCCTCCTCTTTTGGCTCTTTTCTATTGCAATTGTCTTGAAGTGAACAAGCAGGGGAAAAGGCGAAAGAGCTGAAAAAGTAGAATCAAGTGAGCTAAGAAAAACAATAAAAACAGGGGGGGGGGGGGGGGAACAGGGGAGAAGAGAAGGAGAAGGTGAAAGAAAGACAAGAAGAAAGACAAGCCAACGGAAGAGTTGTCTCCCAGCCCCCACCTGCCTGCTGCTGCTGCAGTACCCCCCCTTTCTTGTGAAATACTTTTTTTTTTTTTTTGCAAATGGTACTAATTATAGGCTTGATAGTACAAACTATAGAATAAGAAGAAATTTCACAGTAACAAAAATGTGGAACATATAAGCTTATACTGGAACTATACAGCTGAATACATAAATCATCTTGCTGAATATTTGAATTAGATTGCATTATATCGCTAAAACATTTGAATTATTTTGCTGAGCATCTGGGCCCCCATGCACACGGGCTGCTGGAAAAGCGCTGTGAAGACGCCGGTGTCTTTGCAGTGACTTTTTTTTTTTTTTTTTTTAACTTTTTCCAGCTTTTTTTAGCATTTTTGCAATAGCGTTTTTGAGCGCTTTTTTTTTTTTTTTTTTTTTTTTTACAGCTTAACCACTTGCCGACCGCCTACCGCATATATACTGCGGCAGAATGGCACGGGCAGGCAAAATCACGTACCCATACGTGATCTGCCTCCCGCGGGCGGGGGGTCCGATCGGACCCCCCCCCGGTGCCATCGGCGGTCGGCATCTGACTGGGAGCGTCGGGAGGCGAGGGGGAGACCATCCGATCGTGGCCCCCCCCTCGCGATCGCTCCCAGCCAATAGGAATCCTCCTCTGCCTGTGTGTCGTTTCACACAGGCAGAGGATGTGATGTCATCTCTCCCCGGTCTGGCAGTTTCCGTTCCAGCGCCGAGGAGAGATGACAAGTGAGTGCACAACACACACACACACACAGTAGAACATGCCAGGCATATTTACACCCCCGATCCCCCCCCCGATCGCCCCCCGATCCCCCCCCAATCACCCCCCCCCCCTGTCACAAACTGACATTAGCAGTATTTTTTTTTTTTTTTTTCTTTTTTTTTTCTGATTACTGCATAGTGTCAGTTTGTGACAGTTAGTGTTAGGGCAGTTAGTGTTAGGCCCCCTTTAGGTCTAGGATACCCCCCTAACCCCCCCTAATAAAGTTTTAACCCCTTGATCACCCCCTGTCACCAGTGTCGCTAAGCGATCATTTTTCTGATCGCTGTATTAGTGTCGCTGGTGACGCTAGTTAGGAACGTAAATATTTAGGTTCGCCGTCAGTGTTTTATAGCGACAGGGGACCCCCATATACTATCTAATAAATGTTTTAACCCCTTGATTGCCCCCTAGTTAACCCTTTCACCACTGATCACTGTATAACTGTTACGGGTGACGCTGGTTAGTTTGTTTATTTTTTATAGTGTCAGGGCACCCGCCGTTTATTACCGAATAAAGGTTTAGCCCCCTGATCGCCCGGCGGTGATATGCGTCGCCCCAGGCAGCGTCAGATTAGCGCCAGTACCGCGAACACCCACGCACGCAGCATGCGCTTCCCTTAGTGGTATAGTATCTCAACGGATCAATATCTGATCCGATCAGATCTATACTAGCGTCCCCAGCAGTTTAGGGTTCCCGAAAACGCAGTGTTAGCGGGATCAGCCCAGATACCCGCTAGCACCTGCGTTTTGCCCCTCCGCCCAGCCCAGCCCAGCCCACCCAAGTGCAGTATCGATCGATCACTGTCACTTACAAAACACTAAACGCATAACTGCAGCGTTCGCAGAGTCAGGCCTGATCCCTGCGATCGCTAACAGTTTTTTTGGTAGCGTTTTGGTGAACTGGCAAGCACCAGCCCCAGGCAGCGTCAGATTAGCGCCAGTAGCGCTAACACCCACGCACGCACCGTACACCTCCCTTAGTGGTATAGTATCTGAACGGATCAATATCTGATCCGATCAGATCTATACTAGCGTCCCCAGCAGTTTAGGGTTCCCAAAAACGCAGTGTTAGCGGGATCAGCCCAGATACCTGCTAGCACCTGCGTTTTGCCCCTCCGCCCGGCCCAGCCCACCCAAGTGCAGTATCGATCGATCACTGTCACTTACAAAACACTAAACGCATAACTGCAGCGTTCGCAGAGTCAGGCCTGATCCCTGCGATCGCTAACAGTTTTTTTGGTAGTATTTTGGTGAACTGGCAAGCACCAGCCCCAGGCAGCGTCAGATTAGCGCCAGTACCGCTAACACCCACGCACGCACCGTACACCTCCCTTAGTGGTATAGTATCTGATCGCATCAATATCTGATCCGATCTGATCTATACTAGCGTCCCCAGCAGTTTAGGGTTCCCAAAAACGCAGTGTTAGCGGGATCAGCCCAGATACCTGCTAGCACCTGCGTTTTGCCCCTCCGCCCGGCCCGGCCCAGCCCACCCAAGTGCAGTATCGATCGATCACTGTCACTTACAAAACACTAAACGCATAACTGCAGCGTTCACAGAGTCAGGCCTGATCCCTGCGATCGCTAACAGTTTTTTTTGTAGCGTTTTGGTGAACTGGCAAGCGCCAGCGGCCTAGTACACCCCGGTCGTAGTCAAACCAGCACTACAGTAACACTTGGTGACGTGGCGAGTCCCATAAGTGCAGTTCAAGCTGGTGAGGTGGCAAGCACAAGTAGTGTCCCGCTGCCACCAAAAAGACAAACACAGGCCCGTCGTGCCCATAATGCCCTTCCTGCTGCATTCGCCAATCCTAATTGGGAACCCACCGCTTCTGCAGCGCCCGTACTTCCCCCATTCACATCCCCAACCAAATGCAGTCGGCTGCATGAGAGGCATTTTTATGTCCTCCCGAGTACCCCTACCCAACGAACCCCCCAAAAAAGATGTTGTGTCTGCAGAAAGCGCGGATATAGGCGTGACACCCGCTATTATTGTCCCTCCTGTCCTGACAATCCTGGTCTTTGCATTGGTGAATGTTTTGAACGCTACCATGCACTAGTTGACTATTAGCGTAGGGTACAGCATTGCACAGACTAGGCACACTTTCACAGGGTCTCCCGAGATGCCATCGCATTTTGAGAGACCCGAACCTGGAACCGGTTACAGTTATAAAAGTTAGTTACAAAAAAAAGTGTAAAAAAAAAAAAAAAAAAACACAAACAAAAATATAAAATAAAAATAGTTGTCGTTTTATTGTTCTCTCTCTCTCTATTCTCTCTCTATTGTTCTGCTCTTTTTTACTGTATTCTATTCTGCAATGTTTTATTGTTGTTATGTTTTATCACGTTTGCTTTTCAGGTATGTAATTATTTATACTTTACTGTTTACTGTGTATTATTGTTAACCATTTTTTTGTCTTCAGGTATGCCATTCACGACTTTGAGTGGTTATACCAGAATGATGCCTGCAGGTTTAGGTATCATCTTGGTATCATTCTTTTCAGCCAGCGGTCGGCTTTCATGTAAAGGCAATCCTAGTGGCTAATTAGCCTCTAGACTGCTTTTACAAGCAGTGGGAGGGAATGCCCCCCCCCCCCCCCCAACATCTTCCGTGTTTTTCTCTGGCTCTCCTGTCTCAACAGGGAACCTGAGAATGCAGCCGGTGATTCAGCCAGCTGACCATAGAGCTGATCAGAGACCAGAGTGGCTCCAAACATCTCTATGACCTAAGAAACCGGAAGCTACGAGCATTTTATGACGTAGATTTCGCCGGATGTAAACAGCGCCATTGGGAAATTGGGAAAGCATTTTATCACACCGATCTTGGTGTGATCAGATGCTTTGAGGGCAGAGGAGAAATCTAGGGTCTAATAGACCCCAATTTTTGCAAAAAAGAGTACCTGTCACTACCTATTGCTATCATAGGGGATATTTACATTCCCTGAGATAACAATAAAAATGATTTAAAAAAAAAAAAAAATGAAAGGAACAGTTTAAAAATAAGATAAAAAAATAATAATAATAAAGAAAAAAAAAAAAAAAAAAAAAAAAGCACCCCTGTCCCCCCTGCTCTCGCGCTAAGGTGAACGCAAGCGTTGGTCTGGCGTCAAATGTAAACAGCAATTGCACCATGCATGTGAGGTATCGCCGCGAAGGTCAGATCGAGGGCAGTAAGTTTAGCAGTAGACCTCCTCTGTAAATCTAAAGTGGTAACCTGTAAAGGCTTTTAAAGGCTTTTAAAAATGTATTTAGTTTGTCGCCACTGCACGTTTGTGCGCAATTTTAAAGCATGTCATGTTTGGTATCCATGTACTCGGCCTAAGATCATCTTTTTTATTTCATCAAACATTTGGGCAATATAGTGTGTTTTAGTGCATTAAAATGTAAAAAAGTGTGTTTTTTCCCCAAAAAATGCGTTTGAAAAATCGCTGCGCAAATACTGTGTGAAAAAAAAAAATGAAACACCCACCATTTTAATCTGTAGGGCATTTGCTTTAAAAAAAATATATAATGTTTGGGGGTTCAAAGTAATTTTCTTGCAAAAAAAAATTATTTTTTTATGTAAACAATAAGTGTCAGAAAGGGCTTTGTCTTCAAGTGGTTAGAAGAGTGGGTGATGTGTGACATAAGCTTCTAGATGTTGTGCATAAAATGCCAGGACAGTTCAAAACCCCCCCAAATGACCCCATTTTGGAAAGTAGACACCCCAAGCTATTTGCTGAGAGTCATGTTGAGTCCATGGAATAATTTATATTGTGACACAAGTTGCGGGAAAGAGACAATTTTTTATTTTTTTTATTTTTTTTTGCGCAAAGTTGTCACTAAATGATATATTGCTCAAACATGCCATGGGAATATGTGAAATTACACCCCAAAATACATTCTGTTGCTTCTCCTGAGTACGGGGATACCACATGTGTGGGACTTTTTGGGAGCCTAGCCGCGTACGGGACCCCGAAAACCAAGCACCGCCTTCAGGCTTTCTAAGGCCGTAAATTTTTGATTTCACTCTTCACTGCCTATCACAGTTTCGGAGGCCATGGAATGCCCAGGTGGCACAAACCCCCCCCCAAATGACCCCATTTTGGAAAGTAGACACCCCAAGCTATTTGATGAGAGGTATAGTGAGTATTTTGCAGACCTCACTTTTTGTCACAAAGTTTTGAAAATTGAAAAAAGAAAAAAAAAAATTTTTTTTCTCGTCTTTCTTTATTTTCAAAAACAAATGAGAGCTGCAAAATACTCACCATGCCTCTCAGCAAATAGCTTGGGGTGTCTGCTTTCCAAAATGGGGTCATTTGGGGGGGGTTTGTGCCACCTGGGCATTCCATGGCCTCCGAAACTGTGATAGGCAGTGAGGAGTAAAATCAAAAATGTACGCCCTTAGAAATCCTGAAGGCGGTGCTTGGTTTTCGGGGTCCCGTACGCGGCTAGGCTCCTAAAAAGTCCCACACATGTGGTATCCCCGTACTCAGGAGAAGCAGCTAAATGTATTTTGGGGTGCAATTCCACATATGCCCATGGCCTGTGTGAGCAATATATCATTTAGTGACAACTTTGTGCAAAAAAAAAAAAAAAAAAAAAAAATTTGTCACTTTCCCGCAACTTGTGTCAAAATATAAAACATTCCATGGACTCAACATGCCTCAAAGCAAATAGCTTGGGGTGTCTACTTTCCAAAATGGGGTCATTTGGGGGGGTTTTATGTCATCTGGGCATTTTATGGCCTTCAAAACTGTGATAGGTAGTGAGGAGTAAAATCAAAAATGTACGCCCTTAGAAATCCTGAAGGCGGTGATTGGTTTTCGGGGCCCCGTACGCGGCTAGGCTCCCAAAAAGTCCCACACATGTGGTATCCCCGTACTCAGGAGAAGCAGCTAAATGTATTTTGGGGTGCAATTCCACATATGCCCATGGCCTGTGTGAGCAATATATCATTTAGTGACAACTTTTTGTAATTTTTTTTTTTTTTTTTTTTTTTTGTCATTATTCAATCACTTGGGACAAAAAAAATGAATATTCAATGGGCTCAACATGCCTCTCAGCAAATTCCTTGGGGTGTCTACTTTCCAAAATGGGGTCATTTGTGGGGGTTTTGTACTGCCCTGCCATTTTAGCACCTCAAGAATCGACATAGGCAGTCATAAATTAAAGGCTGTGTAAATTCCAGAAAATGTACCCTAGTTTGTAGACGCTATAACTTTTGCGCAAACCAATAAATATACACTTATTGACATTTTTTTTACCAAAGACATGTGGCCGAATACATTTTGGCCTAAATGTATGACTAAAATTGAGTTTATTGGATTTTTTTTAGAACAAAAAGTAGAAAATATCATTTTTTTTCAAAATTTTCGGTCTTTTTCCGTGTATAGCGCAAAAAATAAAAACGGCAGAGGTGATCAAATACCATCAAAAGAAAGCTCTATTTGTGGGAAGAAAAGGACGCAAATTTCGTTTGGGTACAGCATTGCATGACCGCGCAATTAGCAGTTAAAGCGACGCAGTGCCGAATTGTAAAAAGTGCTCTGGTCAGGAAGGGGGTAAAACCTTCCGGGGCTGAAGTGGTTAAGAACGCTTAAACAATTGAACAGCAACAAGGAATGCTTAATGTACTTAAGGTAGTAACATAACTTCTGGAAAACGGGGACTACTCATATCTCATTAATTATTTCTATTATTGGATTGTGGGGAGGATGCCGGGTATGAGAACGAAAGAATAGAAACATTAGTAAAAATAAGTCAACTTAAAAAGGCTGGGAGATTTTTTCATCATTAAGAGACCCCAATCAAGGGGTATTCTGGAAGGCAGCTTTGAAGATCTTATAAATCCAGCCATAGAAACAAACATGAAGGGGAAAACAACAAGAAGTGCGGGAGCAATACCGAAATCACCTAGGACCAGCCTTGGCCCAAGTCCAGGCCCTATGAACAAGTATATACAGCAAGGAATCGGAGAAGGAGAGAAACAAGTGGGTTCAAAGGGCAGACAAACAGATACAAAAGAGAAGGACAACAAGGATAAAAAAGGCCAGTATAAAGTACAAACAGAAACCAGCCACCTCTCAGAACCCAGAATGGAGCCAGAAATGGGAGAGGAAGACAGAGGAAAGGAGGAAGGACAACAAGGGCCACAGTTGCCAACAAAACAGGATATGGAAAAAATGTTCGCGGCACTAGAGAATTCCCTAAAAGCAGAGATGTCAACACTCCATAAAGATATGGGATATATGTTAAACAGAGTGGAAGAAGTAGAGATCAAAGTAGACCTACATAAAAAAAACATAAAGGAACTAGATGACGAAATAAAGAAATTAAAACGGGAACAACAGGAACAATCATATAAAATAGAAGAGCAAGAAAATAGAGATAAAAAGAAAAACTTGAGAATACGTGGGTTACCGGAAACAGAACAAGCAGAAAATCTAATAGAAAAAATGAACAATCTCTTCAACCAAATCTTGGGAAAGGAAACAACTAACACAATAGGAATAGAAAGTGTCTCTCGAGTAAAAAAACCTCAAAGGTTCGCAAGGGAAACACCTAGAGATGTAATAGTACGCTTCGAAAAATGGGAAGAAAAAAAACAGATCTGGATAAACCTAAAGAGGAAAACACAAATAGAGTTTGCGGGAGGTAAATTACAAATATTTCAAGACTTATCTCAAGAAACGTTGAAAAGACGACGGATACTAAAGCCATTATTAGAAATCCTCCGGGAGCAAGAAATTCAATACAACTGGGGTTTTCCAGCATGTCTAATAGCAAGGAAAAACGGAATAAGTGCGAGGCTAAGACATGTGGAGGAGATTCCGGACTTTTGCAACAAACTAGAAATCCCCTCCCCAGAACTGGAAAAATACGCAAATAGTCAGGAGCGAATAACGGCAAGAGATGACCTACAGTGGCAAGTAAATTCAAGGATCAGACATCAAGATGTGGACTCTCGAGGAAATTAATATCTGAGAAAATACCACACAACGGTGCAAGGGGCCTTAGAGTGGAAAGGGGGGGGGCTGGGGTTGACGGGATGGGAAAAAAGGAAAGTGAAAGGATTGGTAAAACACAACAAAAATGCAGGGAGAGGGAGACAGGGACGCACGGAGTGGACAGGGGGTCGCCCTATTAGTGCTTAGGCAGGGGGGGGAATAGGGTGTCTTACAGAGCTCCGCCTCACAATAAATAGAGCAGAGGGGGCAGAGCGTGCCCCACAAAACAAAGTAAAACGCTCTCAGCTCTAGAGAATATGGGGGTAAAAAACCCATATCAAAAAAAAGGGAGGGGGGGTGGGAGGGGGGAGGGGAGGGGAAGGGAGGGTGGGAAGGTCTGATCCATATGAGTGGTTACAGAGGCGCACCTATTCTGAGATAAGGGAAGGGAAAAGGAAAAAAAAAGGAACAAGAATGGAAAGGGTAAACAGTATAAAAATATCTTCCTATAATGTCCGAGGTCTAAATTCCCCGGGGAAGAGAAACATCATTTTACGAGAACTAGAAAAAAGTAATGCAGAAATAATTTTCCTACAGGAGACACACATATCCCAAAACTCAAATACCAAAATATATTCAAGAAATATACCAACATGGTATCAAGGAGACTCGCCAATAAGAAGGGCTAAAGGAGTAGCCATCGGTATAGGGAAAAACGTACGTTTTCTAATAGATCAAAGAAAAACAGACCCGGAGGGCCGATATCTTTTTATCACAGGAACTATACAGGGAGTAAAATATACATTGGCCAACGTCTACTGCCCTAACAAGAACCCTAAAAAATACTTGATCGATATAATAAAAATACTAATGGATTTCAAACAAGGAAAATTAATACTAGCTGGAGACTTCAACTTCAGCATGGACAATAAAATGGACAGTACCTCAATAGTAAGGGACAGAGAAGTAAAACAACTAAAGAAATTAAGAAGAATACTATATGAACAGCAACTAATAGACCCGTGGAGAATCCAGCACCCCAGTACAAAGGATTATACATACTATTCATCAGTACACAAAAGTTACTCCAGATTGGACTATATCATGGTCGAACATAGAAATCTAGAAGAAATAGAAGAAACAAAAATAGGGATAATAACTGCTTCAGATCATAGCCCAGTAACGCTGAGAATGAAAATAGAAGGAGAAGTACACGAAAGGGGGCCATGGAGAATTAATGAAAATCTGTTAGAAGACCCCGAGACCGAAAAAAGTATCACAGAAGAAATTAAAAGATACTTCGAGGAAAACGACACACCAGAGGTACAGAAAGCAACAATATGGGAGGCGCACAAATCCGTTATTAGGGGCAAATTAATAGCCATAGGGGCAAAAAAAAAACAAGAAAGGAAAAAAAATATGCAGCAATTGATTAAGGAAATCTATGAATTGGAACGAAAACACAAAAACCAAATAAATAATAAAATTTTTGGCCTATTATCACAAAAGCGAGAGCAATTAAAAGACTGGATGGAACAAGAAGAAAGGAAGGAGTATAACAGAGTAGTACAAGAAAAATTCAAATGGGGTAACAAATCAGGAAAATATCTAGCAAATTTGGTAAAAAAAAAGAAATCTTTGAATTATATTGAGAAGATTAAAAACGAAAAGGGAGAAGTGGTAAATAAAACTACGGATATAGCGATAACATTTCAAAAGTACTTCAGTTCTCTATATGCAATAAAAGGACAGGAAAGTTGGAAAGAAGCGAATACAAGAACAAAGAAGATACAAGAATATCTAATAAAAGCAAACCTACCAAAAATAAAAATAGACCAATTGGAAGAACTGGAAAAAAATATCACGCAAGAAGAGATAAAACTGGCATTAAAGGAAACCCCCGTAGGAAAAAGTCCAGGACCAGACGGGTTTACGGTCAAATATTATAAAAAATTTGAAGAATACTTGATACCAAAATTAGCAGAATACCTGAATTCCATAGGGGAAGAAGAAGAAATAAGAAGTGAATCATTACTAGCACATATCACAATAATACCAAAAGATGGAAAAGACAAAGTAAACTGCTCAAGCTACAGGCCAATAGCCCTACTGAACGCCGATACGAAGTTGTACTCCAAGATCCTTGCCACCAGGATGAAAAAATTAATCCCACAGTGGATCAACCCGGACCAGACAGGTTTTGTCCCGGGGAGAGAAGGGAGGGACAACAGCCTAAAATCAATACTGATGTTGCATAAGAAGGTGCAGAAGGAGACCCAGTTCTATTCCTGTCATTGGATGCTGAAAAAGCATTTGACAGGGTAGACTGGGGTTTCATGATGGATACATTACGGCACTTGGGTATTAGGACAAAAATGATGAAATGGATAACAAACTTGTATAACGGCCCGACAGCAGTCGTAAAAGTAAATGGTAGACTTTCTCCAAGAATTGAGATGCAGAACGGAACACGGCAAGGCTGCCCATTGTCTCCACTACTATACGTACTGGCCTTAGAACCACTATTAGCAACACTCCGAAATAACAAAGAGGTGGAAGGAGCGAGAGTAGGAGGAAAAGAGCATAAGATCGCAGCCTATGCGGACGACATCTTGATGTACGTCTCCAACCCAAGAGTGTCACTCCCAAATATACTGAAAGAAATAAAAAAATATGGAGAATTGTCAAACTTTAAAATTAACCCAATGAAAACGGAAATATTAAATATAGGATTAGAGAAAAAGGAAGCCCAGTTTTTACAAAGGAATTCCCATTTACCTGGGTAAAAGAACTGAACTACCTTGGAATAAAAATAACTTCCAGAGTTGAAAAGATCTACCAGGCAAACTTTATTCCACTGATCAATGAGGTCAAAGAAGAAATGAAAAAGTTAAGAATACAGCCACTTTCATGGATAGGAAGAATAAATATGTTTAAGATGATGATATTACCTAAAATAAATTACAGATTACAGATGCTACCAGTTAAAATCCCCAGAGCTTTTTTAAAATAATTAAAACATTGTTGATAAAATACATATGGTTTAACAAAAAACCAAGAATTAAATACACGCTGATTACAAGGAAAAGGGAGCATGGAGGCCTGGCCGCTCCAGATATAAGCAGGTACTATAAAGCCATAGTATTAACACGAATGTTAGAGTGGACAAACGAGAAAAGTGAAAAAAAAATGGGTTGAAATGGAAAACATAATAAGCGGAGTCACACTGCATAAGATTATTTGGATACCACCGAAATACAGAACACTGGACACAGATACACATGAAATAACAAAAAATGTTTTAAAAATTTGGGACACCACTCACCTAAAGAATGAATGGAAATACAATTCACCACTGTTAGCACTCACAGGATCGAACTTTTTCACCCCCGGGAAGGAAATATTTGGAACTCAAGGTATAGGTAATCCACAATTAAAAGATATCACCAGAAATGGCAAAATAAGAACACGAGCAGACTTAGAGGAAATGAACGGATGGAAGATGAATGAATGGAACTACAATCAATTAAGGCACTTAGTAAGCACAATTCCACACCCACTGAGAGATGTAACGAAACTAACCGCACTGGAAAAGCTATGTAGTAAGGAAATACCATTAAAAAACGGAACATCAAAATTTACAATATACTGACAGACTTGGAAGCACAAGAAAGACCAGAATACATAAAACAATGGGAAAAAGAGCTGAACTTAAAAATAGATAACCAAAAAGTGGAAAAAATGATTGAAATGGATATAATAAGGCCTGGGATATGAAGACTATCGAAATGAACTATAAATTAGTATCGAGATGGTATATGACCCCAGTAAGAATACATAAATTTCAACAGGACAAAACACCCTTGTGTTGGAGAAAATGTGGCCAATCAGCAACGATCATACACATGTGGTGGGAATGCCCAATAATAACGGAATACTGGAAGGAAGTGTTAAAGATCATAAAGGAAATAACTGGAGAAGAAATAGAACAAAATATCTGGACTTGTCTTTTCCATATACATAACAAACCTAAGAAACAATACATGAAATCAATAGTGCCTAACCTTTTGAATGCGGCCAAGGCATTGATTCCT
Source organism: Lithobates septentrionalis (assembly GCA_037952835.1). Classification (NCBI taxonomy): domain Eukaryota; kingdom Metazoa; phylum Chordata; class Amphibia; order Anura; family Ranidae; genus Lithobates; species Lithobates septentrionalis. Next base: position 188,096 of record JBBDGP010002107.1, read on the forward strand.
AAGAATTGGTTAAAATGCGGAAAACCAGAGATAAGAATTTGGCTAGAGGAAATAGAATATTACTATAAAATGGAAGGAGGAAAGAAAAGGGATAATAGTAGATGGGAAAGTTGGAAAAAATACAAAGCCTCAGACATTTATTTAGATAAGATGAAAGAAAGAATAGGTGCAGAGCCTAGTGGATAAATGAATAACATAAAAGAATGGATCAGACACAGGAGGGGTACAGGGGGAAGGGGGAAGGGGGGAGGGGAGGAGGGGGGGGGAAAAAGGAAATTATATAATAGTGGGCTTACAGATATGGGAGGCGCTTCGTTGTTGGCTTTTAAAAATAATAAATAATACCCTTGAAGGAATAAATAATAAAGAAGTGACGGAAACAATCCACAATGATGTGAAAAATGAGAAGAGAATAAAGTTTGACACATAAAGTTGAAATAATGTCTCAGAAAAATTTCGCTGAAGTGGAAAAAAGAAAAAAAAAAAAAAAAAAAAAAAAATAACTTTTGTGCAAATCAATCAATATATGCTTAGAAATTTTTCTTTACCAAAAACATGTAGCAGAATACATATTGGCCTAAATTGATGAAGGAATTAGATTTAAAAATTTTTTTTATTGGATATGTTTTATAGCAGAAAGTAAAAATTTTTTTTTTTTGCCCCCCAAAATTGTCAGTTTTTTGTTTATAGCAAAAAATAAATAAAATAAAAACGCAGAGGGGGATCAAATACCACCGAAAGAAAGCTCTATTTGTGGAGAAAAAAGGACAAAAATTGTATTTGGGTACAGTGTCGCACGACTGCGTAATTGTCAAGTTAAAGTAACGCAGTGCCATATAGGAAAAAATGGCCTGGTCGGAAGAGGGAGGGGGGTAAATCTTCTGGAGCTGAAGTGGATAAGAGGAAGGTGAAGCCTTCATTAATCTACAAGTAATATCCCACACCATTGTGTTTAGCTGGTTAGTGGGCATGAAAGAGGGAGGGGGCTGTCATTTACCACTGTGTATATGTCCACATGTGTGACTATAGTCACATGGGCTGCTCAGATGTGATAGGGAGGAAATGCACAGCATAGAAACACACTGAAAACTGAGCATGTGCAGAGTTGCCACCACAGCTGTAAAGTCCCTAGCTGAATTTGGGACAGAAGGAGAACAGAGAACAGCAGGATCAACCAGGTTTTTTGCAAGAATAAAGAAAAGCAATCTCATAGTGACTGAGCATGAAGAGCCTGTAACACACCATTTTTTTAAAAGAACAAATGGACAGTATTTTGTCATGTATAAAAAGCAAGAATTCCCCTAATGATGGGACTTTTTAGGCACTTTAATCATATAATATGTGGAGAATGAAATTAGTAAAAAAACATTTCTGCCGTGTGCCCCCACTGGAAGACACAACACTCCTCTCTCTCCTGCTGTTCAAGCCTGGCTACAACACGTCACCTCAGATTTGAGGCTCTAATACACTTTGGTGTCTATGTCCAAGACTGATTTTTTAGGGGCAGGATGGAGTCTTCAAGGCCTTAGTGATACCAAATTCCCTCCTGTGGGTGGAGCGCCCCGGGCCTCGCCCACCCCCTTTACTATCTGCTTCTCAACCATAAGGATACACATTATAAATAAAAATTTGTGCGCTAGCAATAATATAATTGAGAGAATGCCTAGGAGACACAATTTATATGAATCCCAGCAAAAATAATAATAACAGGTGCATGAAATCCTCTCTCAAAGATCCAAGAAAATATTTGAATATTCTGAAAAATAAAATATAAATAATCACACATCCAAAAAACACCTATAATCAGTCCATGAATAGGTTAAGCAAAATAAAGTGGAAAGAAAGAAAAAAGTCCGTTTGGTGTATCTCATCACAAAATCAGGAAAATAGTAAGCTGTAAAGAATATTTCCGAATACACATTGATTGCCAAAAAGGAGTAATGGATGTACCCTTACCCCAATCGTTGGACCTCCTCTATGGCAAGGTCGTATGGCTTGCAGATATAACCCTCTGCGGGGACAGATGGAATGTTGATGTCCGGGTCCTGTCAGCGTGCACCACCGACTCCAATGTGATCCGGCCGATCCAACTGCTCCAACATCAGAGGGGAGACTCAGGAGTGGAGAGTCCATATTTAAGAAAAAACAAGGGGAAGAACTCCAATAGTGTAATAACGTTGGGGATTTATTGGTTAAAATAAACCACAGATGTACATATAAAAAGTTCCAATATGGGAAAAAATTTTCATCTAAAAAAGCTGGCATAAAACAGAGGCTGAACGCCCGTGCAAACAAGAAATCAAGAACACGTGATGGCAAGCACTGCGAGGCCACGCCCTACATGTTTCGTCATACGTGACGTCTTCTACGGGGCACGGGGCCCGTCACGTATGACGAAACATGCAGGGCGTGGCCTCGCAGTGCTTGCCATCACGTGTTCTTGATTTCTTGTTTGCACGGGCGTTCAGCCCTCTGTTTATGCCGGCTTTTTTAGATGAAAATTTTTTCCCATATTGGAACTTTTTATATGTACATCTGTGTTTATTTTAACCAATAAATCCCCAACGTTATTACACTATTGGAGTTCTTCCCCTTGTTTTTTCTTAAATATGGACTCTCCCACTCCTGAGTCTCCCCTCTGATGTTGGAGCCGTTGGATCGGCCGGATCAGATTGGAGTCAGTGGTGCACGCTGACAGGACCCGGACATCAACATTCCATCTGTCCCCGCAGAGGGTTATATCTGCAAGCCCATACGACCTTGCCATAGAGGAGGTCCAACGATTGGGGTAAGGGTACATCCATTACTCCTTTTCTGCAATCAATGTGTATTCGGAAATATTCTTTACAGCTTACTATTTTCCTGATTTTGTGATGATACACCAAACGGACTTTTTTCTTTCTTTCCACTTTATTTTGCTTAACCTATTCATGGACTGATTATAGGTGTTTTTTGGATGTGTGATTATTTATATTTTATTTTCAGAATATTCAAATATTTTCTCGGATCTTTGAGAGAGGATTTCATGCACCTATTATTTTTGCTGGGATTCATATATAAAATTGTGTCTCCTAGGCATTTCTCCCAATTATATTATTGCTAGCGCACAAATTTTTATTTATATGTTTATCACTTCATGGATATTGAGTTTTTTTTGCAGCTGCATCTTTGTGAATTTAATTTTTTATCACGTTTTGCTCATTAGCGCAAGTTTTTCCCACCATTTCTAAGGATACACATTACCCTGAAGGTTGGGCATGAGAGCAGAATTTTCAGACTTTGTTTTTAATTGAAACATGGAGTGCCCATCAATAACACCAATTGATGGATTATAAAAGGATACCTCCTCACACCCCTGATGGAGGAGATGTATATTCTCTGAAACGCGTCGGAAGGAGGAAGCCATACTGCATCATGGTTATCGCTCATAGTTGGTGAATCGATAGCTGATCATATCATGTACACACCGTTTTCATGTTTCTGTTATCCAGCGATGTATTAATAAAATCTGTTTTTACCAATTTCATTCTCCACATATTATATGATTGAAGTACCTAAAAAGTCCAATCATTAGGGGGAATTCTTGCTTTTTGTATTTGAAATCCTAGGGATGTGGCACATAGCGGAGTCCTAATCACCTATACTTATGTAGTATTTTGTCACAGGGCAAGAAAACACCTTAATAAATTATATTTTTCACCTGGCTGGAGTCCAGGATTAACGTTTGAGCAAAGGGTGACAAATTTGACATCACAGTTTAATCAGTGGCTGTTACAAACAAAATATGTGTCAGGCACGTTGTAAATGCAAGCTCTGCGCTTGCAAAGTATGCTCGTCGACAGTACAATACGATAGGAGAAAAAAAAAAAAAATAAAGCTTGGAGGACAGCTGAAAGATCAGATTGCACACAGCAATAACGTTTTACCTGTCCGCGTGAGGGACGGGATGGTTCCAAGGAAAGGGCTCGTTCAGACGTCCAGGCAAGGAAGACGATGAGGCTTTGCGCTGTGAGCGATTGGCTTGCTGGTTCAGCAACTGCAGAAGACCCGGCGGAGTAGAGAACAATGCAGACGACAAGTCCGGAAGAACAACCCCATTATCCAAGCTTCCAAACTGGGAGGCAGGGTCACCAGAAACATACCTGTAGAGGGAATCTGAACAGTCACATAACAAGCACACAAAAAAAACTACAGTGGAGAACAATTTCACTTTTGGAGAGAGTAAGGGTTAGAATCTTTGTCAGTTGGGGGAAGACTACAGAGGTTTAAAAAAATAAAAAATTTGTGCTCATCAGTGCCGCCTAGGAGTGCCCATCAGTGCCAACTCATTGGTGCTACCTCATCAGTGCAGCCTCATCAATGCCCATCAGTGAAAGAGAGAAAAAACTTATTTACAAAATTTTATAAGACTCAAAGGAAAAAAAAAAAAAAATTAAAAAGATTTTTGGTCTTTTTTTATTTGTTTAGCAAAAAATAAAAACCCGCAGGTGACTAAATACCACCAAAATGATAAAAATTTGGTTTGGGTACAGTGTTGCATGACCACGCAATTGTCATTCAAAGTGCGACAGCACTGAAAGCTGAAAATGCCTGGGCAGGAAGGGGGGGGGGGGGGGGGGGGGGCAGTTGAGTGCCCGGTATTGAAGTGGTGAAAGAAAGAAGAAAAAAAAAAAAAAATTATATATAGCGCCAAACTACGGTACCTAGACTCCAGACAGTGTTTTAAAATTTTTTTTTTACTCTGGTTTTAGAGTTTAAAGGCGGTCTAGTGCTTGAATTATTGCTTTCGCTATAACAGTTACGGTGATACCTCAAATGTGGTCCGAACACAGTTTACATATGCGGGCGCAACTTGCATATTGCTTCTGCGTGTGATTTTCTACTTTAATTTTTATTTTCTTTATTATACACTGTTCCTTTTTTTTTTTTTTTTTTTTACTTTTATTCCTATCACAAGAAATGTAAACATCCCTTGTGATAAAAGGAATGACAGGTGCTCTTTAAAGAATCATTACTATTAATGACAATTGCGCGGTCAAGCGACACTGTACCTAAATAAAATTTATGTCATTTGTTTCCCACAAATAGAGCTTTCTTTTAGTGGTATTTGATCACCTCTGCATTATTTATTTATTGCATTATAAACAAAAAAATACCAAAATTTTGGAAAAAAATTAAATCCGATTTCTTCATAAATTTTAGGCAAATATGTATTCTGCTACATATTGTTTGGTTTAAAAAAAAAAGCCCAATAAGTGTATATTGATTGGTTTACGCGAACACTATAGCGTCTACAAACTATGGGATACATTTATGGAATTTTTATACTAGTAATTACGGCGATCAGCGACTTACAGCAGGACTGCGAGATATTTCGGACAGACACCTGACACTTTGTGGGAACCAGTGACACGAATACAGTGATCAGTGCTAAAAATATGCACTGTCACTGTACTGACACTGGCCTGGAAGGGGTTAACATCAGGGGCAAGGGGTTAACTGTGTGCCTAGCCAGTCTTTTGCGTAAACTGTGTGCTGCTGTTATTAGGGGAAGAAATCGATTCTAGTGCTTTGCCTTTCCCTGCTTTGCAGACACACAGAATACATCCCTCCCCCATCAGAACTCAGATATGCCTGGGACCCACAGATCGGCTTCTGCTCAGAGTTATCCAAGCAAAAGCGGCACACCGGTGAAGTGTACGCCCCCCGGCAGGTGTAAATGCAGAATCACATACACACATACATGCCAGTATCGAATACCTAGAAGAAATACCTTCGCTTTTGTCAGCAGATGCTGCTTGTCCTTCACTGCTGGTGACAATACTCACTACTCAGCTAATGCAAGTCTGTTCTATACCTTGGAGGTAAATGGGAAACTACCGACGTGTGTTTCAAAAGGCATGAAAAGCAAAGGTAAAACAAGCTTGTGTACACAAATCCGAATATAACTACAAAAAATGTAGTTGGGGGGAGAATGTGAATATACAGATTCTTAAAAGGGTTTGTTAACCCAGATGATTTACTTTATATAATCCGCTCAGTCTAAGGATGAGTCCCCCTGTGTGTGTTGTATAAAAAAAAAAAAAAAAAAAAAGGACAAATATGACAAATATAGCTTATTTGTGAGCGCTGATTGGCGGTCACTTGACCCTTCGGCTCTCTCCTCTCCTTGTCTGACAGATGTAGGTAGTGGGAGGGCCGAGATTCCCACGCTGATGTCGGTCTGGAGGTGAGGAGAGAGCCGTCCGGACGTGACCGGAGATAAGCGCTCACAAATAAGGCATATGCAGTTTGTCTGTTTTTTTAAATACTAAAACATACAGGAGCTGACCGGCGGGGGGGGGGGGGGGGGGGGGGGGGCTGAGGACAGAGGAGAGACATCAGTGCTGTTGATGACGGAGGCACGTAAAAGTGACCACGGTGTCAGGGCTTAGTAGCCATGATACACCGTGGTCAGTTTACATAGAGAGGGCAGAACTGGCAGGATC